>JALJCO010011644.1:0-315234 GCA_023101725.1 Atherinomorus stipes
CAGCAAATGTGCCAGTGTTATATTTTTAGTGTTGGTGTTAATTAACAGGGGTTGCAATTATTTTTACTCAGAATTGATTGAAATGAACTCCCCCTACAGTCCGTTCCTGAGAGTGTGAGAGTTGATATCCGTCGTTCTGAAAATCACCTTGAATTTACACTGGGGCTCGTTCAATTGGCCACACCCACATTTGAATTTCTCGCCCTACCTACCGCCCTGGCATTGGCAGTGACCGGTACACTGGTGGCACACACAGAGTCAACAGTCGCACCAAACGTCGTTTAAGTCTTCTCTTTCTACGGTAAGTTCAATTTTGTTCGACAAAATAGTCTATCTTGCATTCATTTTAGCGGGGTTTTTCTTATTTTTTTGTTGTTGTTTTGATGGTTGACTGGCTTTGGCTGCTAGCAAGCTAGAGTTGTTAGCTAGCTAGTTAGCTTAGGTCGCTCGCCCCGTCTAACACTGCGTTGGATCAGAGTTTAGCTAACATTAGTTAAAAAATTATTAAAAGTACCTATCGTGGAAAGGGTTTTTCAGTTTTTAGGAATGTATTGAAAAGGTTGTACACGATGCCAGTATCGTATGACGACATTACACATGTGCAAGACACATTTGGACCGCGTTCACTTTTTTTTTTTTGTCCGCGTTCAGGCTTGCATCGCGGAACATGAGCAGTAAAGTCCATCCGCTCTATAAGCGGACTCGTCTTTTCAAACATGTCGCTGCCTTGCGGACTTATCGCGTCCCGGGCGCTTCCAGACATCGGGAAATGTTGCGGAAAAGTCAGCACAGCCCCACTCTCCCTTCATCTCAGTCCGGAATATTTTCTTTTGCGTTTAGCCAAAACGACATGCCGCAACATTTCCGCTCTTATGACATGTAGACCAGCCGGTACGTGTCCTCTACATCTGTGATGTGAAAGACCGGAACGCAAGTCTGAATGCAAGCATTAATATAGGACACAGTCTGTAATTTTGCCGCTTTCCAGCGCAAGTCTGAAAGGGGCTTTATAAATATGCCTACATTGTGTTTGTAGTGTTGGGTTAAATTATAGTTTACAGAAGAGAGCGTTTGGGTCCTCTAAACATTCTCACGGAGAAAAAGAGGGGAAGTGTGTGTGTATATACAGCATGTTTATATATATATATATATATATATATATATATATATATATATACACACACACACACACACACACTTGTTGCACTGTTGTGCATGGCGGTAGCGGTAATTGTACAATGCTCAAATTACCCGCCAACTTGCGCGGGAAACACTTGTGTAAATGTAATAAATTAAGAATAATACATTATGCCATTCTTGTCTTTGAAGCGAAATGCTGGTTCCTGTAGAGTATAAAGGAGTCAGCAAATGGGTCAGGGTACCACAGGTGGAGGAAGAGTACAATTACTCCCAGTTTTTGCAAGCAGGTAACTTTCAGGCTAGTTTGACTGTCATGTTTTGTGTATTTAGGGGTTCCCAATGTTTTCCCAGAGACTACAGATGAAAATTGGCTTTCCTGCTAACTCCAGTGCATTTAAAGTTAATCAGTTCTGTTCATTAATGCTTATTTGTTCCTCCCAAATTCAGCTTATATAATGTATCTTATGTTTTGTTTTAGTGCTGGCAAAATTCAATTTACCAGGTTCTGCTTCCTTGAGCCTGAAGGATTCCTCTGATGTTCAAGTGGATTCAGATATTTTTGATGAACTCTTGAAGTCATCTGGAGTGTCTTTCAAGGCAGAGGAATGTGATGGTAAGGGATTGCATGCTAATATTTTTAAATAAGAATTTAAGTCTGTTTTCTACAAAAGGTAAATTGAGCTGTAGCTCGTTTCCTCTCATGGTCAGTTGCATCATTTACAATGCAAAACTGTGTTTTCTTAGGTGGCAGTGCTGAGGTGGAGTTCTCAGAGGGCTCGTCTTTATCAGACTGGTCACCATCACATGCATCCCAAGGGTCATCATCAGGTTCTGACTCAACACTGATACTGGAATCTACTAAAGCTCGGAAAAGACAGCTGGTTGAAGGACCCCTAGATAGCAACGTTGCAAGAGATGTAAGATACCTGATGTTGACTCTGATGTCAATTAAGCAGATGCCAAACCTTGCATTATAATTTCACAGCAAGTAGTACTGCAGCTTAAGGTGTTGGACTGAAGACCCAGAGCTCTGTTATGTTGGCTAATTCTCATTTATCATGCATCCCCTAACCAACTGTCAGAAATAACCTGTTGTACCTGCAGTGTGAATGTTATTCAATTTTCATTTCAGAATGTTCGAGTCGCTCTGTATTCAAAGCCTGGTGGAAAGGAAATTTTCAGAGAGTATGAAAAAACAGGCACCATCAGTGATGTTACAAGAAGAAAGATGGTAAACATTCTTGTGGCAGATATGGTGGAGAGCCATGGGTAAGTGAATGCAATTGCAGTAATGGGTTATTTTTGTTGTTGTTTTTGGTTGTTTGTTTTTACCTCCAAAAGGTGCTGCCAATCATGTCTTCACCCATCAAGATTATTATAGTGTGTTGTAGTTTTTCAGATTTTAGGAGCCTCTGTGAGATTTCCTAAGATTAACTTTTTCCTCTTTTGTTTGCATCCCATAATGTTCCCATCTGTCCTCACCATGTTTCCATTCACTCTTATCTCTAACTACAACTAAGCTGATGTTATCTGACATTCACTTTTGTTTAGTTTTGGTTTTAGTTTTGTAGTGTTATTGTAGGTTTTGTTTAGGTTTCATTTAACTTTTAAAAAAAAAAAATTTCTGTTTACTCTTTTTTTCACTACTAGTTTAAGTTTTAGTTAACTACAATAACCCAAGTGCACATAAATTAAATTGGCAGTTTTTGGAAGAATGACACATCTGTCTCTTCAGGAGGATCCCTCCGGTGAATGTGCGGATCCTCTATGCACTTGGGATTACAACACTGTTCCCTAAATTGAAAGACCCAGATTCCAAGCATGGCTATGTAAGTAAACAGTAACGCATCCTCAAACAATCTGTATTGTAAAAGTTGTCCGTATATTACATCTATTGCATGACTGCCAGTCCTGGGTGGGGGATCCCTCCTCTGTTGCTCACCTTGAGGTGTGCGTGTCCCCCCCCCCCCCCCCCCGTTTAAGGTTTTTTCTGGAGTTTTTCCTTAGTTGAAATGAGTCAATGTGTTTTTCTTTTTCAACAGGAACATTTCTATGATCACCAGAGTGGTTCCGGCTACCTAGCGTGGAGGCTGAAAACTGTTCAGCGGAACTCTGCTCAAGACATCAAGAAATCAAAGACCAGTTTCCAAGAGGGCCCCAAGACTCCACGCAGTATCCGTTCAGATGAGAAGCAGTTGACTGGTGATGAATGCAGGGAAGCCATATCGGTGATGAAACACTCAAATGATGCGACCCTTGTCAAGAATAAGATGAAGGCAACATTCCAGCATAGGCAAAAGGTGGTTCAAGACCCAGATACTGCCTCTACAGTTCTGGATCTCTTTCCCAGATTCTTGGATACGCCTGGCTTGGTAAGCATAAAATGAATTTCTGACAACTTTGTGATTGCCTTATTTTGCATGACTGTTTATTGGCACCCATTGCACCATTACAATGGTATTCTCATTCGCAAACAAACATTTTCTGTTAAAGATCGAGCAAGATTTCACAATGATCTTTGGTGAGGAGGTGTCTGGTAAATTCCTCTCCAAGTGGCCAACATTCTTCAGACCAAGAGTCATCACAGATTGCTGCAAGAATCTAACCCCAAGTCCACATGTGGATGAGCTACTTCTGTCTGCACAACAAGAGTCTGATGATGGTGGTGAGTGTTATTTGAATGGTGGACACAATGGACTGTACATGCCTTGGTGAACACAACCAAAGAGTACATTGTTGTGTTCTTTCGTGTTTTTTGCTAATTTTCTACAAATCACATACTGTACCTTACTGGTAACCATATTCTATCCAGTGTAATTTTAAGAAAACTTTACTATAACTAATGTAATGCTTATAAGGAAATAAGACATTTTATAGTGTCACTTCTAATTTCGCAGTGTGGCATTCTGAAGAGTGGGACTCTGAGATGGCCGCCATTCTTCTGCTGCTTCACCTCTTGCCTCCAACAGTTAAAGGCAAGAAGACCAGCAAGATGAGCGCATCAGAGGCTGCTGGACACCTGATCAAGTTCATGAAGGTATTTTTAAAAACTGTACATCACTGATGCAAGGTTTTCATGTCAGCTGATGTAAGGTTTCCAGTAGCCAAAATGGCAGGGTAATTGGAGGGTGCTGTTAAATTGTTTTTAAAGTCATCCAACCATTCATCACACAAAAATAAATTAATGTTGTGTACATTCGTAGATCTATCCATGAATTAATTACTTGTGTACATCTATGAAATTTTAATCAATCATTTGTGTCCTGCACACATCCATCCATACAGTCAGTTGCACATGAATTAAAATGACTCGAGTAAAAACTCCCCTCCCCCTCTCTCCCTCTCAGGTGGGGTCAAGCATTCAGACCTTCCTAAAAGAAACTGGCCACAAACAGCCATTTCTTCTTGGTGTTGGAGAAAGAAGAAACAGCATCCAGGATTTCTACATCATCCTGGATCAGAAGGCCATACCCTGCAGGATGCAGACCCCAGTTGCTGCCTTTGATGAGCTCTTTAAGGCGCATTATGCTTTTGCCGTGTCATATGATGATGCGCTGTCCAACTTCTTCATCTTCATCCAAACCACTGTGTATGGTATCGATGTCGGCAAAGTGAAAGAGAGTCCTCGCGTAAAAGAAATCAGAACAAGGCTTCTTCACTGTGAAGTTTGAAGGCCAGTATATTTTGACCAGAAATGTACACATGTTACATTTGCAAGGTGCACCACACCCGCTGTTCAATGTTATTTAGACACTTGAAGTTTGAGCATGGATTGTATCCCGGAAGGTCTCTGCGCTTGAACTGTGGAGAGCCTGGTTGTTCATATGTTTTTTGTACATATTCTGGTTACCAACGTCACTTATCTCGAGCACATAAAGACTGTCCTGATCCAGATCCTGTCAGCAGTTTTGAATTTGAGCCTGTAGCTGGACCTTCCACCCCAGTAAATGTGGATCCTCCTGTGAGGGTCACTACACATGTTCCTGTTGAAAAGAAGAATATATTGGACATGTGCAGCTCTGTTATCGCTCAGGTTCAAGCCTCAGGTGTTCCAGAGAGTACTGTGCAGTGTCTAGTTGGTTCAATGGAGGAACTGGTTAATGACATCCAGGCTCATACAAAGGAAGCTGTTGTTAATTGTTTGTCTTCTGATGCATCTAGAGAAACTTTGGAGAGAGTTGAGAATTGTTTTGATCAACTAGAAAACCCATTTTCATGTCTTAACACAGAATCTAAAAGGATGAGGCATTTTGAAAAGAAATGGAATATAGTAGAACCTGTAGAGCATGTTCTGGGTGTCCGTTTTGATATAAGAAGAGAGAGGTTAACAGGCACGTATAGACAAGTTCCAGTAAATGACAAGTTCATGTATGTACCTATTCGCGGTTCTCTCTCATCTATGTTTAGT
Organism: Atherinomorus stipes; assembly: GCA_023101725.1. Taxonomy (NCBI): domain Eukaryota; kingdom Metazoa; phylum Chordata; class Actinopteri; order Atheriniformes; family Atherinidae; genus Atherinomorus; species Atherinomorus stipes. The sequence goes on from JALJCO010011644.1 coordinate 5,549, forward strand.
AACAGTGAACTCTGTAACAGTTTCCAAGAAGTAAAACCACACCAGGAAGGAGTTTACAGAGATATAAGTGATGGGTCCTACTTTAAAAATCATAGTTTATTTTCTCAGCAAGAACCCACTCTTCAGATCCAGCTCTACTATGATGATTTCGAAACTGCCAATCCATTGGGCTCCAAAAAGGGAGTGCACAAACTCGGATGTGTTTATTTTATATTAAGAAATTTGTCACCAAAGCTCAATTCTGTGTTAATGAATATTCATCTTGTTGCTCTCTTTCACTCAGACGATCTTAAAAAATATGGGTTTGAGCCAATTCTGAAGCCACTTATTGATGACCTAAAGATTTTGGAGACTGAAGGAATACAGTTGCCCTTTTCTGCCACACCTGTGAAAGGTTCAGTCATTCAAGTTACAGGAGACAATTTAGCTCTACATTCACTTTTTGGTTTTGTTGAATCATTCAGTGCGACGTATTGCTGTAGGTTATGTTTAACTGATAAAAGTGAATATCAGTCAGTTTTCAGTGAAGATCACCCAGGTTTGACCTTACGTTCAAGAGACCTTCATATTGAGCATGTTCGTGCCATCAATGAAAATCCTGCTTTGAAATCAACATTTGGTGTCAAACGAGACTGTCCACTCAATTCCCTTCAGTTTTTTCATTCGTCAAACAATTACGCTGTGGACATAATGCATGACCTACTAGAAGGAGTGGTGCAATATGAGTTAAAGCTTGTGTTTCAGTATTTGATCAGGAATTCAATTTCTCTGAGTTCATTGTCTGAAAGAATCGTTAGCTTTAATTATGGATACACACAGAGAAAGAACATGCCAGGTGGGCTTAAGCTGGATGACGACAGCAAAGATCTTGGACTTAATGCTATCCAGTCCTGGTGCCTCCTTCGCAATTCCCCGCTGATATTTGGAGATTTAGTAGAACGAGAGGATGCTTGTTGGCAATTGTTACTCCTTTTAATTCAGATTGTAAACATTGTGTTTTCACCAAAAGTAACTCATGGTATGACTTGTTACTTGAAACATTTGATTTTTGATCATCACAAACTTTTTTAAATCAATCTTCCCAGAGCACAATCTCATTCCAAAACATCATCACATGATCCACTATCCAAGCTGTATTAGAAGAATTGGACCACTCATACACATTTGGTGCATGCGATTTGAAGGAAAACATAATTTCTTCAAGAAATCTGTTAAAAACTTCAAAAACATTGCCAAGACTCTGGTTAAGAAACATCAAGCCCAGTTAGCATTTCATTTTGAGAACTTTTATTTCCAAAGATTACAGTTTGGTCCGATCTCCGAAGTCCTTGTAAGCAGTATAGAGGGTGGAGAGGTGCTGAGTGAAACTTTTGATGCGTCATCAGTTTCCACCACTTCCTGGGTCAAAAACTATGGCACAGAGTATCAAGTTGGGATGTATGTCGTTACTGGAGTTGAAAATGAGATGCCTTTGTTCAACAGGATTGACGGTATAATTGTTAGAGAAAACAGTGCCTATCTTTTCATTTGTAAAGTCTCAAATATTTTTTTTGATGACCATTTAAATGCATTTGGTATTGAGGAGAAAAATGAAGTTTTCACAGTGATCTGTGTGAATGACCTTGTGTATTACAGACCTTGTGATAGGCAATTTTCATATGACACCGATGATCAAGTGTACCTTGTTCCCTATTGCTGTTATGTGTGAATCCATGCAGAATATTAATTGTTAATGTGGTGTGGTGGCCTTTTAATAACACTATTTTTCTAAAGAAGTTTTTGCCTTGTGTATTTTTGTGTTGAGTTTGGCGGGTCATTGTGGTGGTTTAGGGTGGGTGGGTTTATTGGTAGTTGAATTTTACACCCATTGGCCTGAATGCATTGTTAGTAAGCGTAGCATTTTCAACTGCAGACAACGTAACATTTTATTGCAATGCCGTGTAGAGTACTGTTGACACTACACATATTAGTGTTAATTTTGAACTCCTTAGTGTTGAAATAACTATAGCTGAGTGTAAAAACAAAAGTATTGACACACTACATGTGTTAATTTTGAACTCTGTACAGTGTTGAAATTACTAGACCAGGGTGTAAAATTATAGACTTACACTAGTGTAGAGTACTATTGACACTTAACAAGTGTTACTCAGTGTTAATGTTGAACTTGCAGCAGTGTTGAAATTACTAGACCCGAGTGTAAAAAATATACACTGACACTAGTGTAGAGTACTATTAACACGTCACAAGTGTTAGCCAGTGTTAATTTTTAACTCCTACGGTGTTGAAATAACTATAGGTGGGTGTAAAAAAAAATTAACACCAGTGTTAGTGTTAAATTAACACTAAAAAGAGTGGACGCATATACACACTTTCTTGGTGTTAAATTTAACACTCTCAGAGTTGATTTAACACTGGCTTTTTTGCTGTGTATTAAGACATAGTATAACTGAACTGTTAATTCCAATTTGATTGTTTTTTTTCAATTTATTTAACTCAAAATACTACTTAAAAAGATAATTGCAAAAAAGGTCTTCATGGAGGCTGAAAATAAAAAACAAAACAAAATATTTTACTAAAATAAAGAAATACAATGTCAACCAAAATTTTGGAAACAAATCCAATTTAATTAATTAGATGTGTCCAAATGTTTGATAGGTACTGTATACTGTACAACTAACTAAAGAAATCAATATTCATCTGTTTAATAAACAAGATACTTCACAATTGACAGCTGCTTCTTCTCACTAGATCCCACTGTACATGTGTAAACATATTTAGGTAAGAGAGTAATGATAGTTAGTTGGAGAGATGGATAAATGAATCTCTGTATTTTGTGAGAATGCAAAGGCAAAGCTATAAACTAAAAGAAAATTACCTCCTCCCCAAAGCCAACAAATATCTGCAAGAATTAGATTAATGTGCAACTCATCATACTCCCAAATCTTTAGAGAAGATTTCTCTGCACACCTGAACCAGGTGACATTTTGCACAACAGGGTGTTTTACCCAAAGCCTTGTTAAAGTCTTTGATATGATGCTTTGGTTTGTTTGTTTGATGTAAAAGCTAGGATGGAAAAAGTCGGAGAATCCTTGCCACCTCAGAGTACAGATTCAAAGATGGCTGCCCCAGTGTTAACAGTAGTAGAAGCTCCTGTGATGCTAAATTCATTTACACCTCTGACTCATTTTCGTTGCATTAAATCAGTCAATATAGATAGTATTGGTTGATATAGATGTAGGGGGATGGTGCTGTAGCGTCATTCACATTTTTCATGTGGTATATGTGAACTACAATGGCAGCTGTGCTAACAACGGCTAATAACAATAGTCTTAGCAAACACGCTGTTTTGCTAGACTGCCATCTTGTTTTCCAACCAGTGAAATGAAATGCAGTTTGGTCGGGCATGACATCATCCCAAGTTTCCACTTTCCAGTTCTGAGGTAAATGGAACGACCATTAATTTCTTCCCGAAATATTTACCTGTTTGTTGAAATATTTTTGTACATTTTTTTTTCCCAAATTTCTTCAAACAAAAAACACAACACCAAACCAAATAAGAAAATTACGCAGTTTACTTCAACATAGGGCTGAACGTCATAGAAAAAAAGATTATCGATTAAAAAAAATCTGTATTGATCGATATCGATATTTATCAAAAAAAAAAAAAAAAGCCATTATCAAATTAAAAGCCATTTTATTTGCATCCCTGGCCATTTAAAGGGGAAGCTCGGTTTTTTTCAACCCGGACCCATTTTCTAGCATGAAATACATTCATTTCTTCCCCTTGACAGTTTTGGTGTATCTTGAATTCCTTCAGGAGATGTTTAGATCCACTCCAGATCAGCGTATGTCCAATATAATGGAAGTGATGAGGGAACCTTGCAAAACCTCTAAATAAGGCATTATCTGCCACAAACTCCTTCATTTCACCAATGTTTTGTTACGAAACATTAGTCGGACCCCACTGTGAGCTCGAAGAGGCTTTTTTTGTGGTGATTTTTCCTTATATTGGACACACGCTGATCTGGAGTGGATCTAAATATCTCCTGAAGGAATTCAAGTTGCACCAAAACTGTCTGGGTGAGTAAATGAATGTATTTCATGCTAGAAAAAAAGGGCCAAATTGAAAGAAACTGAACTTCCCCTTCAAGCTTTTGCTGAATGACCTACTCATAAAAAAGATCACACTAACACTGAATTCCAATTCAGCCTTTGCCTGGGTCTGCGTTTGTGATTGGTTTGGTGGAAGTAGTGACTGTAGTATCATGCTACCCGATAGGCTACAGCGGAAAACTGTGTTTCTATATTGAACTTTTATTGACCCTTTTTTTTTTCTACTGAAAAACCTCTATCGATCGATATATATCAATATTGAATTATCTTCCAGCCATACTTCAACAGCCTAAATGCATTTTTTCCACTCAACGTTTATCCTGAGCAAAGTTTCATGCCCAGTGACAGAACCAGAACCCAACAATAAATAATTTCCAGCACTTACTTGAGTACATGTGTGGAGCCGTTGATCTGCGTGGCTGCGCAGGTGGTACTGGGAGCCAGGATGGACGGCCGGCGATACCTCTTCTTCCCACAGCATAGGATGATGAGGAAGGCACGACGGAAGGACTTGTTGAGGAAGGCATAAAGGATTGGGTTCAGCATGGAGTTGATGTAACCCAGCCACAGGCAGGCGGTCCACAGCTGCCCGGGTACTGTGTAATTTATAAATGGGTCCACTATGTTGGTGACAAAGAACGGTGCCCAACAGAGGCAAAAACATCCCATAATGATGCACAGAGTCTTTGCTGCTTTTGTTTCTGTTCGCATACGATGGTTGCGTTGATGATCAGCAGAATCTGCCCCTGCATTGACGCCAGCGCCTGAGGTACCGGGCGTGCTGGCCCCAGCTCCCCCTGCCCGCTGCAGCATGCTGATCTGTAGCGCGTGCGCTCGAGCTGTGATGTAGATCCTCTGGTAAGCCAGCACCATGAGGACCAGAGGGATGTAGAAGGCTACCATCGAGCAGGTGAGGGCATATGGCTTGTTGACCATGAAGACACAGGAGGTGGAGTTGCTGCCTCCACTTTGGAGCTTTCTGTTATTAATCTGGCAAAAAAAAAAAGTCATATGGTTATATATAATGTTGAGACACTGCCTTCATTTCTAATTACCATGAAACAACTCTTATTGTGTCCTTTGTTAAAGCAGAAATTGTTAATCCTGTTCAGAAGCACTTTGTTATCCTGAGTGAAATGGTCCTTCCATCCTGACAGTATCAATACATCATGTATTCATGAAAAGGAAAGAAAAAAGTCAGACCTCTGTGACCAACCCCTGCCATCCGCACCAAATGGCAGGAATAGGTCATTTACATCATACGTACCTACAGGTACGTGCCTACTGTACGTCGTGACATTGCTCTTCTTCGGCCACAAATTCATGTCACCTGCGTTCCCTGTGTGCACAAAAATCCCCCGCAAACCATTTTGAGGACGGACAAAAGTACAAGAAAGCACATGACTGCGGCGACCTGACCCGCTCTCCATTCTGTACCTTCCTGATTTCTTTTGCACAGATGACATCATCAACGCTAACCCAGAGTGATGGCCTCACCAGACAGGTAACGGTGGGGACAGAGGCCACGCAGCTTTTAGTGTAAATGGGAAAGGAGCGTAAGCTGGCCACAACCCACATTTGAAAAACCCATGTGAACCTGCTGATTTCAGTGGGAAAGCAGCTAAAAATGAGTGCTATGCATTTGCAAGCTGCAATAGACCCATGCGACTGACATCATGGCACCTGACCGAAGCCCCATGATAAAAGTCAATTAAATGCGGCACAGAGCTGCGTGCTTTTGAACAGGAGGGAGGAGACGGTATGGACGTGGCTGTGGATTGGGCATACGAGATTAAATGGGACACCACGTAAAATTGGCAAGCACGGAGATGGGAAGTGTGAACAGTGTTGGGGTAACCGAATCTGTACAGCATGTGATACTGGAGTGTGGAAGATATAGAGGAGAGGAAAGTGCTAAAGGGAGCAGTAGAGAGGGTTAAAGGTGTGGGACATGTTTCAAAGACTGGGCACTGAGGAAACCACCAAGAGCCCCAAGGAAGAGGGGGGAGATGCCCGATCAAGGCTCCGCCCAGCATGGATGCAGCACGGACAGATCAGAAACCACTTGGAATGAGTTAAAAGGAATTTTCAAAAAAACAAGGTCATTTTCAAGACGGCATATTGCTAGTGGATCTATTTTCTGACACAGAATGTAGTCGTAACTGGTTCTAAATGAGGGCTTTATAGCAGGCAGCCACTTTCCCAGCTTCCTGGTACTGCATACCACCACAGTATGTTTTAGAAGTACGCAGTATGGGAGCGTACTGGCTTACTTTCACCCCTGGATACTGCTTCTGTAACAAACCCTTATCAGCATTACCTGTGGAGAGTTAATTCTTTAAACAACATGCTTCTTTTCGTTTTTCTGATCTAAAAAAACATTAAATAACTTATCTTTATATTCGTTTCATTTCAATAAAATCAAATCAGGTAATAAACATCTTTTTACTAACTATAGACCGGTGTCCTTGCTTCCTCAATTTTCAAAAATACTAGAAAAACTTTTCATTAAACAACTTGATAAATTTTTAGATAAATATAATGTGTTAAATGAAAACCAGTATGGTTTCCGGACGAACAGGGCAACATCATTAGCACTTATTGATGTTATAGAAAACATTACGAATGTGCTTGAGCAAAAACAGCATACGGTGGGAATATTCTTGGACTTAAAGAAGGCGTTTGACACCATTGATCATTCTATTCTGTGTGATAAACTGGAAAAGTATGGGATAAGGGGTAAGGTATTAGATTGGGTTCGGAGTTATTTAGCGAAGAGAAAACAATATGTTAAAATTGGGGACAATTGTTCCTCGAGGTTAGACATTACCTGTGGAGTTCCACAGGGGTCAGTTCTGGGCCCCAAATTGTTCATTCTGTATATTAATGAGATATGTAAGGTGTCAAAGGTTGCAAAATTTGTTTTGTTTGCTGATGATACCAGTGTTTTTTTTTTTTCTGGATCTAATTTGAATGATTTAATTGAAGTAATTACAACTGAGCTGGAAAAAGTTAAACAATGGTTTGATGTGAACAAGTTGTCTTTGAACGTGAGTAAAACAAAATTCATAATTTTTGGTAATGGCAATAATGATGTGCAGGTGCAAATTGAGTTGAATGCAATAAGTATTGAAAGAGTAAAGGAAATAAAATTCTTAGGGGTAATTATTGATGAGAAAGTTAATTGGAAATCACATGTTAAATATATTCAAGCCAAACTGTCGAGAAGTATAGCCTTGTTACAGAGAACCAAACTGGTCCTGGATTATTACTCACTTCGTACATTGTATTGCTCTTTAATCCTTCCATATCTTACATATTGTGTTGAAGTCTGGGGAAATAATTATCTTACAACAATTCGACCAATTTACATATTACAAAAGAAGGCAATAAGAATTTTACATGGGGTAGGTTATAGGGATCATACAAATCCTTTATTTTTAAAGGCAAATTTGATTAAATTCATAGATCTGGTGGATTTCCAGACAGCACAAATTTTATTTAAGGCAAAAAGGAATTTATTACCTCTAAATATACAAAGACTATTTACTTTTAAAGAAAAAAAATACAAAACAAGAAATATTTTGGAATTTAAAATTATAAGGGTACAAACAAGAAGAAAGGGTTTTTGCATTTCTGTATGTGGAACACAATTGTGGAATAGTCTGAATACAGAGTTAAAAGAAAGTAAGAATATTCATCACTTTAAAAAACTATACAAACAATTGATTCTTATGAGGTACAGGAGAGAATAAAGTGGATAGGCATGTAAGAAGTGGTTTGTACTGTAGGTACTGTATATGAATGTGAAATGTCTACGTGTGTATTTGTGGAAAGCTGTTTGTGTTTGCTGACAACAAAAAGATAAATATATATAATCATATGCATATATTTTTTTCAGTTTATTTGGATTTTGGTTATTCTAATTGGAAAAAAATTATCATGGAGCAGAAGACTTCTATGTATATGGTTGTTTATTTTTTTATTTTTTTAAAAAAGGGTGGGATTGAATAAGTTTTTATACTTCTTCCCATTCCTTTTCGTACATGAAATTGTTAAATGCACATTATTATTTTTTATTTCTTTACATATCCATTCAGTTTGTTTTGTTTTTTTTTGTTTTTGTTTTTTTTTATCTTTATCATTATCTATTGTATTGTACTTTTGGTGCATTTATTATATTGTTTTGGTTATTTTGTTTTGGTAATGTTTCTCGTTTGTTCATGTACGGAATGAAATAAAAAATGAAATGAAATGAAATGAAAACGTGACTTTAAAGAAGTCAAACACAACATGGAATAAACAAACCAGTAAGCAACCAAAGACAAGAAAATAATTTCACAAATGTAAATAATTAGGCTACAATAAAAGATTACAAGATAAAATGGTGTTTTTAATGTAAGATATGGGGGAGCAACAGCAAAAGCTCTGTTTCCTTTGAATGAAGATATGAAAGTCAAACTGTTGCTTGCATAAAAATGCTAGTACCATGGGTTCTTTTCTTTAGTGCATTCTGCAGCCTTGTAATCTCCTTCTGAGGTAAAGTTGTGGATAGTTCATGTCTCCCATGTTTTAATAAGATGAAAGAAAAGTTGAACTTCTGAACTGCTTTGCTTTATTAAGGTAGGAAACATCCTCATACTTAAAAGAAGCCATTTAAAATCCTATGTTCTCTGTAGTCAGGAAGTGAAATGCTGCTCTGGAGGAAGAGGAAGGCTTTGAACATCATCATTAATCACAGTGAAATCTTAGATTCTTCTCATCTATCATCTCATCTCTGTGGTAAGCTACAGCTCAAGGCTCAGAAGAGGAAGAAGAAAAGAAAATCTGTGCCCCTAAGAGTGAAACTGAAGCTGATTTTATGAATGAGCTGACTCAGGTAGGTGTAAAATGTTCTGCATGTATGTGTGATAAACTTTGTGAATCTGCTGTTTGAAGGCACCAATTCAAGCTTCCAGTATATAACCAAGTCAAAAGAGGTGCATTCCTATTTATTGCCCATATATAAATATAGATAAAAATTTGTTAGATTCGACAATTCCAAAGTGGAAAGAAATTAACCAGAACTTAAAAAGAAAAGAAAAAAGTAACAAAAAGGAAAGGAGACTGATGCTCATACTAGGGAGCAGGGGCCTCATTTACAAAGCTTTCTTATACACAAAAGTCTGAAACTGGCGTAAGTGACTTTCAACACAAAGTTTCTGATTTAGAGAAACAACCTGACAGGAGAATATGTGCACCTGTATGCACTCTGAACCCTGTGCACGAACACTTTGGAGACTGGAAACTGGCGGCGCTGCTGGTGAGATGAACTTACCCCATGTTTATGCATTTGACATCATATCAGACCCTCGTAAACCCCTGTGTGTTCCTGGATTAAGCCAAACAACCCATAAGCCTCATATAAGAGTTATCTACGGTATACGTACATCTAATTGTACAGTAATCACTGAGTAAACATAAATACTAAAGTGACACTCGTGTGTAATCCTTCGCAATGGATGTGCTGCACTGCTGGAAGATTATGGTGGGAGGGGGATCAGGATGGAGAGAGTTTAGAGACCACAAATATTTTTCTGACTGATATACCAAGAGATTCCCCAGAGCAACCTTTCCCAAACTGGGGATTCCTGGATCAGTTCAGAGGGTCACCAGACCATGGTAATTGCTGTAAACTAAATACATTTAGAATTTTTATTAGGATTGTCAAAATAAATCTGCTAATGCAGGAAGATTAATGTTCTATGAACGCATTAATTTTCTAAGAAATAAATTATAGCCTAACTAAAAAAAAAAATCACAATTTGGCAATATCTTGGTCAGCTAAATTGTTTTTCGTCATGTTTTCTTACAGTTGTGTACAAGATCCACTAAAACCCACGTTATCCTCCTAATTCATAAAGACTATGACAGTTTTCCAGAATCACATGTGGATGCTGCAGGATGATTTAATATATCACACAGTAAAGAACTCAGCCGAACACCAACGTCTGGTATCTTGGGGGTCGTAGCTGAAAAAAGTTTAGAAATTCTTAGATCTATGCGTTCACTGGACCCGACCGAGCCGCTGGAACCGTTTAATCCCCGTGCATCTGCAGCTGTTGACCACAACGCGCTCTGTGGAGCAGCCATCAGTATTTGGATGAATTGAGTAACGCTGATGTCATTCACCGCTGCAGCAACGTGCCAACACTTCTGTTTATCTGTGATTCTGCTGTGAAGTCCAAATAAAATGTTTTTACGAGCCCCCACCTCACCAACAAGCACCTCAAGTTCAGTCTCTATGAAATTGTGTTTTATTGTCTTCTCAGTCGCCATGATTAAGCTTTAAATGCCTCAGATCAGCTGGCTTATATGCAGAAATATCCATCGGGTTATTTGCATTGACCATTTATGGTAGAATGTGGGTGTGTTGCGGGCGGAATATGAGGCAAATTCATCTGCGCAAACTTCCAGGGAAAGTGTGATTTATAAAGTGGAAACTGCTTGCATCTGTGGGTACGCCTGGTTTATAATTCTGAATATTTTCGGCGCACGTACAATTTTAGTAAAGATCCTGCGCACAGTTTTATAAATGAGGCCCCAGGTCTCCAAGCATGTATTGTGTACAAATTTTTTCTGGGTTTAAAAGCAATTTAACCCTCATAGCTCCCTAAACTTTCTGAAGGGGTAGTGAGTGACCTTTTATGTTGTTACTTTTTTCTACTAATGCAAATAGCATAAAACTTGGTCAAGGTGTGTATTTTGGCTTGATATTCTCGAAGATGGGTTGTCTAACTCTTTTTCTAAGGTCTCTAAAACAAGTACACCTCATTTCCTCCTTAGTGCCAATCTGTGCCACAATGACTTGCATTGAAAAGGACCTTTCTATAATCAAATGCCATTTCAGAATAAATTTTTAGGATAAAATTTTTTCACCTCACACACTTGCTCTACACTTCAGTGATGTAGTTTGAATTGTTTTCCATGACATAAGACCATTTACTCAAAAGGGGGCCCCGCTTTTTCTCTAAGTGATGAAAAAACCCATAAACTTCAATGTTATTTCAGCAAATCAGTGTCCTTCAAAAATCCAAAAATGCTTAACACATCCAATGAGGTAAACAATTTTTTTTTTCTTCCTTCATGTGAGGAAGGAAGGAAGCGTGAGCGTGAAAGGGTCTCAAATTTGTAATTTTGGCATGTATTTGTTTGTTTGGTTTTTCAAGCATTTTAATCAGGCAGATCACATGATAATTATTAGGTCAGTCTTTTACAACGGAATTTAGTTCCCTCTGTAATGCACTGGCATTCCAGTTCAAACTGGAATTTTTCCCACATTTTTATGCATTTTATTTCAAAACAACTTGTCATTGAGCTTTTTCAATTGTGGATGCTATAATTTATGCTTAGGTATGCACTGCATACCCAATAATGGCCTGCCACCAACAGGCTATTTTTTATTTATTTTAACCCACTTTTCAGTTTTAGGCAGTGGGAACATTGTGTGAGCAAACTGGAACTTAAAGGGTTAAAATTTTGAAACTCATTGTTTTTTTTTTTTTGGTATTGATGGTTAGGCCAGAAGTCAGTGATGACAGCCATGAAAAAAATGCAACTTTTAATTTTTAGATAATATTTACAGGCCATTGACCAGTCCTTGCCCTTAAGAAGCTTAACTTAACTTTTTCTTTGGGAGCTATGAGCGTTAATTTGAAAGTCACAGAAGACTATGGGTCACCAGGTGTCTCCAAGACTTGGACCAAGCTGTTTATTCTTGATGAAGCCTCAAATCTTCTTCAAGACTGACTGCTTTAGAATATACACATTTTTTTTATATTGGAAGGGTAAGGTTGTTTGAAGCATAACGTTTGTAAATGCAATCAGTGATAAAAATAACTCATATTGACTTTTAACAGTCACATGTCTAAATCCTGCAGTCCTGCCTTGGTACAGATTTTTTTTACCTTTTAAGATTTGCTATCACCCATTCGAGGTCATGCTCACCAGTAAAAAGCGTTTATCAGAGCTGTCCCACATAAAAGCACAAGTTTGTAAAGTAACATCAGATCTCTTCTTTGCTCTGATCAAGCTTCATAAAATAAACCCAAAGAGTGACTCAAGTCATTGTAATCATGTGTATAATCCTCTGCCATTTGTATAATGCTTCACAACAATCAACCCACTGATCATAGCTGTGTGTAGCTCTCTTAACATGCTATGACTCTTCATAAAATGAATTCATTTGCTTTAATTTCTTATCGCTTACAATTTTGCATGGGAATTGCACTGAAGTTGCATGAAAAAAACAGAAGAGTTTGTTTATGTCAGATACACAGATATGTGGTATAATTAGTTAAATTGATGCTAATGAGCTGAACCTTTCATCTTGAAGGGGAAGTCTGAACCTTTACTAAAAAAAACATTTTGTGTTGTTTTTGTCAGAACTATGTTGTAAAACATTTCAGAGCAATCCATCTCTCAGTCTCCTCACAAGTTACGAACAATTATTTTCCAAAACATACAAAAGAAAAAGACAAAGACTAATTGGAAATCAAGAACATGTTGTGAGTACATTGTGTGTCTCTTTTTAAGACAGTGCAGTTGTGACTTTGCTGGCTTTTTGTTGACCTCTTTGTCTCTTTGCTCAAATAAACTGGTCTAATTCAGGAAAATTAACAACAAAGTCATTGAAACATGAACCCCCCTCCCCCTTTATTTCTGGCAGTAAAACATAAAGGTCAAAGCTAAATCACTCATTTTGGAGCAAGAATGATATCTAGCTAAATTTTAAACTGGACATTTCAGGGACAGAAACTCAGATTCATTAACTTTCGTTCGGCAAGTCATGGCAGGAAAGCACCCTGTTTTTTCATCACCTGGTCAATTTTGAAATGTTGGGATGTTTTTCCTTCTCTAGCATCACTTCTTTTAGACTGTTGCCATAAAAACATCCTTAATCAACATTTTAGGAGTTTATTTTGTGACCCTTTGTCTGCATGCAAACCCAAATCCCTTCAAAATCCAGCTAAAGTTTGCCTTTTTAGATGGAGTGCAGCTCTGCAGTGGTAGTCTGAACCCTGTCGTCTTGTATTGTTAGAAAGTTCTTTCTCTCCTCAATGATATGATTTCATCAAAATTTGAAATTTGCAGCTGCATTGACAACTAAACCTGATAGATAGGGAGTGCTTTGTGTTAAGCACAGACTCTCATTGGCTATTTCAATTTTGGATAATGTAATTGGTTCATACTGATCATGGAACACGTTCCAGCGACTCTGTTTTTGGCTTTCGCAGGACTTATAAAAGCAAAATACAGAGGGAAACGCATCTAACACGTTTTCCAGATAGAAAGTTGGTAATGTTCATCTGTAGGAGACCACAGAATGTCACAGATACTATAATCAGCAGGTGGAATATCCACTACAGATGCGGTCATGAAAAAGTTCTGCCTTTTTCTGCCAGAAGTGGTGCAGTAATAGTGCACTATTACTGCACTATCACTAGCTGAACGATTTGTCCCGTGAATACATCATCACGCACGGTGTCCAAACTTGGTGTGTGGAAACGTCCTTGTTCCGTGCATTCATTTATGCTCTGAAATCGTTTCCCATGGGCACACAGGTGTTTCTCAGTGCGATTGAACTAGCAGACAAGTCGCTAGTAGGTGGCTGGCAGTCGGCAGAAAGGGGAACCTTTTCATGCCTGCATCTGTAGTTTGTCGCCTCAAAGCTGTCAATCAAACCAGGAGAGTGGTGTCAGCTGATCAGTGCAGCACAGATGCTGCATGTTTGAATCTGCTGATCAGCGAATTAATGTGCCCAACAGAGAAATGACTCGGAGATGACATCAATTGACAAAATCCTGGTTACATAGAAGTTTGCTTCTAAAGCCTCTGTAAAGGAGATCAATGCAGAAAGACTGTTTAACTTCATATCCTCCCCTTTCCTCTCCACGGGCTGCTATAATACATGTCACCTTTACATCTATGTACACATGAGGATTTTACTGTAGAATTCAACCCTGAAACCCTGAAAAAAAGAAGAAGAAGAACAGAACAAAGTTTTGGGAATTCCTGCACTTCCCCGAAAAACCTCCAAGAAACTCAGTATGAGAGAGGAGAAAAATGTCTCCATCTTGGGCTGCTTTGAGGTTTTATAGATATTCTGTATGTTTATTTTTTATTAATTTGAGTGGACCTAATACCTGCTAACAGTGTATTATTATATTAAAAAATGTGTTGAATTTAAAGGATCTAGGGACAGGATTAAGAAATGAGACTCGTGAGTGACGTGACTGGCGCCGTGGGTAACTGCAACCACCAACCAAGCCGGCACGCGAGCGTGCACAAACTGATGCTATCACATAGTCTACTACGCTGATAAAGTCTTTTTCTTCGTAGTGCCACTTTTTAGTGTCTTTCAGTTGATGTGGATCATTTGCTGACGGCAAAAGAATCCATAACCATCCCTTACAGTGTTTAAATCCACCGCGACCGTCTCCTTCCTGTACCAAAGCTGTCTGAGACGCATATGCAGCATCAACTGACGTCACATCAGGACTGTGGGAAACTTGGCCACTGAATTGCAGCGCACTATGTACCAGACAGCTTGTTCAAGGCAACAGAGAGATTAGAGGGTGGGCTCGTTCTTTTTGGTTTTTAATGCTTCATCACCCATTAATATAAAAAAACTGGACATGCATGTGTCTTCTTTCACAAATCCTACCCTTAGCTCCTTTGACATCCAAATTTTTACTGGAGATATTCTCAGGAGGTCTGCCAGCAGTTGTATAAACGTGTGAAAATGATGCAGAGTTTGTGTCCACATGAAGCTTCTACACATTCTGTGTTGTATATTTATCAGTTTTCATGATCTATAACTGTTCTGCTTAGTTATTCTCATGAATCTGATTGGATCTGATGTCTGTAAATAGTGTTTGAGATCAAATAAATAAAAGATAAATAAATAAATAGAATTTTACAATCTTAAACTTTGAAGGCTGTTTTCTCAAAGTGAAGTTTTTCTGTCACTTTATTTCAGGAGCACTGACAGACACCAGACTTTCCAGTTCGGCTTCTGTCTGTGTTCTTAAAATCTTAACGGAGGAATTTTTTTGATATGTCATTCACAGCCTGATTTATAGAACATTTCATCCCCAAAATATTCCAAAATATGAATAACAGTATTTTCTAGATTGTGAGATGATAAAAAGAGATATCTAAAATCCCCTTCGTATAAACTTATAACTGTAATATATGAACAAAATTCAAAAGAAGCTTTAAACCTGCCTAAAACTAGTTTTCAGATCCCCCCCCCCCCCCCCCCCCCCCGAAATGTATTCAAATTAGTCAATTTGCCTATATAATAAACTAAGACATAAAATTTCAGAAACCTTGAAAAACAAAATATTGTAGACCTAATATTACGTCGCTGTCGGGTACAAACCTCCTATCGCCATTTTACATCATTAAAAGACCCCCTACTTCATGTGAGTTCAATCTGGTTAAAAAATTCAAAAGTAAATAAATTAATTAATATAATCAAACATATGACTTTAATGTAAAAAACTCAATCAAAAGTTTGATGAAGATGTGTCCAGTTTTACAAAACCACGTTTTTGTCACTTCCTGAAAAATAACCATTTTGGACATAGCAGGTATGAACCCGACAGCAGCGAGAATAAACAAGGAAAGTTTAATGGGGATACCATATATATATATATATATATATATATATATATATATATATATATATATATATATATATATATATATATATATATATATATATATATATATATATATATATATATATATATTACCCCTTTTCATCTGTAGTGTCCTGCCTTACTGCCTTTCTTGAGGGAACAAATACATTTCATTAATAGTTTGGAATAATTTGGGTTCCTTTCAAACTTGTTCCCAAGTTTTGTTTCCAAGTTTTTAAAAATGTGGGTCTTTGTACTTCTGGTTGTCTCTTGTAATGTATTATGATCCTGTCCTAGATTAGGATGTTGCCTCCTGTTCTATTTTTCCCATCAACTCCCCTTAGGAGGGGCAATAAGCCATTTACTACGACATCTGTCTTTGGGCTGCCAGGTCTTCCTCCGGCCGCTCTTTGCAGCAGTTTAGTAGATGTGAAATCAGGTTTTTTTTATGGTCTATCATTACAGAACTGAAAATCTCTGAACTTCAATGATGCAGCTTAAACCAAAGTTTGTGTTCTTTGGTCAGTCACTAAAATGTACCCACAGGCTGTCTTGTCTCACCTGACTTCTGTGTTTTGTTGAGTTTGGGAGTTTCAGTTTGTGCCAGAATAGATCCGCTTCACAGAATATTCAAACGGCTCTAATTAGACCCACAGAGAGTCACTGACTCTGCAGTACCAACTTTACACTGTTGTCCTCATCCTCTGTTAGTGTGCATCAGAAAAATAGGAAGGAAATATGTGTTTGTTGGGTGTGCGTGTTTGATTGTGAGTGCTGCTTCTACTGCTGCCAAACTGAACTGGCCAAATCCCCAGGTGAGAAGCAGATGGAACTTCTGCTTGTGTTCAGGTAAAAACCTGACTAAAAGTTCATTTCTTTCTTGGTGTCCTGAAATTCTCTTCTTTCTTTATTTTTACATTTGTCTTTAGAAAGTAACAACTTCTAATTTTTTAACCTTTTTTTTTTCTTCTGTTCACATACAGTATTCCATTTATCGGATAAATAGAAAACATCCCCATTGTCACTGTGCCAGGTCTAAGCATGTTTTCTTTTGCTTTTGTTAAACTTTCCTGAGTGTGTGTGTTTGTGTATGTATTCAGATTGTGTGTGTGATTACGGGCTTGTGGTCGGCCAGTTTGGCTATATGATTCCCCATCTGCCTATCCCTCTGTTAACTAGTCCTTGTGGTTCCAACCAGTTGGTGCATTGTTGGCCTTTGCTTGCCATTGGATTAATGGGATCTCTTAATAGGTTTATGGTTTTTGTAATAACAAAGATCACACTATTAATACGGGAGATAGGTTGTAGCTCTTGTCACCATATGTGTTAAGTTGGTCAAAAAATCAGAAGCTAGAGAAGCAACTAATTTATGGTTGTTATCTTTATTTTTTAATTTTTCTTTGGCCATCACACCTTAAAATCTTGTGTGTTGTACTTCATAAAAGAGCCATTTTATTTCTGGGCAGGCTTGCAGAAATTTAGGTCAGCTCGGATAGGAATTTATAGTCCTGTTAGTAAAGAGATGCAATCCTTTCAACATGACTCATGACTCAACGCCTATATTGTTCTTCTGTTCATTTCCCACTTCCGGGCAGCTGGGCTTGATGGGCTAGCGGCCTGGAAGAATCCTGCCCCTACCCTTCCTTCTATGTCTTTGTCATGATTGTCTGAGTGTGTGCTTACTTGTGGGTGTGGGGATTTTTTGTATCCCAAATCTGCACCTGTGTAGATGCAGAGTTTGAATACCTGTTTTTTCCCACCTACCCATCTTTCCTCATGTTATCGTTTTCCATATCTGAAAAGGTGCGCCCTGCAGGGCTGAGTGGCCTCGGTCTGCCTGATCCTGTCTCTGTTTATATGTTCTGTTTGTTTGTCTTGGATGGGTTGCACTGGAACATGAATTTCCCCTTGGGAATCAATAAAGTATCTTTGATTTGATTTTAATTTGAAGTCTCCTTCGCTTTAAAATTCATACACCGGGAAGAAGGTCAAAGAATCGGGTATATACTTAACTCATGGTGCAGAACTGAAAAGGGAGCGCCACAGAGCATGATGGTAAATACTTGAAAAAAAAAACCCCACTCCATAACTAATGGGCTCTATGCACAATGCCACCACTTCCTGAACTTAAGCCACCTCCTTTGTTCCCTGTCTTTCATTAATGGACAAATTGATTAATCAAGGTGTGTCTAACAGAGGTGGGAACTGTGGAGTCAACAAGTCTTTTCATGCCATGTATTTGTTCTGCCCAGCCACTGAACCAGGTGAGTCCAATCAGCACAATGAATTAAATTGTGCTGATTGGACTCACCTGGTTCAGTGGCGGGGTATAAGATACGCATGACATGGAAAAAACTTGTTGACTCCACAGTTCCCACCTCTGGTGTCTGACCTCAGTAACCAGAACGACAATGGCCAGACACACCTGGATTCGTTAGTTTGTCCAGTAATGAAAGAAAGGAAACAAAGGAGCTGGCTTAAGTTCAGGTAATTGTAGAGTTGTGCAAACAGCCCATTACACTGATCTCACAGAAATACATGAAATATACAGTACACAAGTTTGAATAAGGTACCAACTAGGGGTGTCCCCAAATAGTCGATGATTTGACGAATCATTTGGAGGATTGTGCTTCGACTGTCAGTCTCTAAGTCGAATAGTGATGGGTTCCCAAGCAAAGATCATACCATCCTGGCAGGGAGGTGCTGCACATTTGATTTTGACACAATATCAATTTGTTCTTTAAATAATTTGTGTTATAGGTCTGTTAGCAGCCTAATAATTCTGTTACTAATGGGCCAGCCAGGTGGGTTTGAACTGCAGTCTCCTGGTGAGTGAGTCACACGTGCTAAGAATTAAGCCAAAGAGTAGCCCGACCACATGATGACAGGACCCTCAACTGTCACGTCTTCATCAATGTTGTAGCTTCTTCCACGGAATTATAACATCAGTCTGTCAAGGTGGGAAACGGTCTGACTGCTGCAGATAACGGCTAAACACCGCGTCTACTCCTGGTGTAAAGACCTGGACCGCGGTGTCGCTGCATCAGCTGTTGAGCGTTTATGTGGAGCGGCTCCTCAATGAACATGTTGAGATGTCAGGGGGGGACTACTGTACCATTCCAACAAGTTGTAGAATAATCATGGTTGTGATGTTCTGCACATTCCCTCCACCTCCACTCTATGCCATCCAGAGTTGATTCTCCAGTCGCCTTCATTGTAAACGAAGAGAGGAGCACACTTCTCCTGATAACGTGATTCCTGACACACAACTTCTAAAGAGTCAGACAGTAACAGGTGCAGTAGAGCACAGCCCTTTCTGTGGCAGGATTTATTTACTTTTTTAGGTCAGATCTTGTTTTATTTTGGGACATTATCAACTTCACCTGGAGACTGTGTGTCTCAGTAGTGCAGCATCATTGCCTTTTCGCTGCGCACTTTTTAACTTTTAATTACTTTCCGTTTTACATGGATATAATTTTGCACTTCATTATGAGACTATTTTTTGTTGATCTGTAAATACTCTATTTATTCAGAAGGTTATTCTATTGGAATTCCACTTTATATGTTTGACATTTGGACCATGCGCAGCGCGCACAGACTGTTAAACCCTTTTTATTCTCTTTCCCGACTTTAAATTGTTGAGCAAAACAAACAAACAAACAAAAAAAAAGAAAATATTAGGTTTTTGCCTGCAGTGTAAACTAAAAGATAAAAATCAAATTATTTAATTGTTTCACACCAACGTACCGCATAATTTTCTTTTTGTTAAATGAAAAGTTCATTTGCAAAAACAGTTAAACACTGTTTAGAAAGAAGAAAGTTAACTGCTTTCCATCGCTGCCAGGTACAAACCTCTTATCTCCATTTAACATCATTAAAACCCTCTACTTCATGTGAGTGTGATTTGGTGAAAACATTCAAAATGTAAATGAAGAGTTTATTTGCAGAAGCAGTTAACTCTGTTTTTTCTAAATGGTGGTTAACTGCTTTTGCAAATAAACTTTTCAAATATTTAAATAAATAAGATAAGGACTTTAAACAAGCAGAGCCATTTTACAGCCTAATCAGTGATATAGAAAAATAAAAGTTCATGGAGACTGTCCTGATGTTATCTTATGCCAAGTGAAAAATCTAATTTATTTAATGGGGTGTTATAGCTCTTTCTCTTGAGCAGAAAAAGACTCAAATGAGATTATGAATCAATCAGTGAAAATGACAAATCATGATTTGACGATTTGTCAAAGAATGGCTTGATCTGACGAATCAGGTTTGACTATGAAAATTCTTAGTTGGGGACACCCCTAGTACCAACACTTTTCTACCTGTTCCCTGTGATGAAATAGTTTAAAATTACATTAAGAAAGCGTTCTCAGGGTGTGCCAGGCCCTGGCAAATCAGAAAAGTGGGTGGGCTTAATAATGCCCTAACCCCAATATGGCTACGCTCCTGCTTTATAACCAGATTTTTCATGCATATTCCAGGTATTCCAGCTTTTTCGGCTGGACTGGTGTGACTTTCTGGTGGTGGACATTGTGGAAAACACCACTCGAACCAGCAATTTATTCACTGCCATCAATGTCCCTGCAATGCCAGTTTATGTAAGCACACATTGATGCGGGGCTGAATTGCACTGTGCAATATGTTGATTTTTGGTTTCACAATTTGCTAGAAATGATCGTAAAATCAGTGATACAGTCAAAAAATGATTTTCTGTTAAATGATTTCACCAATCTGTGTCACATGTTCTGAATGACATGCACTTTTGTCGCTTCCAAAGGAAAATCAGTACCAGAATCCGGTCCTCTGCTGTCGCCACACATTGTCGCCAACTTGGTAGCTTTGTCATGAGCATTCAGACCTCTAGTGACTTTTCCAAAAAAGCCATTAGCAGCAAATCCAGCAACTTGTTCAGGTGTTGTTGGAGACTTGTGGAGACTTTCTCAAAATCATGAATCATTCTCACTATTTTTGCTGAGCACAAATGCTACTAAAGGCCCCCTACCCCATCCCCACTCTGAAGCACTCAAAAGAGGCCCGGTGTTGCATCCAAATAAGCACTCCTGTTGTGACAAACACTGCAGGCTTTTCACGAAGGAAGCTTTTTTTCACCAAAACATCAGTCCTTGTGCAGCAATCCCTCCCAACTATGAAGTAAGAGATGTTCATGTTTGCCCTGCAACTTGACTGAAAACGGGCGAAGCTGCCGCTGGCTGTTCAGTCCTGCCAGTTAGATATTCATGTTGTCTATGTTATCAGTATTATTTATGTAGGGCAGGGGTGTCCAGCTCCAGTCCTCGTGGGCCACAATCCAGCAGTTTTCCTACATTTTGAGTCATTGTGCCAAACTTCATAGGCTGTTAGATCCATTTAATTTGAGTCAGGTGTGTTAAAGCAGGGAAACAATGAAAACTGCAGGACAGTAGCCCTTGAGGACCAACTTTTGCCACTCTGGTGTCTGATATTACATTATAATTTCTTTTTCAAGGAAAGTGAATTTAGCTGAGACTCTAACTTCCACCTTTATACCAGTGCTACTTTTGTTGATGAAAAATTTTCGTCACAGTCTTCGTCAGCGACCTATGTTTCTCGATAAAAACTCAATGAAAACCATGCATGGGGATCAAAACTACAACAAAAGTTAATGACATTTTTGTCAAAGAATAAAAACGAGATGAAAATACTTGACAGCAATGACATCCATTCAAAACAGTATTGAAAGGCGGGATGTATTGCAAAGACATCCAATAAGAACACAACCTCCTGCAGCGAGGCTGGTCTGCACACGTTTGGTTACCTAGGGAGATGCTAAAGTTCCCATGGATTCCCCCAGATTCTCTGAATCTATTAGCACTGACTTTAGATTAGCTAAACATAGTTGATGTAAATCTGCTGTTTCCAACTGGCACCACTTGGCAAAAGTGAACTAATTAATTTGAGATTTTTTCCAATAACGTTTCATGACCTGCACATTCTGATAGAGTACAAATGACAAGTTCACATCAAAGGACTGATTAGGGCCTTCAATAGGGGAACTATATGCCACAGAAATAAGGCGAAGCACCCTGGACAGTAGCAAAGACAGCACACAGCATCCCCAACCATCTCTAAACAGGGTTGCTTCTATAATATTATGATATTTTCAATGCTAAAAAAGAAAAACAGAAAACGCATGGAGGGAAATGAGGATTGTGTTTGGTGCTTTCTTTGTGCTGGCATGTGTGTAGTGCAGTGGTTCTCAAACTGGGGGGCGGGCCCCCCAGGGGGGATCAAGGTCGGGCTCTGTCAGGGGGGCCCAGCCAGGCCTAGATTTTGTACTTCTAACAAAAATGGGCATATTCTTTAAAGTACTAAGGAACAAATGATGATGACTCAAAAGGCATTTCCCCCCACCTCAATTGCAGGGCATTTTTTCATGTATTTCATGCTAAATATTTGCGTGCATGGGGTAGTGGTAGTGGGATGGGGGTAGGGCTGGGCGATATATCGATATGAAAAATATATTGATATATTTTTAAATTGGATATGGAATTGGACCATATCGCCCCCATCAAGATATGGAGTTCAATGTATGTTGGTTTTGTCTTTGTATATAAAAGCTAACCTTACCAGGGTTTGTTACATTTAATTCTGTGTAATGTTCCTTACTTGCATTTGTGAGTATTATTATATACAGTATTATACAGTATTTCTGTTTACATTTGATCATTTTTTGAACAGCTGAGCATTATTTCATCCAGTCGGTTTAAATTAAACTACTTGTGATGTCATATTTGGCTCTGAATGTAACAAAATATTTGCTCTCACTTTGCAATAAAAATATTGGGATATATATCGTATATCGATAATCAGCATAAATATATCGAGATATGACTTTTGGTCCATATCGCGACAGAAATCCTAGAAGGGGGGGGGGGGCTTGACATGATTATTTGAAATGAAAGGGGGGCCCTGCAAAAAAAGTTTGAGAACCACTGGTGTAGTGTCAAAAGCATATTTTCATTTCTGTCAGATAGACTCTATACAGCTTGATATTAAAGGTAACTCTAAATCTCTCTCTAGCCCTGGTGTTTGCATTCTCTATGCAGTCTCCTCTAAATGATCTAATGTTGGTTCTATCCCAATTCAAGTTTAAGCTTGTTTAGTAAACTAACTATACCCATTCATAATCTAAAATCCTCTGTGTTATAAAGTTCAGCTGAAGAGTGCTACATTTTTAAGAGCCCCCCCCCCCCCCCCCCCCAAAAAAAAAAAAAAAAAAAACTTAAAGGACATACATGCATAGAGGTAAAAAAAAAATCACGTGGAGGCTCCAAGAACAACAGCCAATCAAAACGCAAGAGCTAATAGCTGACTAACAGCTGACTGACGGAAAAGGAAGTAAACACAAAGAGCACATAGCCATTAGCTTACAGCCCTGGGGTCTCATTTATGCTTGCTTACGCACAAAGGGCCTGAAAATGGCGTAAGTAATTTTCCACGCAAAGTTTCAGATTTATAAAAACAAACCTGACGGGAAATGGCGCACCTGTCGCAAACTCTGAACCTTGCGCCGAACTTTTGGCGGGAAACTGGCGACACCGCTGGTAAGAGATGAGCTGAAGCCACGATCATGCATTTAACCATCATATCAGACTGGAGACCATCGTAAACCCCCGTCTGTTCCTGGATCGAGCTGTACGATCCATCAGCCTCATGTCAGAGAGCTACAGTAGGCTGCAGCTTCAATTATATAGGATGACAGTTATTGGTAGGTTTCCTGTAACAAGGTGTGGAGGCTGATTGTAATTACTGAGGAAACGGTGACACTCGTGCATAATGCTTCACAACGGACGCGCTGCACTGCTGGAAGATCATGGAAAGAAGAGGATAAAGATGGAGAGAATTTTTAGAAACCACGAATATTCCTTGGGCCATGATTACTGACTGATGCCGATAGATTCCCCTGAGCAACCTTCCCGAACTGGGGATTCTTAGATCATTTCAGAGGGTCGCCAGACGATTGTAATCGCTGTAAACTAAATACATTTAGAATTTTTAGGGTTGTCAAAATAAATCTGTTAATGCAGGGAGATTAATCTGTAGGAATATAAACGCATTCATTTTCTAATAAATAAATTAGAGCCTAACTCATAATAAAAATTGCAATTTAGCAATATCTTGCAAAAGCCCCTTCTCATATCTTGGTCAGCTAAGTTTTTTTTTTTTTTTACTATCATGTTTTCTTACAGTTGTGTACATATGTATGATTATTGTTGCACTTGTACTTTTTATATTATTGTTATGTTAGATAGATGTTATATTGTAAAAAAAAACAGTATTACAAACATTGAATTTCACTTCTGGGATTAATAAAGTATTTTTCATTTCATTTAATTAATAATCCACCAAACCCCCATTATCCCCCTAATTCATGAAGCGTCTGACAGTTTTCCAGCCTCACATGTAGATGCTGCAGGATGATCTGAAATGTCACACAATAAAGAGCTCAGCTGTTGCGGGGGTCAGGAACAACAACGTCTGGTATCTGGGGGGGTTGTAGCTCAAAAAGTTTGGGAACTTCTGGATCTGTGTGTTGAACTGGACTCGACCGACCCGCCGAATCCGTTTAATCCCAGTGCGCAGTTGTTGACCACAACGCGCTCCGGTGTGCAGCGAGCCGTTGTGTTCATTCAGCTGCAGCAACGTGCTGTCACTTCTGTTTATCTGTGATTCCACTGTGAAGTCCAAATATAACGTGCTTTCAACGTTTCACCACCAACAAGCTCCTCCACTTCATTCTCCATGAAACTGCGTTTTCTCGTCTTCTCAGTCGCCACGATCAAGTTTAAATGCCTCAGATCAGCTGACTTATTTATATGCAAAAAATATCCATGAGGTGCTTTGCATTGACCCTTCATGGTAGAAAGTGGGCGTCTAGGGGCGGGATATGAGCCAAATTCACTGCGCAAACTAAGGAGAGTGTGATTTATAAAGGGGAAATTGTTGGATTTTTGCGCACGCACGGTTTTATAAATCTGAATATTTTTCGGCGTAAGCAAACTTTGGGTTTTTGGCGCATGTACACTTTTAGTATAATCCTGCGCACAGTTTTATAAATGAGACCCCTGCTCTCCAAGCTATCTAATGTATGTGGCCATTTTTATTCACCTCCAACTCGCGGTCATACAGCCCACATTTTTATTACCCTCTATGATTTTTTCCACAATATTTTTTTCTATATATGCCTGTTTTTTTCCACAATGTAAGATGCTGAAAAGTCTGCTATGTTTGTTTATGCTAAAGTCTCATCACTGAAGTCTCATCACAAAGTCTTGTCACGAAGTCTCGCTGCAAAGTCTCATTTGATATCGCGAGATTTGGGATGTTGACAGTGAAGGAGCCAACTTCTCTGCTGATGAATCAGTTAGTGTGGGTTCTCCATCGTGTACACCCCACACTATATGATCAGAGGAGGCAAATCTTGTGTGATTTGTCTTTTGTAATCATCAAGTGTGTGGTCTCTACATCTATGAAGGTCTCAGGAGTCCTGTAGTGTGTACCTAGCTTAAGACATAACTATGTCTGTGCTCAAGGCCACTCTTGAGCGACATTTTGACCTCACAGCTTCTTTTTCCTTCTTCTGTTTGCATTTTATTGAACATTAAAAATGACTCATTACCCAAGCAGGACTCTTGTTATCCAGACAAGTTACTTACATTTCCGAGCGTAAAACAAGCAAACTGCCAAACTAAATGTTATTGGTGTCATTGCCCTTTTCCTTCCGCCTCTATCTGCAATGTTGATGTTGTTTCTCTGGTAACATGTTAAGTAATTGTTCCGTCTTGTAAACAACAGTCCTCAGGCCTGTAATTTATTTCATTGTGCTTGTAGACACTAGTTTATGCAATACATGTACTTTCCTCTTTATTTTTGTGTCCCACATAAATATCCATTTTTAGTTAAAAACAAAAAGGGAATCATTACATCACACACAAAAACAATGTTTTTTTCTTTTTTACTTTTTTTTTTTAGCAAAAACAAAAACAACAAAACAATGAGTTTGTTGTTTTTTTTAAAGAAAACATTGCTGCAGCACTCACCTGTGTGCTGATGCCAATGCTGTTCCAGCCCTGCATGATAGGCAAGAAAGAGATGAAAGTGGGAATGACCCAGCAGCCACCGATCATTAAAGCCACTCGCATGGGCGTCATTTTGTTCCGGTAGACCAAAGGCTGGCAGCAGATAGCGTAGTACCTGCAGAGAGACCATCGAAAGGGTAAAAATGTGGTTAGCTGCAGTCTGGTAGATCATCTGTACAAGAGAAGCAGCCAGCATATAGCACATTGGAAGAGCACTCACAACTTCATTGTTTTCATTTATATTCTTTTAAATAAAGTACAGTGTTTCAAACCATTTGGACACTGGTACAGATACAGAGTAGCTGGGAAGGAGCAAAGAATAATATAGATATAAAATAAAATAGAACTGCAAAGTCAGACTATTAATTAGCCTAGGCTTTCTAACGTTTGAAAACAAAGTCAGAGATTAAAGCTATCAAAACACAATGTAGGTGTTGTTTCCCAGAGAAAGAATAAAGCTACTCCTTATTTAAAGACCCATTTCTATGAAAATTGTGTTTTTCATGTTGTGTGACATTTAAGCTAGAGGACATACAGTATGTTGAGAAAACTAAACTCAAAATGGCATTTCTGAGCATTTCTGCATTCAAATGATCATGAACCAATGGCAGGCCCTGAAATCAGGATAGACAAACTGGCTTTCACATGCTACAAAGCCACTGGGTTGGCCACAAGCTGCATTGAGAAGTAGACATTTAAGTGCTGTAGCGGGTTGCAGTGCTAATTAGAAAGATCTTGGCATCAGCTTTCATAATCCACAGAAACACTTTGCTGTGAGAGACCAATTGTTAACCTGGGTTTATACTCGCACATCATCTCCATAACCACTGTAGGCTCCCTGAAGACTCTGCTTCGGTCCGCGGAGGTCTGACGCGCACCTCTCCAGACCAGACGTGCATCCCAGCTAAGTGAACGCAGAGCAGCTGTTACGTTACGAACACAGTTACTTGCCTTTGGATGTTTGGGTTTTTTAGCTGAACTAACGAACTAACGTACGAACAAACGAACGCATGAATGCCTGTCGGCAACAATTGTTGTTCTAAAAGAGGAAATACTTGCCGGAGCTGAAGCGAACCATCGGGCTGAAAAAAGAAAAAAAACTCTACCCTGTGGATTTCCTGGTCGATAAAAGCCCTGTTGTTATCAGCAGATTGGGAAAAGAAACTGCAGCATGAAGCCGTAACACTATGCTTAAATAAAAGCACACACTGCCTCTGCGTCAGCTACGCAGACCCGACTGGACACAGACGCCGCGCGAGTATAAATCCAGCTTTAAAGTTTCTTGGGGGTGGGGGCACTGAGCAGCCCTGACTCCGCCCACAACTCAGTGGCAAATTGCTAATGAGCTACTGGCGCTGCTGGAGTCCTGAAAAATGGCAAAGGCTTTGTGATTTGGGCTAAAAACTCCATAGTCATAATTTAAAGACCACTGAGAATGTTTAAAAATAACTAAGGCCCAATTCCAATTCCTATTTCCATGCCTACTCCTAGCCCTTCCCCTTGGCCCTAGCACTTGAAACGGATTATTCCCCTAAGAAATAGGACAACCCTTCAAAATCCCCATGTGTCACAATGGGTATTGGCCTTTGTTTTGTTTTTCGGTTTTTTTTGCTTTTTTTTTGCTGGTTTTATATTAAAATAATGAATAAAGAGAAAAACTTAAATTAAAACAAGAGAGGAGAAAAAAAAGGAAAGAAAAAAAAAAAAAAAAAAAAAAAAAAAAAAAAAAAAAAAAAAATAAAAAAAAAAAAAAAAAAAAATAAAAAAAAAAAAAAAGGAAAATTATTAAATGAAATAAAAAATTGAAGAAAAAAAAAAAAAAGGAAGAAAAAAAAAAAGGTGGGAAAACAAAAAAAGAAAAAATAAAAAAAAAAAAAAAAAATAAAAAAAAAAAAAACATAAAATTAAAAAAAAAATAAAATAAAAATAAAAAAAAAAAAAAAAAAAAAATAGAGGGGGGTTTCTGGTGGAAGTGTTTTGTGCTTTTCTTTGCATACTGACAACATAGCACAGTTGTTCCTGCTGAAGTCACTAAGTCGCGTAGTTTTCCTTTAGAGGAAAAAGAAAGATGACGGCTTTGGAAAAGCCCGTGTTGATAAAGAGGGGCTCAAAGTGCAGTTTGGAAGTATTACGGATTCAAAGCTAATGATGAAGGCGAGCCGTTGAACACTGAAGCACCGCAGTGAAAGCGATGCTACAAAGTCCGTCTGCTAGCGGAGGCAACACTTCAAACTTCAGGTATCTGCGGCAGCGTCCACTCACCATGAAGCAGCCTGTCTGCTACCTGACGTCTCCTCCTCCTCCTCAGTGAAGGTGCTTCACTGAGAGCCGCATCATTAACTACGTCACACTCACTGCTGGCCTCGCTGCTCTTAAAGAGACAGGCTCCAATTTAACAATTTAGCTGCGTTTTTTTCTTTTAAAAGTTTGTTTTTTTTTAAATGGTGGGAAAGGATCGTTTTAAATGCTTTAGTATTTGGGATTATATTTGTAACGGTAAAACCGGGCAACCCCTAGTCACAAATAGTCCTCCGTGGCACAGTAAACTGACATCACGGCTGTTTCCGGAAGAGTTTGCAATGCCGTCTGCAGCAGCAATAATCTCCCTTTCCTGGGTGATTGGACTTTCTTTTTGCTTTGGGATGAAAAACGAAAAATGAAAGGAAAAGAAGGCGAACGTTTACATTACGTTACAGACATGAGCAGATGCACGATTTTTTTCAGATTTGTAATAAAACTGTCTGTAATACATCAAAGCAGCCTTAAAGGAATAGTACACCCACAGAATTATGTGCCTTCATTTTCTACTCACCTTGATGCTGAGCAAGACTCTGGAGCACTTTAACTCGCATCGGCGCGCTTCGCAGAAGTAAGATGTAGTACTGTTTACACTATAAAAATATACTAAATGATGTCGTTTGGAGTAAAGTATGGACGCTACCCACTCAGAACACTTGGATTACATTGGACGAGCAGTGTGGAGGAATATTGACAAGTTTTTGTGGACTTTTATGAACCTTTTTGTGTTGAGCATCAGTGAACTCCATTACATGACAGTCGGCCGATAACAAAAAGCCTTCCGATCTCTGACTGCATTTGAGATATTAAAAAAGTGCTCCAGAGTCTTGCTCAGCATGAGGGTGAGTAGAAAATGAAGGCATGCCATTCTGTGGGTGTACTATTCCTTTAAAACAGCGATTTTCATATTTTATTTACAAAAATACTTTGGCTCCCGCTGCTGATTTCTTCAGCATTTTGCCCATATTCACATAGAATTGAGGGTAATATCATAATACTCGTTTTCTAGTGTGCCCCTGGAAAATCTCAGTTTTGAGGGCCAGATAGCACTACCACTTCCCCCTCCCCCTCGGTCTGAACCAGAATCGGGACACCACTACCCCTTCACATAAACGTGCAACACAAATGGTTAAGGCCAAGGGCTAGGGCTAAAAGGGGTATTGGGATTCACCCTAAAAGGAAGACTGAAGTGGGTATTTACTGTAGGCTAGCATAAATGATGAAAGGGGGTTTACAACCTTTTTGCAATTCAAAGAGCCATTTTTTTCCCTGAAGCCAGCTAAATAAATCTTATACCCTGGTCAAATTTAGCAGTGAGGCTGCAAATCCCTCTTTTACTTATGACATTATGCATCCCGTTCACGCAGTGCACATCAAGCCACTCCATTTTGGACTGTTTATAAGGCTTTTATATGTGTTACAGCAACACATGATCAAATCTCAGAACAATGATTTAACTGACAACACAACTGTTTTATAACATCTGCAGTCATGTTGAAAGTTAACATGTGGGAACATCTTCTAACCATTGAGACCTTTACCCATCCTTTAAACTACTGTTTTCGATGTGATTAGACCATGACAGTTTGTTCACTTCAACACCAAGTAGTTTGGTCTTTGCTCAACACTTATACTCAATATTTTGGTCTTGTTTTGATTGGATATTCCCTTTTATCTCATTTGTTTTAAAAATGATGTTGTTTCTAATAAAAAGAAGCTTCTTGAGCATTTGATTCAAAATTATACAATATAAGAAGAGCCAAGACAAGAAATGAGGACACAAAGGAACACTAAAAAGTATTTGCATATATCTGCTGTTTTCTGCTCTCATCCAGTCCTTCTGCTTGCTTCTCTTCTGCATTTTAAATGAGTGTTTTTGGCACCACAAGTGAGCTGCTGCCGTCATTGCAATGCATTTGCAGAAATATGTTAATCACCAATAATTTAGCATAGCGCTCTCATTTTATGTGTCAGTTTCTAGCCTCCATTCCTCATCATTTTACAACTGCTGTTAGTTCTGTTCTGTAGATTCATTCCTTGCCTCTTATCTAACCCTTAATCTCAAGCTCTTGCTGATTTCTTTATCGCCAAAACCTCCACTGGAAATGAAAAAAGCTTAACGACAACCCCATCACAACCCATTTGTGACTGTATTTTCACTGCTTTGAACCATCGGTCAGTAAATTTTCCGGTGGCCTTGGCTGCTGGCATATCACTGGCTTTTCCAAGACAGTTATTGACCTGCAGCAAAGTGCTGGAGATACAAATACCCTCTTTAATCTTCTGCATCTGGCACTAACTCTTTCTGAGATATTCAACATCTACACAGTGTTGAAATTGAGATTTTGCGGCCAAGCTACATGTTTGTTTGTTTTTTTTTATTTTGCTTTTCTGGTTTAACTGATAGAAAATAAAGCTAACACTGCCAGCAGACTGAAAAAGGACTACTTAAACAAGTGGCCCTGATGTATGGATATGCCTTTGAAGGGAATTCAAAGTAAACTACATCTAGCCGCTCATTCAAACTCATTTCTGTCAGCCCTATGGTGGACTTTTCTTTGTTCTCTGCCATTCCTGTTACACACTGTTTGATGCCACAACAAAGTCTGGACTTCCTCTTCAAGCCACAGAAACTAAATCCATCTCATTTCTGTTGTCCCAGAGTGATAACTAGTGGAACCAGCTGACCAGTTTATGACTAGTTTTTGTTTCAGCATTTCATTTAATGTACAGCTCACTTTTTCAAACTTACACTATATTGGCACAAGTATTTGCTCACCCATCCAAATGATGAGAATCAGGTGTTCCAATCACAGTCATGGCCACAAGCGTTTAAAATTAAACACCTAGGCATGCCAACTGTTTTTACAAACATTTGTGAAAGAATGTGTCGCGCTTAGGAGCTCAGTGACTGTGATTGGGTTGCCACTTGTGCAACAAATCCAATTGTGAAATTTCCTCGCTCCTAAATATTCCCGTAAACACACACACACTAAACCTTGTGAACAGCCTTCCCAGAAGAGTTGAAGCTGTTGTAGATGCAAAGGGTGGACCAATATCATGTTGAACCCTATGGATTACTAAGGGATGTCACTTCAGCTCATATGTGAGTCAAGGCAGGTAAGCGAATACTTTTGGCAATATACAGATGCCGGCATGAAAAAGTTCCCCTTTTAGTCGACTGCCAGCCACTTGTCTGCTAATTCCATTACACAGAGAAATGCCTGTGTGCCCAGGGGAAACAATTTCAGAGCATAAATGAATGCCTGGAACAAGGATGTTTCCAAACGCCAAGTTTGGACTACGCATCTGTATATCCAAGTTCTTAATTTGTCATCAACTTTTGTGTTTGTGAGGAAATGATATCAGACACAACAGCTGGAATTCCCACCATGCTTTTAGGCAGTGATACCCTGAGGACCACACTGGCGATTAAGTAGATAAGTGGAAGAATAGACACTGCACAAAAAGTCAGATTCCCATCCCCGGAAACTCCTGGTAATTAACCCAATTTTCGGCAGTTCCCGACAGTTTTACACCCTGCAAACGCCACATTCATCTGTGCCACATATTGTTGGAAACAAACCATGGCAAGTGCGCATGCGCTAACAGATTAATAGCGTATGGATAGAGCGAAACCAGCTGTGAGTGAAACTGCATCTGGCAAGTAATGACTAATTACCATATAGCAGCAATACTGCGTCTGCTCAGAGAAGGTCTGGCCGGTCTGAATCTTCTCACTATTACTGTCAAACAAGAAAAAAATCTCTCATGATTGGTGGGTAGATGTTACTATGGTTTACATCAGTTGGTAGATGCATCACTATTGGTCACACAGGATTGTTCTATTCATTTTCAGCTTATATGCCCCATTAGCCTCCTTAAAACCTTTTTGCTATTACTTATAAATCAATCTTTTTCACTATCTTATTCTTTTACTTTTTGTGTTTTTTTTCTTCTGCACCCTGAATAATGCTTTTATTTTATGTAAAACACTTAGACCTGTCCTGGACATAAGATGTGTACAAATAAATGTGCCTTGCCTATAACTAAGGCTTATACAACTTGATGGAATTATTAGACATGAATGATATGAATGGTGTGAAAAAGTTTGCCGGGGACGTACATCTTCAAAGAAAAGAGCTTTATTGGCACAAACACACACACCTCTATTAAAACAGTGAACAAGTGATAAAAAAAAATGGAAACAACAAGCCAAACTCCTCAGTTACAGTGCGGTGAACGAACGGTCAGGATCCATTCTGTCCAGTCTACCTGACAGACGGCGGTGGTGTGTTGCCCATGCCTCTATTCAATCCTGGAGCATCGCACAAAACTCTTTTAATTCTTGGCTGCGTGACGATGGAGGTCGTCGGACCCAGAAACCGCGTCAACGATGGGTCGTCTTTGTCAGACAAGAGGTCTATGGACGGTGATGCTGTTCCACATATCCACCTGTCACCTGGCGCACACTGGCCCTCATTTATCAAACGATCGTCGAAATGGTCGCACATCTGATCGTAAAAATGGTCGTACGATTGGACCCACGTGTGATTTATTAAAACGTTCGTATCGGTCCGATTTCGTCGTACGAACAAAAGAGTCTTGATAAATTCCAAAGCTGAAATCCATCGTCATTTAAATGTCACGCCCACGGTTACGCCCTTAAACATGCATAATGATGAGGCTTCACCCGGCGAGGTTGAACCATGGAGAGGAGAGATTCTGCCAAAAAGAAACTTTTGGGGGGGATCAAGACAGAATTCTTCGTTTGTGAGGTGGGAAAGATTAAAGAGGTATTTGTCAGCTTAAAAACCGAAGTCAGAGACGTGCAGAAAAAACGCTGCACGGAAGAGGATCAGTCAACCTCACCGGTGTGAACGACTCCGGCTGAGATATTAATAAAAGTCTCAATCTAGGCCTGGCTGATATGGTTTATTTGTTTTATTAGTTGTGAAATTTAATAATAGCCCACATCCGATGGCAGCGTCACAATTCTTTAGTCAATGGGTCAAGAAAAAGTGGTCCAATATGAAACATACTACCAAAAGATGTTTCACCGCCCCCCCTCCATGCGCTCTAACAGGTGACAGGTGGATGCTGGTCAGATCCGAGCCTGAACCAGACAGGGACAAAAAAATGATAACTTGCATTTGCAAAACTAAGGGACAGTCTACTGACTCAGCACTTATACAACTTTAACGTATAGATTAGTTATTAGAAATGACGGCTCAGCTGCGGTCTCCTCCATTTAGCCAAGCGGGGGCTGCAGGGCGGCTGCCGGCGCATCTTCTCCTCTGACTGCGTATCAAAACTCTCCAGCGGTCCGAGCGATGTGCAGCACTGCACAGGACAGGAGTGCATTGTAGGTTTTCTCAGAGTCTAAAGCAGCGTTTCATCCCGCCGGGTCCGAGTCGGACCGTCCGACACCCACCTGCCTTCCTGCAGCCCGAAGCAGCGCTCCACCTGGGCACCTGCGCGTGTGTGCGCAATGATGCCTACCTGCGCTCCTATGTGCAGGTTTACCAGCGGGGTGAGGAGATGCACGAAGAGTGAAAAGCACTTGTCTCCTAGAACTATATGTTAATAATTTTAATAATTTGTTGAGATAAATGCTTTAAATTAAATTCAGTCGCAGCTATTTTTGCAATTTAGGGAATAGGCTACGTTCTACATTCCCTTTTTCCTTTTTCTTTTTCTTTACAAATGGGTTCATTCTTCGTGCTGATATGTGAATGCTTATGTTTAAATGACAGCTTGCGGTTTGGTTAATAAATATTTTCATGTTCTGCTGCGCTGCAAACCCTCACTGACTCAAACTTGCGTACACGAACTCAGAGCTGTCGTGAGATTTGATCGTATCCTACGCTCACGTTCAAATTGATAAATGCCGAGTCTTGCGTGGAAATGGTCGTACGCACAGATTTTCATCGTACGATCGTTTGATAAATGAGGGCCACTGTGTCTCGCTTCCAGCAGCTAAACAAGATGATCAGTACTGATGTGCTGCCTACTGACACATAAAAACTGTGGATCTGAAAATAGTTACATTGACAGATCTACGTTAAGAAGTCTTACCCTCTTTCTTCTCGATCAACTTTGAGCTGAACTTTTCACAGCCGCGGCCTGTAATGAAAGTTCCAGCTGGTGACTGATTGCTTGTTAAGTGTTGTCTTTGCGCATTTGACCCACGTTGGGGTTTCGTGATGTAGAAAGACTTGGGAAAGATAGAAACTAAACACAAGAGGACTGTGGCGGATATGGCATTTTTGTTAGAAACTGAAAAAGATAAGGATTATTTAGTGTGGTGAATATTAACTTCACTTCTGGGTGTAGTGATGGACTCAGACCTAAACTTTGAAAAACACATCAAAGCGATCACTAAATCAGCCTACTATCACCTGAAGAACATCTCAAGGATAAAAGATCTGATGTCTCAGGAAAATCTGGAAAAAACTAGTCCATGCATTCATCTTCAGTCGGCTTTACTACTGTAACAGCGTCTTTACTGGTCTACCTAAAAAATCAGTTAAACAGCTGCAGCTCATTCAGAACTCTGCTGCCCGAGTTCTCACAAAGACCAGAAAAGTGGACCACATCAGTCCAGTTCTCAGGTCTTTACACTGGCTGCCGGTCCATCAGAGAATAGACTTTAAAGTTCTGCTGCTGGTCTATAAAGCTCTGAATGGTTTAGGCCCAAAATACATCAGTGACCTCTTGACCCAGTATGAACCTACTAGACCCCTCAGGTCATCTGGATCCGGCCTTTTATCAGTTCCCAGAGTCAGAACCAGACATGGAGAAGCTGCGTTCAGCTTCTATGCTCCACATGTCTGGAACAAACTCCCAGAAAGTCTCAGATCAGCTGAAACACTTAGTTTATTCAAATCCAGGTTGAAGACCCACCTGTTCTCAGCTGCATTTACGTAATTTTATTCAAAAGTTAAAATCCGCACGTCTCTGTATTCTCTCTTTTTAATCTTAAATGCTTTTAATTCTGAATCATGCTTCTAATTGTTTTTTTTTTTGTTTTTTTATCTCCCTTTTTGCTTATAATGTTTTATGTAAAGCACTTTGAATTGTTCTGTACATGAAATGTGCTATACAAATAAACTTGCCTTGCCTTGCCTTGCCTAGTATTTTCAGGGTCAAAAGGTTCTAAGAAAAACAAAAGGAAAAAGAAAGGAAACCCCGTCTTCTTCTGATGTAGTAGCACTGTGCACTCCACCAAAACTGACTTGTGTAAAGCAGTTACCTTACAGTCAGAGGTTTTCTGGATCAATTCCCAGCCTTGGCTGTTTTGCTGCATGTCATATCACTTTCATTGACCCTCTTATCTGTCTATCACTGCCAAATAAAGGCCACTATAGCTGCAACAGATAAATAAAACACAACTTCAGAGATCAGTTCATCCAGTGTCCATATAAACATGACAGCTGGAAACTCTGATCGGAATGATTTCTATAAATATTAATCCATTCTTGTCAGCATTTCTGTCTCATTTTCATTTCAAAATGTATTTTTATAGCACATTTCCAACAACCTCAGCTGACCAAAGTGCTTTACAATGGTAGCAACATCATGGATAAAGTACCTTAAAACAGACACCACAGATCACAGATAAAATCACCAATTAAATTACAGGATTAGATTAAAAAAAATGAATAAGAAAATGACTAAACACCAAGAAAACACCAGAGAAAAACTAGAGAAGCACTTGGAGAGCGCAGACCTCCGCCAAAGACCTCCTGCTTGGCGGAGGTCTTTCCTTCCAACATGGCCTATCTCACAATGATAAAGAATCTTTTAAAAAAGTCCTGGATCCAAAAGGTGATCCGGATCACCACCAAATTTAATGGGTTTGTTCTGAGGCTGAGGCACACGGCTGGAAACATTGGCGAAAAATAAAAACAGTATTTTCTATCTAGGTGAAATTTCTTTCCCCTTTTTATTTATCAAAAATTAATATGGTTTAACAATTTGTGAGCATTTTCTCTTTTTTTCTGTGTTGGGAGTAACTTTCTGCACACCTGCACCTTAAGACCCCATCACCTTGACTAAATTTCACCTGTTTCCCTGATTTACATCTGTATAGCTCACAGCATTTTCATTTAAATGTTACTGCCTCCCCTTAAGTTAACGGAAGGAGGGACAACTCCCAAAAAGTTACGCAGCAATTTCTGACAATTCTCAGCACTTTTCAGTCTTGCCTGTACAATAAATTGTCGTGCGCACTTGTAAACCTGAAATTCCATGAAAATGTGACTTTTCATGGAGTGAAAGATGATAAGAAAAAGCTGTTAAGGAATGACAGAGAGTGGGAGGATGAACGCTTCTGATAAGAAAAAAGGAAGTTTTAAGAAAAGCTCAAATGACTAATTTGGTATTACTGACTGTAACAAATCCTTAACATCTTTAATTCCACCGGGCCTGGGAAAGGATGGTGTGTTTGTGTGCGTGTATGTGAGGAGAATCATAACACAGACCAAGAAGAGGGAATAAAATATTGTAAGTAAGAAGCTGTTATGGTGGCAACCGCCATGGGGCGTTTGAGCCCCTTTGCCTTCACCCTCATGCTGCTTCGATTTTTGTCTGCATAAATTTAAGCAATGTAAAGGACGGAAGATGCTATTTATACACAGAGGAATCGAATTAGCAACTCCTGAGACAATTTTGTTGACAACACAGAATCCTTCAGTGTTGGCGTTTGCGTGGTAATCAGGTATACACACACACACATATATATATATATATATATATATATATATGTATAATACATATATATATATATACATATATATATACTGGACCCGTCAAAATCTATAAAACAATTATTTATATTCTATGAAAAAATCAGTAAAATTAATCTTTTATTCTGTGTTATTTTTGAAAAATTAATTGTTTTGATGAAAAAAGTCGTTGTGGCCCATATCAACTTACAATGAAATCAGTTCAGTTAAGAACTGACTGATCTAGCTCTCTGCTGTTAAAGCGGTCCAACAGTCTGTGGTTATGGCAACACTAGCTACTGTGGCTAACTTGTTTAGTAGCTCTTGCTTTCACTTCTTGTGTTTCAATGACCCTGGTGATGGTGCGCCATGAAGGAATCTGACCAGCTAGTTCGAGTAAATTCATCAAATCTGCGAAACCTTTCCGAAAGACGACACTTGTGGGCGACATATCCACTTGAATCATTTTACAGTTTTTCTCCGGAATCTTGTCCGCCTGCTTTGCATCACAGCTCCTCCGGCTTAAGACTGAGGCAACAGTGGGTTGAATGGAGGATTTGTTACCTTTAAGCACGATCGGATGAGCGTTTTTTTTTTAAATGGTACATCATGGGAGTTGTCAAGTTGTATTTATAAAATGTGTCGCAGTATTTACAAGGTGAGGTGTCATTTTTCAACGCAAAATGATCCCACACCAGACTTCGCCGTGCCCAACTTTCCCACTTGCACTCTCCCCATCTGTTCTGCAGGTAAGGATCTCCTCTCAATCAGCTAGCCACCAAAATGGCCATCAACCTGATGACTGAAAGGCGGATCACCAGTTACTTCTGGACCATAAAAAACAAGCACCACTTTAACTCTGAAATATGGATGGATAGGGCCAAGAGAAGGAAAAGGACTAGACTAAAACAGAAGCAATGATGTTATATAAATTATTTAGGAAGAATCTGGTTTACTTTATCAGGGGTCAAAACAGGAGACTTTGTGAAAATACAGAAATAAATGCCTTGTCAGGCAACAACGTGGATGAGTGTGGTTCATTTAATTTGTGCTGATGTTAGACAGCTCAAGCAGCTCAAAACTCTGTTACCACAACTTTAAAAAGTGTGCAATTAATCCGGAGAAAGTCTTGTCAGAAAGTTTTCACGTCTTACTCCAAAATTTTTCTCTCAGTAGCGATTCTGTTAATACACTTTTATAACCCTTTGCCTTTCCTCTTGAAGTTGACTCAACATTGCACTCAGCTGCATCAGAAATGAAGTTAATCCCGTTTATACTATCGTCAGTCACTGTGGATATTTTCCTGCCTCCTGTGCTGTGATCCTACCTCATTACCTACTCGCAGTGCGTGGCATTTCACAGCCATCAGTAATTTGGAGAGGGTGTGTATACTGTGTGTGGTCTCCATGTGCTGTGGCATTATAAAAAGGTCAAGAGGCCTTTTTCTATTTGAATTCCCAAAGTGTTTGTGTTGAAAGGTTGCAGATTGATTCTCTAAGTGTGGATGTGGAGTACTGAGTGACAGAACCCCCGTGTCTCCATCACAAGTAGGAATCCTCACATTGTGGCAGCATAAATGTCTAAACACAAACACACATATCCACTACAACACAGTGTGCAAGTGCATCCCTGAAGCACAAAAACACATAAAAAACCAACAGTTGCATATAGATGCACACATACAGTACACACATTCATACACACATTAGCCTGTCTAAGATTGGAAGCAGACACAGCACAGCTGAATGGCAGCATGTCTTGACCACGAGCACTTTAAATGGCCCCTGCTTCCCTTTGATCTGCAAAACATGGCTTTCTGTTTATTTCAGACATTTTTATTCAGACATTATTTATTCGAGAGCAGCCAGAAGTATATTGTTGCATTCTACGTTTACATGAAGCTGCAGGGCATGGGAATTTTGCAAACAGATGGTTGTGGGTTCCAGTTCTCTATGCACCCCAAACAGTGAAAAAGTGGAAATCTACCAATAAAACAGTTATTACCTTGAGATTCTAAAAAAAGGCCCACCACTAAATGTGAAGATACTTTGCTCCCTTGTTCAAATATAAAAATGGGTTGGCTACACCTATTTCAATTTTTTTCCTTGCTAACCACATGACCTCACCAGTCACTTACAATGAGTACACTTATTAAATTGTTTGTTAACAACAACAACACACACATACACAAAAGCTAATCAGCCAGTCGCATGGCAGCAACTCAATTGTCTTGGTTGTTGGTGCCAGATAGGGCTGCCACGATTATTTGATAAATCGACTAATTGACTAATCGTCGACTATCAAAATAGTCTGTGACTAGTTTTATAATCAATTATTCGTTTATTGTTTAAAGCGTTTTCCTCTCAAAATTGCCTCTGTACCTTCTGCTGCCTTGTCTGCCTTTCTGTCCGGTCAGCTTTTCTTAAATTGTACATTGACATAAATAAACACACACTACCAGTCAAAAGTTTGGACACATTTTTCCACTAGAAAGTGTCCAAAGTTTTGACTGGTAATGTTAATATGCCAGAATTTTCGTATGATACGATTAGTCAACAGATCGCCAAAATAATCTGTGACAAGTCGATTATCAAAATAATCGTTTGTGGCAGCCCTAGTGCCAGAGAAACTGTTCAGAGTATTTCAGAAACTGCTGATCTACTGGGATTTTCACTCACAATCATCTCTAGGATTAAAGAGAATGGTTTGAAGAGGAGAAAATATCCAGTGAGCAGCCACTGTCTCGATGGAAATACCTTGTTGATATCAGGGTTCAGAGGAGAATGGGCAGACCAGTTGGAGATGATAGAAAGGCAACTATAAATCTACATAAGCACTGATTCCAAGGTATGCAGACCAGCATCTTTGAACACACTTTTCCAACTTGAAAACAGATGAGCTACAGCAGCAGAGGACCACTCCTATCAGCTAAGAACAGAAAACTGAGGCTACAGTTCACACAGACTCACTAAAACTGGACAATAGAAGATGGAAAATTGCTGACGAGTCTCCATTTCAGTTCCACATTCAGATGGAAGGGGCAGAACTTACACTTACACTTACAGAGCTTACACAACTCCACTGATGCAGTTGATTCAGCGAGGGAGGGGTGAGAGCGGAGCAAAGGGTGGAAGCACAAAAGAGGGAGGAGGGGGGGGGCTGTTTGCTTGATAGTGTGCTCTTATTGGAGCAATTGAATTGCGTAGAATGACAGAACTACGTAGTTATATGCTGCTGTCTGATTCAACCATTTTTGAACAAAAAATTTCACTGCTTTATCACATTGGACTCAAATTAAGGGGTCATTAACAAGCTTGAGTAGAAGTCGATAACAAGTTGTTGGGGACATCCATTTAATTTGAATCAGGTGTGCTAGCAAAAAGGAACGACAAACCGAATCAGACATCTCTGGTTTAAGTCAAAATCTAGTTGTAGTATGCAGCACAGTTTCTTTGTTAGCTTTAGGAAATAAGACACTGTGGTTAAAGTTAGACATCAAAACTAACCAAAAGATTTTGGTTTGTGCTTAAATATGTCAAGTCACAACATGCTTCTCTGAATTTTACCTAGGCCTGTAGTCAGCCAGTTCTTATATTACTGTGACCTGTGCTACAAAGGAGGTGTAACATATCTAGGGTATCAGGCCATCATATTTCACTAACCAAGATCATGCGAGCAGTTTTCGTAAAGCAATCTGCCCATTTAAGGCTTTATAAGCATTCACATTTCTGAAATAGTTTTGAATTAAATGTCTTTGAGTTAAATTAGTTGAAGCTGCAAACCATTCAAGAGGACCAAGTTTGGACTTCTTTTAGTAAAGCTATATCCCAACAGAAAAGACAAAGAAGAACTGACTTTCAGTTTTCATTAGTACTAGCAGTATAATTACAGGTCTTAGACTTGATTAATGGTTTAGCTGGAATCAGTCTGTCCCATCTGGACTGTGCATGTACTCTGTGTTATGGTTTTCATTGTTTTCTCAAACTAATTCTTTCCTTCTGCTCGGAGGGCTGAGAGCAAAGTGTGTGCCACCACATTTCAGCCCACACAGAAACAATCTAATCACTGTTACAACCACATCCTTAGTCCCTGTCAACACTGAGGTCTAATCCTGCGCCTCTGGCTGCTCCTGTCCCATCTCTTTTTCATACTGTAACTCAGCACTGGTTGTGCTATTAAATGTCAGATTGCTAGAAAACAAAGCATTTTTTGGCGACAATCTCACTGAATCCACGTATGTCAATTTTCCCTTCCTGAACAAGACTTGCTTAAATTAAAGCGACTGTGTTGAGCCGACTGAATCTTTTTGTTTTAGTCTGGTTTATTTGCAGAAGATGACAATATTAGCATGAGGAGATGGATTGATGGTGATTCACACAGATGATTATAAATGTTCTCTGCACCCAAACAGAAATTTCTCTTCATATAAATCATTTTATTTCAAGGTAAATGTTTGGTGACTAATTGTTGTAACCTTATTATTTTGCATTTGATGCTGTTGATTTCAGCCTCTCTGAGTCCCTGCGATTTATATTCTCAGTCAGTTGATGGTCTTTCTTACTGAGATGGAACCTTCTGGATCTTAATCTACCTTCATTCATCATTAGCTGTGTTACTTGGACAAATATTTTTTTTATCTGTCCAATTGTAATCTTTCTCATCAGAGCTTTTAGCTGATGTGTTTACATGGACAGTGGAAAGTTGATCCAATCGGTTGTATCTACTTGATGGACAGATTTGTACATTTGTGATGCTTTTGACATGCGCAATGGCTCCTTGTTCGGAAGAAGAGAGGTTTTCTTTTTTTTAAATTTGTAATCTTTTGACTGTTGAAATGTTCCCTAATAGTTAACTCTTTCACTAGAGATTAAAACACAGCCATATAACAGACCCATACCGGGCCCCCGGCTGTCAAAATGTGGATCAGTGGTGGATCCATTTTGTAGTGCAAGTGGACTCCTATAAGACTCCGCAAGGCAGATCTGAGGCGAAAATAACAGCGCAGCTGCCATGGATCCACAGCGCCATCCATTTGCTATCTGGCATTGTATCCTCCACAGTCCGTGCTGTTTTACTTCCGCCATCTTCCCTGAATCTGTTACGTCATGCAACCCCCACGTGATTCAAGCATGCACAGAGACAAAATTCCACAGAAATGATCGGAACAAGGGTTCACATGCTCATTTTTTTCCTGTTTATGTGATCGTAGAAAGGTTTAAACCACCCCTCTCAAATGAGATTGAAAATTCATTCCGATCGAGGCTGATGGGATCAGTTGACATGTTTACATGACTCATTTTTATTCTGATTGGCATTTGATCGGATCAAATTGTGCCATGTAAACGCAGCTATTTGTTATTGTGGATTTTGTAATTAAGTTTTGGCTCGAAGTGATGACTCTAAAATGTGCATAATGCGCAAAATAAATGTTGGTGTGCTATCTAAACGACTCAGAAACGCATATTTTTAAGGTCTAAAAGTTACCTTGTGGGTCTTAATAATGAGTATTTTACTAAACTTTTCCTTTCCTATATTCTCCTTAAAAAAGAAAAAAAAATGTGCATAAGAACACATATAAGACTGAAACACCGTCAGGACAACCCAAAATGTGGCAATCTAGCAATATATGTGGACATGATCAAAGGGACCCATTGAAGAAATATCATCCATCAAAGCACCAACATACAGGAAAACGAGACTCTGGAGCATCAATTTGCAATCACTAATTCACCCAAGATGCATGTGTTTGGATTTGTCTGGACTCTGTGAGGAAACCTGGTTATGCACCAAGAGAACATGCAACACCTGACAGTGAGGCTCCTGAACCATGCTAACTACCACACAATCTTGTGTTCTCCATTTACATTATTGTAAATGTTGTTATGCATTTCAGCCCCCCCCCCCCCCCCGTGATTAAATATGCATTTATATAGGGAATCATGTGGTTTAACTACTTCATCATCAACATGTTAAAAAGGTTCCAAGTATGACAGCATACTTATCCTCATTCTATTGTAAAGTGGTCTTTTCCTTGTATCTAGTTCCTTCAGCCTTCTTTTATGTCTGAGTCTAAATAGCTCAGAGTTAGCATCTTCACTGAATGCATACACTGGAGCATCCTCCTCTCAGCAATTCTGTTATTTTTAGTCCTAATTCATTTCTATTCAGCCCTTTCAGTATCTTCAGTTCAGATTAGATGAATGAGAAGCTTTATGCTGCAGCTGCTCACTTGTTTTCTATGCTCTCTCTCTTTTTTCTTTTCTTCTCCATTTCTCTTTCTCGCTTTCAACCTGCCTTTCCCCTCTTTATCATTTTACACAGAAGCTTGTGTTGTCTGTAAGTCAAGTCACTTCTTACAGCAGGAACACACTGGGGGCTAAACACTATTCCTTCTTTTTCTTTTAGTTTACCCAAACCCTGCACACAACGAGAATAATAGTTCCGCTATGTTCAGCTTCTCTTTATGAACTGAATTTGATTTGTAATTTCTGACTTTCTGGTTTCATAGTTCTAACCAACATGACCACTGACCTGTTTTAAAGTGAAAGAGAAGGACACAGCTGATGATTACAGAGGCATCCTTTAATCATAGATGGTGATGTGACATTAAAAGAAATATACAGTATGCAGCCATGGAAAAAAATAAGAAACCACCCTTGTCAGAAATAATGGTTATGCAATCGAGTACCAACTGTGGTGTGAATCATGTGACCAAAAAAGAGACAGAAAAGAAAATATAAAATGCCTAAAAGTACTGTTTTTGGTAGTACAACGCCATAGCTATTTATGTGAGAACCTAATAACCATAATAGCCTAACAAGAAAAGCATGGAAAATGGCTAGATATCAGTTCTTTAATTAAACTTCTATGAGCTACTTTTGTTTTTATCATTATATTTGTCCAGACAAATGCACTTTTAGTAATACCAGGCATTAAAATTACCAAGAAATATGAGAAAACAAGGGTGGTCTCTTAATTTTTTCCATGACTATATATATATATATATATATATATATATATATATATATATATATGTATATAGATATTTGCAACAGCATCCTTTAAGGCATTCCCACCAATCTCCTCAACAAACTTCAGTATATCCAAAATTCTGCCACCTGCCTCCTCACCCACACCCGCTCCCCGAGACCACATCACCCCTATTCTCAAAAACCTTCACTGGCTCCCTGTTCCATACTGCATCAAATTCAAAATTCTCCTACTCACCCACAATCCCCTCCAAAACCAGGCCCCCTCTTATCTTAAAGACATGGTTCACCTCTACACCCTTCCTGTTCCCCCCGTTCCTGCCAACGTTCTGATTATCCCCAGGACCAAGCACTGAACCTGGGGGGACAGGGCCGTTTCTGTCATTGCCCTTACCCTCTGGAATTCTGTCCCTCAGCACATTCACTGCACTACAGACCCCGCCGCTTTCAAATTGTAAAACTCACCTATTTCGATCTGCTTACATCACCTAATGTTCTTGGACTACTATGTTTTAATTTTGAAATTTTTTCTTTTATTGAATATTATCATTGAACCATACTTTATTTTATTTTGTTTTTAACTTTTCTTTCATATTTTAACTGTTCTTTTATCTTTTGACATATACAGCAGCTTTGAGTTTTATGAAAAGCGTGAATAGAATAAATAAAATGTATTATTTATTTATATATATATATATATATATATATATATATATATAGTATATAGTGCGGTGCACTTTGAAGTCACTGCAGCGCATCAAATACAGTCCCATTTTGAAACGCTCTAGAAAGAGCTTTAAATCCATCCTACAAACTCGCACTTGGTTTGGCCTGTATGAAGGCTACTGGCGGTGCATCCTTTGTGGCTTTGCTTGTCCTAAAATTCATTGCGCACAAGATTGCAGGGAATAAGTAGCAGAGCTACGAGTGTAATGTCAAATGAGGTGTTTACTGTTTAGAAACAACAGATGGCAAAATTGATGATTACATTGCTGGGCAGGTAAGTTTTCC
This sequence comes from Atherinomorus stipes, assembly GCA_023101725.1. Taxonomy (NCBI): domain Eukaryota; kingdom Metazoa; phylum Chordata; class Actinopteri; order Atheriniformes; family Atherinidae; genus Atherinomorus; species Atherinomorus stipes. The sequence goes on from JALJCO010011644.1 coordinate 50,494, forward strand.
TGTGAAACTATTTATGCATTTCTAAGGGTGCGTCCCAATACACCCACTAGCCCTACTTTTTAGCCCTACCCCTAAATGTGCGCGTTCCTACGAAGGTACTGCTGTCCAATGCTTTTGATGTAGGGGAAGTGGACATAATGAGGGGTAGGGGGTATGAATCTAGCTCCTCAGAGCGAGGGACGTCAGATGCTGACTTGCTGAGGAAGGGTCAGAGAAAAGGGAACAACAGCGACCTCTGGAGAGCGACAGGACTCGGAGAAGAAAACTCACAAATGTACAGATTACACGTTTGTTCGCAACATTAGCCAGACTAGCCACACTAACTAGGCTAAAATACTGATGAAAAGCTTGTGAAGGCTTTTCGGCAGTTTACAAGAGACAACAGTCAATGGCAACGTCTTCTCCGTGTGGTGGTTTTTGTATTAATAATGAAAATGATGAAGAGAAAAAAAGAAAAACGACTGCAACTGTTAACTCTGTGTTGTTGCTGAGTGTGTTGTTATGGTGAGTCGTATGTGCAAACATCACTACGCAGTTGCTTACGTGCCTGAACGTAAATGCAGCAAATGGTGTCCCAATTCCTAAGATTACAAAGCCCTACCCCTTGTGGCTTCAATTCGAGGGTGTAGTGATAGTGAGCGACGGCTAGTGGTTGAAAGTAGGGGTAACATTGGGATTGGGTCTTAGTTTCCCATCGTTTCCCTCAGTGTTTCTGAAATTTCTGATGCAGCAAACAGGTGTTTAGTTTCAGACATTTACAAAAGATGGATGGATAGATCTATTCTTTTTTCTTCCTTTTAGTCATTCCCCATAAAATCGGTTTAATTTGAGATGCTAGAAGCAACAAACACTAACTTCCCCTCCGTTTCTAATTAGCATGTTGAAATTAATTTTCCACCTGCACCTCAGTCAGACGTTACCTAAAGGTCTAAAACACTTTCCAAACACTTCACATCTGCTTTACAGAAGTGATTTTATGCTGTAAGCAAGGCTTATATACAATAAAGGCAGTCTGCATATTTACTGTCAAACGTCCTCTTTGTAAATAACCATTTGAAAAATACATTATCTTGAAATAAACAAATATTTATTTACTGCTGTTTGCTTTGGACTCACAGATTGCAACAGTTAATTTACTTGCAACAAAACAGCAAAATAATGGGAATGTTGCAGATTAATAGTGTTGCTCTAATCCTTTGTGTATTCTGTGTAATCCAGTCCAACATGCCATAAATAACACTTATCTTAAGAGGGAATATTTCAATACTGTTGACACATGCAAGTACACGTTGATGCAGCAGTTTGTTGTTGTCCTATTCTCCTCAATGTCATACACTGCTGTTTCACTGGTGTCCCTTGAAACAGTATAACAAGGTGGAATGAAGCCTTTAGCATCAACATTATGAGGCAGAGCATTTTCAATCCTTTCCTTTCTATCCTTTAGTCGTTCCTTGACCTAACCAAGTAGTTTTAGTCCCTAAACCTAACCATATAATGAGTTTTATCTAAACTTGACAAAAGAGGAGAAAAGTAACTGAAAACAAGGAAGCAGTTAAATATACTGTAGTGTCCTCCAAGGTACAAATAAAAATTTGTGACTGTGACTGAGGGCAGCTGTATGTGAAGGGTAAAAATGGCCTCAAAGAGGGTGATGGCTGTACCATTAAAAAAGCCATGAACTCTGACTATGATCTTTTTTCTAATCCAAATGAAGTGGTGCAACAGCTTAAAGCCAACCAGGAAATGACAATGTTGTATTGTCTGTGCCTTATGCCTTATGTTTACATGCCTCATGTTTATATGTAGAGGACCAGTAACATGGCATCCATTAGAGCGACCGTTGGATTGTAAAAAGAATGTTTTTTTTTTTTTTTTATCGAAAGCCAACCAGTAAGTAAGAAAGGAGTTTTAATAATCTGTTGCTGGGTAGAAAAAACGTTGATCTCACAAAGGTCCATAAGCACTGTACTTAATTGCACCATCTGTTCCACAACCCAATAAGCTTCCAGATAAGAGGTGAAATGTTCTGAAGAAGGAAGACAACAAGCCCATCTGCTGTTGATTAAGCTTGCAGTTATCTTGCCCTTAATCAATGACAATCTACACCTATTTAGTTGCATCCAAGTCATCTGGAAAATATATGGTCAGTGTTGCTACCACAACTATTTACACTGTATACAACTCTTACATATTTTTCTCTTTTCCTTCCCCCTTTTTCCCCCAACCCTTGCATGATATTTAGATGTCCTATGTCTGTATTTAACTCATTTTTTTTCCTCTTCACATGCAAAAACTAGTTTTAGTGCTTACTAAAGGGAAGGCAAGGCTTCAACATATTTGTCTGAGTAGTGCATCAGGATACAGAAGCCAAAGGGCGGTATTGAGAGTATCTGAACAATGACTGCAGCTTTCATAGCACAGCAGTATTTGAAGATCCTAGAATGAAAACGGGTTGCAGAAGCACATTTCTCTCATTTGCTATGATTATGATTTGCTGATTTTTAACAATGCATTACAGAGCTCATTAAATTCTCCTGGAAAAGGGTGCTGTTATTCGTCTTCATTAGGAATACTTACACCTAACCTGAACTGACAGGATTGAAGAATTAATGGTCCTAAGTGGTTCATGAAGAAAAGATTTTGTTGCCTGAACTTGATCCAAAAGAAGAGATATGAAAAGATGCAGATATCACTTTCACACATTCCACTGAGTCTCAGGCGGAACACTTTGGCTGTTCTTACAGGAATGCCAAGAGGTGAACAAACTGAAGAAAAGGGAGGAACAACTGAAATCAAATTAATATGAAAACTAGGTTATAACTTAAGGGAAGAGTTACCACTCTTTCTTTGGCCTTTCATTGAAAGCGATTGTGAGACATCGCTACAAAACCTGCTCCACTGAGAGAGAGAGGAAAGAGTTGTGTGTTTCATTCTGGTCCAAAGATCTAAACTCTCCATTCAGGATCCCGATTCAAAGACTAAACCAAATACCATCTTCACTGCAAGGGATGCATGATTCTGAAAAAAAACAATGAAACACATTGTTTTTTTTGTTGTTTCAAATCGAGATCACAATTCTCTGGCACAATTTATCCCCACAAAATGTTAATAATAATTCACATAAAAACAATGATAGATGTCATTTGTAGTAGTGATAGTAATACCATATTTGTTGTAGTGACACAAATAAAATACAGTTGATTATTGTTTATGTTTTGAATTTATAAAAGTCGTCACCTATAATGCTAAATGGAGTCTATGGCTAAAGCATTGCAGCCTGGTCCAGTCATTGATGCTTTTTATTATAGAGTCTATGGTTTTGACTGTTGTCAGTTGTGATGCAGGTCAGTTAATTTTCTTTCAAACTCAAAGATTAGAAGGCATGCTTTAACCCCTGCACTAGGACATTGCCTGTACAGTCTTCAGGGGAAAAGTCGTCTTTAAGCTTCGTGGCTTTTGATGGTGAAATCAAGCGCTATAAGCGCTACGAACTGTCAGGTATACAGGGACATTACCAAGACCAGGGACAGAGACCAAATCATTACCCAGTCTTGTACAATGTCTTGGGGTGAATTCCAATTCCTGTCTTAACCCTCAATCTTAACCCCTCAATCTCAAAAATGCGCACTCCCGCAAAGTGAAAGTGCGGTCCGGATTCTCAGAACGTTAAGTTGAGGGGGCAAGTTTAAGGGGCTGAATCGCCCTCAATATTGAGATTCTCCGACATCATCTTTGTGAGTAGGGGCTACTCAGAATGCAAGTGGCAAAGAAGGCGAGCAACAAATCTCAAGTATTTTCTTTGTTAATGGAGATAAAACTATTACGAAAACCATTGTATTATCTTAGTTTAGGCCCATGTTATGGATTAGTTACCTCATTGTTGGCAATTCATCACTAGTGAGCTAAATTAAGCATTATATAAAAGCATTTGCAAAACCTTTTCTTCATGTGACGACGTCTGTAAGACTTTTGAAAAACAGCTTATTGTGGAAAATTCCACCTGAAAGATGCTCTTTAACATTAGTTTGTGAAGTGTATGAAGCATTTTAGGGGGTGTTTAATTGATTGTTTTGTTTTTTTAAATGACTGAGCAATGCAACTGCAGCAGCACACGGCAATTTGACCTGCATGTGGCTCTATTTACGCCTATTAACAAAAAAAAACCAACAAAGCCAACATGCTTAACCATATCATTGTTTATTATTAGGATAAATGTAGCAAAAATATTTTCTTCTGTGTCTTAATATAGACAGCAAATAGGAGCAGTAGAGCTATCATTCAAATAACAAGCAAGCCCAGGCCCGAGGTAATGATACTGTATCTCCATTGGCCCGAAGCCTGGCCCTGGTTGAGCCCCCTGGGCCCGGGGCTCCAGTGCTGGGCTCTAACGTGTACGTATGTGTGAATAAAAATTGTGATCTTTTAACGATTCATAGTACAGCCCTATTCATTGCTGCATATTATTGAAGCAACAAAGAAAACAATTAAGGAACACATACAACTTAAATAAACCCCAAGCAATAATCACTTTTCATCCTCCAACACACACAAGAGATACAGACAAAACACTCTCACAGATGGGAAACAGACGGTCTCTAATACTGCTGTAAACACAAGCTGCCTGCATCTGTGCGTATATGGGTCAGTGTACAAATCGCTGACATTGTTTGCTTTTGCATATGATCCACAAAGTCTGCCTTTTAACACGTTACAGCTCCAAGTCTAGATTTTTGTGTTGTAGTTCTTTTTTCCTCCAAAACAGCAGCAGCAGAGATCAGGCCTCTGGAGAACGTCTGCGTCTTTTGGCTGCCCCACTGAACCACTGCTCACTGGCAGGCAACATGCAAAGTGGCAAAAAGCTGCCTGGAGGCTCGATCTCTGGACCACAGTTCCGCCTGCAGCCAAGAGGTGAGCAGACAAATGACAGCTTTTCTTTTTAACCTTTGATTGTCTAGCAAAAAGTCCCCGAGCCATCAGAGCAGCTTTACTGTTTTATTGTGCTTCGGAAACATTTTCCATCAGATGGAGCAAATTTTCCACAGATTTTTGTTAAAGAGCTCTGCTTTTCCTTTCCCATAAGGTCAGGTGTTGAAACTTAAAGAGATACTGGAAGCAAGTCCAATATTTCAAAAAAGATTCTTCGACCTCAAGACACAGAAATGAAAGGGATTTATGGGGCCTTACCGTGTGGGGACCAAGAGTGTTTCTCATAAAATCGTTTTATGTTTGTGCTTCAAAAGAAATCCATTTGCAGATTGAAACAAAAGACAAACCTTGAGAAGATCAAGGATCACCTGACAGGGGTAGCCTTTAACATATACAGTACATGTTCCTCAAGGATATCTTTGAATGAATTTTTCCCAAGGAACACTCAGCCTTGGAGACTGGGAGCCAAAACTATAATTTCTAAAAGGCTCTTTTGTAGAGGTGGTCATGAAACCACAACAAAGAGGACCAATAAATGTCACCTTGTGTAGCACTCCATAGAATTAGATTAGATTTTTGTTTTGTTTCAGTTTCAGTTCCTCTTTCTTCATTTGTGTGTTTGTCCATGTGCCTGGATATCTCTCTTTTTTGCCATTCTGTTTGGGTCTTTTAGTTCCTTGTGCTGTCTGGGATCAAAATAATTTAATCTGGGATTTACAAAAAAAAAAAAAAAAAAACTATCATCGCTGTAGGGTACAAACCCCTATCTCCATTTTGCATCATTAAAAAACCTCCTTCATGTGAGCTTGATTTGGTGAAAATATTCAAAAAGTAAAAAAAATAAATGCATACAAGCAAATATATGACTTTGATGTAAAAAACTCAATCCAAAGTTTGATGATGTTTTTTTGGTCACTTCCTGAAAAATAACTGTTTTGGACATAGGAGGTTTGCACCCGACAGCAGTGCCATGCAGTTATTGAAGTTGTTTACATCATGTAATGTCACAATGCAATTTTTGTATATGTGAACAGTTTGCACAAAATATATGCTTAGATGTCAGTAGTGTCAGATGACTGAGGTTTTGGATCAAGTGGGCATATTATCATGAGACTGAGCAAACAGTCAGGGAACTACCCAAATTTTCCACCTTCTGGTGACCCTTGTGGCCAAAAGTGTCCATACAATAGTGCTATGAACCCGCCATCCCCCCCCCCCCCCCCTTTTTTTTTTTTTACATAAATCATTTAAACACCTTTTGTTCTGTTCAAAACTACCAAACATTTGATAATGTTAAGCATTTTAACCCTTTACATGTCAGTTTTAATATCTGAATTGGGGCCTCATTCATTACAAAGAACACAAAAACTGAATTATTATCCAAACAATAAATATTAGAGGGATCTGTCTTTGGTGGTGATTAGACACATATATGTCAAAGATTAGCAACAAAATTGACTTGATTCTATTTGTATTTTTTATGTACTGTGAGAAACTCCCTGAACCTTGCGGCCTAAAGTGTCCACGCAGTAAAACTGCAATAAAATTGTCTTGCAACTTTTTTTAAATTTTTTTAAATAAACAATTTGAACAACTTCTGTCCCGCTCAAAACAAGTAAACATTCTTTTTTTTTTTTTTTTTTTTTGTAGGATTTTAACCATTTAAATGCAATTTTGAATATTTGAATTGCTGTCTCAGTCAATAAAAAAAAAAAAAAAAAAAACAACTGAATTTTTAAAAAACATATATATGATAGATATTAGAGGGATGGGTATTTGGTAGTGATTAGATACTTACATAGGTACTAGATACTTAAATACATAGGTCAAAGGTTAGACACTTTTGGCCACAATGGTCACCAGAGGAAGTTTATGAAACTACACAAAGAATAGAAAAATAAAACTGGAATCAAATCAGTTTTTTGCAGCTAATCTTTGACATAGACCAGTGTAGAATCACCACCAAAGACCCATTCAACCTCAAAAATGTATTATATTGAAAATGATCCATTTATTTGTTTCATTTTTGGTTTTTGTAATGAATGAGAGAGCAACTCAAATATTCAAACAGGCATTTAAAGGGTTAAAATCCTAAAAAAAAAAAAAAAAAATCTAACCTTTAGTTTTTCTTAGCAGGACAGAGGTTGTTTAAACAATTTATGAAAAAAAAAAAAAGCAGAAAATATTAAAATTAAAATATTAATCCATGATGACGTTATAACAGTTTTACACTGTTCATTATGTTGGCAAACAGAGCTAAACTCTCAGTTTCTTCTACATCTGCTGATAACGGATCTTTGTGTAGGTTCATATCAGCCAGCAGCTCAGCTGCTATCTTTCTAATTAATTGGTAAGAAAATCTCAAATAGGAAAATCCATTTTGCAGCCCACCTTCATCCCTCTTCCTCTTTTTAATGATACAAATTTAATTAGCTATTTCTTGTGTAACGGATGTCTGCTCTCCTCTCAGGGAAGTCACTGTTATATATGAAAGGGCCCTCCACATGTGAGACACAGAGCCTTACCACTTTATCGGGGGTGCATTGCCAGGGGAGTCTGTGGAATTTGGTTTAACTGTTGCACCCTCCTTTAGTTTTGGTTTGCTTTACTTAAGTGAACCAAACTGTGTTGTAACCAAAACACACGTGAATGATGGCGCATGTTGAAGATGAGACACGGTTGCATGTGGAGAACAAAGTTTTCATGCACTGGACGCAGCGGATTTCCAGATAAACCAGAGCAAGGCGCAGATTGATTGCGTTGAACCGCAAAGTCCTAAACATACGCAGATATCATCAGCAAACAGCCAGGAACCAGTGAGTTGTAAACATGAGCATTAACACTTAGCCTGCTAAGCCCTTGTTGGTTATTTGTCCAGTGTTTGTGAACGCCCCGTTGATCTTAACATTAGAAATACAATAGTAGCTAGCAGACACAAGATGATACTAAATGTTACAGTTAGGCCGTGTAACCCTGTTATTTGTAGCATCTGTCAATAAGAAGGATATCCCAATCATAGATACCCCAGCTGCCTCCGAATACCTGTTTAGTTCAAAAAGGCAGAGTATCTAGGATTTAAGTCAAGCTAAAGTTGGTGTGTGTTCACACATCACTCACGCCACATTTCAGGTTGACACAAGCCGCTCCGAAACCACCCTGTAGAGCCGGTCTGAGAGTGGCTACGAGTGCGAGGGGCGTGTACACACAGACCCAGTCGCGCTGTGTTCGGACCCAAGACTTAGTTAGGTCAACCTAAATAGGTCCTGTGTGAAAACACCCTAAGAAGTAAAAAAGGCAGAACAAGAACAAAACCCTGCTTCATAGAGTAGATTGTCCGGACATGACTAGGGAAATTCTTCTCCTTCAGCAAGTAAACAATAGCAACCGACCAAGTTTATGCAGTCTTAGGGTTTCTGTTTTACTTACTGTAGTGTTTAAACTTCCTACAGTTTTCACACGAATCTCATGAACAGCATGCGATGCAGCAGGCTGCTCCACAATGTGTGCTACATCACTTCCTCTCTTTGGTCCGTTTGCTTTCAAATAGGAAATCATATCACATCAGGGTTCACTTACATCAGGGTAGTAAGAGAACCAAGACCCCTGTTTTTTTAGGTGGTCTAGAGTTTGCCTCTTCAAACAAATCCTACTATCCGTGGAAGTGGACCAGGGTTTGACTTCATTTGTAGCATAAAACCTTAACAACCTTTTGCTTTTAAATGCTATACAAGAACTGTTTCATGTCATGTCATTCCAAATTCAAGATCATCACTGGAAATCTGAAATATTACCCACCCTATTAGGATGGGAGCTCTCATCTAGAGTGCTTATCATTCCTACAGAGCACCTCTGCGGCTCTCATTAGCATGTTTGCCATTACATGAACCTCCAGAGCAGGATTGCCTTGCAGAACACACATCTTTCTAATTTGATGCCAGATGGGGCTGCTAACCATGGTCTTATTAGGAGCCTTCAATAATACTGGATTGAGGGGCAACACTGAAAGACTGCATCTGAGCTCCTTATCTCCAGTTTCTACGCTGTACACATTATCCTGACTTCGACAGGATTTTTCCAAAATAGACTCAAAAGCTGATTTCCATTTTATTTGTTTTTAGGAGGAAAATTTGAAAAATCTAAATTTGATGAGAGCTGCAAGGTAGTGTGATTGTTGGTATTTGTTTGGTTGCCAAATTTACTATTTCTACAAAAAGTAGAAAATTTTTTAAATTTGTAATAATTTAACTATGTGTATACATATATATGTAAATATATATATATATATATATATATATATATATATATATATACACACACAGTATATGTAAAAACTATAGATTTGATTCCAGTTTAACAAGACTGTCATGACTAGTCATAAAGCAAGCCAAATCTAGTCCAAATTTCATCTTATTCGCTTGAAATATTTTTTTTGTTATATTTCAAAGTCTTTGTAAGTGCTGACTATGTTCGTGTATAAATGTGCATCTCTATATGATTGTTAGCATAAACTTGTATAAAAATTAAACCAAAGCTTGACTTTTTTTTAAGAGCTTTAAAGCCATTTAAAACAAAACTCTTAACTCTCCCCATGTGTGTCTATACCACAGACACAAAGTTATAATCAGGACAGTAAAAGCCACATTAGGCTTTAACGAACAACAACAACAATAAAAAAAAAATTAAAAAAGGAAAAAAAAAAGCTTTAAGCTAAAAAAAAAGATTAAAAGTTGTTGGATATAAATGAGTGTTTCAAACAAAGTTTTTTATCACAGTTAGTTTGGTTTATTCTACCACTCATCAAAATGTGTAGTAAACTTGTTAGTTATTTGACCTCGGAGGCACATGGTGGGACCATGCTGGGAGGACATTACATGGCGGTGCAACTGAAGCATCATTTGTTATTTACAGCTGGTGGTTGGCAAACAGCTTGGTAAAATGACGCAACCTTGGTTGTAGTATTGCATTATGACCAGGTGCTGTATAAAACCAGCGGTCTTATTTATAAACGTTGCGTACGCACAAAACAGGGCCTGAAACTGACGTACGCCAGTTTCCACGCAAAAGTTTTTATTCATAAAAAGCAAACTTGATGGGAAAATGTGCGGTCTCTCATGTTAACACTGACCCATGCGTATGCAGGTTTTTGGAGACTGGGGAAACTGGTGACACAGATGGTGAGGTGGGGAACTGAAACCACACTGCATCATGATTCCCCTGCTGGCAGCGTGGGGTCCTGTCACTTCCATCTAAGTGATCGTGTGCCCAGGCTGCTCGCCTGCCAATTTCATATTTGGCAGAGTGGTTAGTGTGCATGACTTGCAGGAGACTTGAGATCGACCCCCCACCCCCCACCCCCAAGCTCTCCTTTTATCCTGTCACACTCAAACATTTATTTCCCCCTTCATATCAAATTTCAATCGTATTGGCTTTAAAGGATTCAAACTAGCAGCGTTATTTATGCTGCAGGTGAGCTGAAACTATAAGAACCTTTCAAATAAATAAAAAGGTCTGTAAGCAAACTTATATGTTAAATCAACTTTTCATCAAAGTTTTCTCACCATCATCTTCATCTACCAATGATCATCATGGTGATATATAATCTGACAAGGTGCGCGGCAGTCAGACTGATTGATATAAACATGTTAATACCGTGGGTACACTCCTGCGTAATGCTGCATCGGTGCTGCTGGAGGACCTACAGGTGGGAAAATTAGAAAGGAGCGCGTTTTCAGGATTTCCTGGTCCAATGATGATGACTGGCTAATAATCACATTTACTTTTGCAGCGCTTTTGTCTATGAACTGGATCCAGATAGACCGACCACCGAAACCATGCCCACCCCGACGCATCAGCGGCTGCTGACCACAGCGCGCTCCATTGTGGAGCCATCAACCTCACCAAAGACCGGCGGAGGTGTTTGCAGGCGAGGGGAGGGCACGGGAGGGGGAATCGCGCTGCACCACACCAAACAGGTGTTCTGTGTTCTGCACACAGTCGCTCTGACACAGCGCTTTCCACTTCTGGAAGAGACCTCTGTTGCATCATTCACTGCCACAACGACCTGCTGTCCCTCAGCAGACTTACGTTTATCTGTGTTTCCTGTGTGACGCCCAAATAAAATGATTTTGTGAGGCTCCACTTCACCAACAAGCACCTCCACTTCAGTCTCTGCGAAATGGCGTTTTACTGTCATTTCAGTCGCCACGATTCAGTTTTAAATGCCTCAGATCAGCTGGCTCATGTATACGCAGAAACATCCATGAGGTGCTTTGCATTGACCATTTATGGTAGAATGTGGGCGTGTAGGGGGTGGAATATGAGCCAAATTCACCCGCACAAACTTCCAGGAAGAGTGTGATTTATAAAGGGCAAATTGGTTTTATAAATCTGAATATTTTTCGGCGTACGCAAACTTTTGGTTTTGGGCGTACGTACACTTTTAGTAAAGATCCTACGCATAGTTTTATAAATGAGACCCCTGACCCTTGCACATCGAGATAATATTTGCATGAACTACTTGATTTCATACAGTTAAATGGTATTTGAAAAGTTCAAAAACCGTCACAGATACACATTTAGATAAATAATAAGGCGCAATTGAATTTTCTTGGTGGTCACAGCGATATTTCTACAACACAGCCACATGGTTGTCATGTGCTCACTTGTAACAGGGAGCCTGAAGATAATAAAATGGAGGAAAACAGGAAAATCGCTGGTGTGTTGCTTGTCAATAATGATTTTGCTTGAAAAGAAGCCGTTTGTTCCTTTGTTGCCTCAGTCCATGATTCTTTGTTAGTGTGTCAGTGTGATAGCATTTATCTCACTCACGCAGATGAATTCCTGAACAGTGGAGCAGTTTTGGTTCCAAGTAAATGTAATTAAGGGAGATTTCCAACAAATCCACTGTTAAATCTGCCAAAGCTTGTTTCAGTGCCTTTGTCTCTGTTGTTGTGTAGTATAAATGTTTGTGTGATTATTGGATCTAGCTAAATGAATGTGTAATATCCATCAGAACACACTGCACACACTGGAAAACAAATAATTGAGGCGTTTTGCCATATGAGGCCCTCAGACTATCATTTAAATGTTGTTGAAGTGCCTGAGTGACACTTTTAAGTTGTGATCTAACCCTGAAGTTTCACATGAGAAAATATCCTCAGTCTGTCAGTCCATCTGGCACATTCATTGCAGACACAAACATGATGTGACTGGCTGAAACACGGCGCAAATACACTTAAACGGGTTTCAACTCAAAATGCATTGACTAGAGCTGTCAGTTGCTTACATTTTTTTAATTGCGATTAATCACGAGTCTTGAGTTAACCTGTGTGAATCGCAAATTAATTGCAAATTTGAACTATTCTGCATGTATCTCTAACAAGATATTATATTTCAAAGGAGTAAACATTACCATCTAAAGCCACAAGAGGGCGCTCTAAGCTTGTGGCTACATGCTACTCTGAGAGCAAAGATCCAAAAATGGCATTTTTGCAGCAAGTGAGAGTTTATTTCATACATCTGCTTCGACTGACAAACAACTGACCCTTCAACAAACATGTTTATCCTCATTCATGTTTAGAATCAGTTACAAGCATCAACTTTGATCGGGGAAGTTTCACCAATCACTTAGAGGTCAATTATTTTAGTCATTATTATATTATAGGCCTTATTTTATATCCAGAATAGAATGGGCTCATACAACCGAACAGAACCACATAATTTATGTACCCCTTTTGGAAGGGGGACCATAGGGAAACAGTACATTTGCGTTAAGGTTGGGATACATGCACCCCACGTTACAATACATTGATTCGTGGACGGAAAAGGATCAACATCCTGCGGTGCAGTTGATATCAGCAAGATAGTAGTTGTATTAGTTACTTGTGTAATATTTTTGTTGGTTACAGAGGTTACTGTATAGGCTACATGTAAGCTAACATATGAGTGCAACTACATAAAAAACATGATAACACGAGGCATAAAGTTGCTTACCCTTTGGTACCACTATCTTGGCTGTCCACTGCAGATCAGTGTGACTCTACTTCTGATTCAAGATCCTTTCCTGCAACCTTCTCTCAAACAATGTGGCACGCCACGTGCAGTACAATAAGTACTCGCCTGAATGGGCCAGACATCCCGAAGCGACCCAGACTGTACTGCTCAGTGGAAATGGGCTGCTGGTTCAACTTGCTACTGGTATCTTGCCAGCTTGTTATGTTGACTAAGCCTCCCATGTATTTTATGCAGGCAAACTTTAAAGCTAAGCTTCTGTTTAAAAGTCCCTTCTCAGTATCCATTTCTGCAACTGCGATATTATTTTTGTGGCACTTTCTTAAATTACAGGTATGGTACAGACTGTGTGTGCCATAACTGGGAGTTAAAGAAATTAGTGCTGTTAATTAAAAGGAATTTTTGTAAACAAGTTATCAGTGCGTTAACTTTGACATCCCTAGTGTTAACACAGAATGAAATTCACTTTTCTAATTTTTGCCAGACTGTTACTAAATGAAAATTTAATACTGTATAGTTTCTACCTTAATTGCTGATTACAATTAAAGAAAGATCAACCAAATAAAGAATGAAATACTGAATGATGATATTTCAAAGTGTACACAGTCAACAACATCTCACCAAGTTTTCCAAAATCCTTGCAGATTTGTTTGAAAGACAACAAAAAGGAAAATGCAACTAAAGTCAGTCGGAGAGAGAAAGAAATTCTGTTGATGCGAAATGATGACTGGGTGGTAAAGGGCAGATGGAAGTGGTGCTGAGCCAGGACACGGAGGCAGCTCTATGTATGCAGGAGAACAACGCTCCTCCAGCCTGATAACTGAATGAAAAGACCATTTCTGCATTGCTGCTGCTGAATTTTGCAGTCTTGCTTTGAATGGAAATAAAACTTAGTTTGTATTTTTCATATGTGCCTTTCCATGATAAAAAACAAACATTTTTCCATCTGAAGCTTGGCTGAAATGGAAAGTGAAAGGCCATAAATATTGTGGATCCAAAGCTGTTAACTGAAAGGCAGGAAAGATCCTCTCATTACTCTTTCTGTGGGCACATAATAACTGAAAAATGAGCAGAAAAAACGTCTCTTACACCTCAAGCTAATGCTGTACCAGAATAAAAAATATCTTGACTCTTTCTTTGGCTTTTACGATCCGTAGATCATATTCTGACTCAACAATTATTTAATATATTCTTCGGTAATTCTGGCTGTAAGTGTTCAAAAATGTGTTCTGTGGTATTTAATAAATGAAAAACTAATCTGTGGAATTGAAAAAAAAAAAACATATATATATATATATATTTATATATATATAAAAAAAAAAAAAAATATTATATTTTAAAAAAAAAAAAAAAAAAAAAATTTTTTTATTTTGAATTTTTTCACCAAATCAAGTTCACATGAAGTAGAGGCTTTCAATGATGTTAAATGGAGATAGGAGGTTTGCACCCGGCAGTGAAAAAAAGCAGTTAACTCTGTCTTTCCACAATGGTGTTTGTCTGTTTTTGCAAATGAACTCTTCATTTGTAGTTTTCCTTTCATCTGCTAGGGCAGTGGTTCTCAAACTGGGGGGCGGGCCCCCCAGGGGGGGCTCAGGGCTCTGTCAGGGGGGGCCCAGCCAGGCCTAGTTTTTGTACTTCTAACAAAAATGGGCATATTCTTTAAAGTACTAATGAACAAATGATGATGACTCAAAAGGCATTGCCCTCCACCTCAAATGCAGTGCATTTTTTCATGTATTTTATGCTAAATATTTGGGTACATGTGGTAGCGGTGGTGGGATGGGGGGGCTTGACATTATTGTTTCCAATGAAAGGGGGGCCCTGCAAAAAAAGTTTGAGAACCACTGTGCTAGGGGCTGGCTGCAAAACAGAGCAAATACCCATATTTTGACTTCACAACATAAACACAAGCACCAATTCATAATCACAGACATGCTCTGCCTCTGAGTCAAGTTCAATGACCTATTAGCTTCATTTAATGCAAAACTTGACGTAAATTATAAGTGTAACACACCATTACGCCATTCTTAAATTTCACTCAAATACAAATACTTTTCTCCCCTCAACAAATACAAATACAGACAGGCTGCTGTGCACACCTCTAGTATACATACATACATACACACATATATATATATATATATATATAATAGGGCTGTAACAATACACCAACTCACGATTCGATTTGTATCACAATTTTGACCCACGATTTGACACACATAACGATTTTTTTTACATTTGAGAAGTATCTTTTTTAAATAACATTTATAATAATATTTAACTTAATCTAACAAATAACCTAAACAGAGCTGAACACACACAATAATCAAAATGAATGAATGAATAACTAAATATATCACATTTCTCTTTTCTCTAGAAAATTATGCTTTTGAAAAATAAAAATAATTTAACTGTGCTGTTAATCAAAAATGAAGTTAAATAACAAACTCTTGACAGCTTTCTACATCAAACCTGTTGGTTGATTAAAAACTTGAGTTCTTCTTCAGGAACAGCATCATGTCCACACTGTCAGGTGAGAGGCTGCTCTGCTCCCTGCAGTGGAGAATTTATTTAAAGTGTATGTTTCATGTTCTTTATAACGGCAGAAAATCATTCCCTGAGATGAGGCAGTAACTGTTTGGTCTCTTAAGTTGAAAAGAACCAGGAAGTATGACCTAAAAAGGGACGGGGAGGGGATAAAACTCTCCTTCACAATCACCGCACAGTTTTGGAATCATGTGACCTCCGACGTCAGAGTAGGTGAAGTCCTGTGAATTCCACTTACTGACTAATGCAAAATAATAACAGATAAACGGCGAGACAACAGCTGATTAGCAGCTAGACATCGTCTTTCTGAACATCCGTCTTCTTTCTTAACCTCACCTCTACATCTGAGTCTGAACTCTCCCGGCCAGCACCTTCTTGATCACCGCCAAAAACTTCCTCTTCTCCTTGAACTGATTAGGCAACAGCGGGACGTAGAAACCGAAACGTTATCTTAGTTGTAGCTTAGCTTTAGCCGGCGCGGCTGCTGAGTTTCTGCAGGTTTCAGTGTTTGTTTGTCGCTTTTCCTCTCAACATCAAGAGCTCAAAGCCGGAGGCAGGGCTCATAAATGCCCGTACTCATGACCCGTGGTGGGAAAAAAAAACTTCATTTTTTTTGGAGAGAGGGGAAAGAAAGGAGGCTATCACCGGCAGCTTGCTTAAATAAAAGAGATTAAGAAAAATAAAAATCTGTAAAGGCGCTTTGGATGAGCCATGAGACGGTGTTGCTGTTAGCAGAGACATCTGTGGACAGAGTCAAAGGGAAAATGTCCTGCTGCTGTGTTTGTTGAGGTGTAACGGAGCCGGTTATCGGTGGAAGTAAACACACGGACGCAGTCACTGTTCGGCGGACATTCATGCCCCAGGTGATCCACTGGAGCGGACTCCATCTCCTCTAAATGGAGATTCATCAGCAGCTGTCGCTTAAACACACTGAAAACCTCAACAAATACATAATGATGGTTGCTGAAACATAATGAAATTAATTAGATAAACAGGAATAGATTTTTTTAAATGGTGTAAAGACCGTAGGAGGTCTTAATGTGCGACACCAAGCATCTTGTACACATGATCTCAAAATGAAAACTAATCGAGACTCGTGACTCGTTTTTTTCCATGTTATTTTCCACATTTTCATGTCTCTACATATATGTGGCTTTCAGCATTAAAGCTGTGATGAATGTCTATTCAGAGTGGCCTCCTCCTGCTGTGATCCATGTTTTTATCAGTAGTGTCCAGAGAGCGAGGAAAGCATTCAGACCTCACTTTGCTGTTGACTGGAACAGCTTATTTTCAGCTGCATCGCTGAAAACTCCAACATGCTGAAAGTATGCTGTTCAAAGTTAAAGGGACCAGATTCTGAGGCCAGATATTACACATCTGAGGCCAGATTAAGAAATGAGAGTCGCAACTGCCGCAACAGGCGCTGTGGGTATCTGCAGCCGCGAGCCAAGCCGGCACGGGAGCGTGCACAAACTGAAGCTACTGTATAACGTTGTTTACTACACTGATTGTCTTTTTCTTCACAGTTCCACTTTTTAGTGTCTTTCAGTTGATCTGGATCATTTTCTCATGTCAGAAGAATCCATAACTATCCCTTACAGTGTTTGAATTTACTGCGACCATCTCCTTTCTGTATCAAAACTGTCAGGGATGCGTATGCAGCGTCAATTGACGTCACATCCGCAGGACAGCGCGGGAAATTCGGCAACTGAATTGCAGCGCATTATGCAGCACACAGCCTGTTCAAGGCAACAGAGAGAGACGTGGGTGGGCTCGTTCTTTTTTTTGTCATCACTCATCATTAAAAAACTGGACATGCATGTTTATTCTTTTACATTTCCTGCCTCTAGTTCCTTTAAGTCAAGGGGAAGGAGGCGTCTGGATACTTTCACAGCTTCACATATTTGTTAAGGCTGGATCCAAATCCAAGTTCATGAAAGCTAATGAAGCAACCAAGGATTCAGTAATTTTGTTTATTGGTTTCTCTCTTCACACACGCGGCATCTTAGAGGAGATCCTCGCGTAGCAACACCGGCCCCTCTCTTCGCGCTCAGAAGATGGAGCAACCTGTGTGAGGGAGAAGTGATTGCAAATAAAATCACCTAAAATCAGGCAGCAGAGCGGGGGAGGGGGTCTCATCACCGTCCTGCAACGCGTCCACCTCTCAGGACTACGTGCGTCTGGCCTGCCGAATACAACTAGGATCAGCTCCTCCTGTCCAAATATTTTCTGTGATCTGAGGAGTTTTAGAGCGTCTGAACTGGGCGCTGGGCGTGGTGGGTGTCACAATCCTCCCTTCTCCCACCGTGAGACAGGAACGCGGCCCTGATTGTCGCAATTTTGATTTCGAGATGAGTATCGTTCCAGCCCTAAATATATATATATATATATATATATATATATATATATATATATGTATATATGTATACATATACATACACACATATATGTATGCACAACAGATCATATTACACCCCCAAAACCCCAGAGAAAGAGAAATTTGATGTCATGGCACCTTTAAGGTGATCTATAAACCAGAGGGTCTGTTCAGTACAACCTAATCTACAGTATATTGACTGTTTTGTTCTACTGTAAGTACCACACTGCCACTCTGATCCTTAACACGCCGAAAAAAAAAAAGAAATATGCAGAAATCTCACTAGTTTGTTTACTGACTGGATGCTTCTAAACAGTCTCAAATAAAAACAAACATTAAAAATTTGCATTTAAATGTGGCCTAGTTGATTTATCCAACTGGCCTCCAGCAGGAGAGAACGAAGAAGTTGCTTTTCTTCATGTCACTGTGCAAAGACATTTATCTTCCTAAACATGAGAAATGCAACACACACACTTTCTCACTCTTTTGCAGAATGCATTATGCATAAAAGCAGAAGAATAACACTGACACTGAAGGTGCTCCGCTACACAAAATGTAACCAATACTGGCTGGCCAATGAAAAAAATAATCCTTTTAATTATTCCCAAAATAATCCTTTGTGACCATAAGGTGGTTCTGAAGTTTTACCCTTAATTACCACAATCTCTTGCAGTTAAAATACTCTCCTGTTGGCTACATGCTTTTCCCTATATGCTGGCATTATCTAATCGGTAAAGCAGGAGCAGTGAAAAAAATAACTGAGCAACAAACATTGTTGTAAAACATAAATAGAAAGTGTTGTTTAAATCAGAAGAGTTCAGTTGCAGTGAACCTTCACACATCCATGTTTAGGATAACAACCTCTTCAGATGGAGCTGGTATCCATAATACCTACTCTACAAACAACACTGATAAAGGGCTACATCATCTGCAACCTTCCTTCCTCTCACCTTCTTTGTGATGTTAAATGTTGTTTGATGAGAAGTGAATTCACACCAAAGGAGCCACATCACAAACAATTACTCATCTTGCAGACGAGCCGTCACACACAAACAAAATGCTGAGAATAAATCCTGACAGAATGTGAGATGGCAAAAGTGCAACATGAATCTGTGCACACGCAAGTCTTACCGATCCAGAGCGATGCAGCACAGGTGCAGTATGGAGGCGGTGGTCAGCAGGACGTCCAGCGATGTCCGAACCAGACAGAATGTCTCACCATAGATCCAGTGCTGGTGGACCAGTTCGATGGCCCCGAACGGCATCACCAGTACCGACACGAGCAAATCAGCAAACGCCAGGGACACGATGAAGTAGTTGGTTTTAATTTTCCTGATGGAAGGAAAAAAAATACATAGGATTAGTAAAGCGGAAAGCAACTTCTTTTGGCCAACAAATCATTTCTGATTCATAAACTACATTTGTTTGTGTGTCTTACTGTATTGATCCCAATTGGGAAATTCGGTCTCTGCATTTTACCCATCTCTGAATTAACCTGAAAGCAGTGGGCTGCCTCATCTTCGTGCCTGGGGAGCAGTTGGTGGGGGTTAAGAGCCTTGCTCAAGGGCCCAGTGGTTGTAATTTCAAGTTACAAGTTGCATACAGCCTATGTGATGTAATATGTGCAGGTGGTTCAGAATTATAAAAAGGGTCATTAAAATGTATCTATTAAGATGTTTAATGATGAGTCATTCAAAATTTAGATTCAGCACATAGTACTGCTCATTTCAATAATGTGAGAAGCTCCAGACTATTCAACAATCAGATCACAGTTTGTGAGACTGAAAGGTTGTGTGCCAGAGATGGTTGTCAGCAGCACTGGAGCACCACAAGGTACTGTACTCTCACCGTTCCTCTTTACTCTGTACACCTCAGACTTCCAGTACAACTCTGTGTCCTGCAATCTACAGAAATATTCTAATTATTCTACAACTGTGAGGTGAATCAGTGATGGACAAGAAGCCGAATACAGGGAACTGGGCAGTTAGTGCAGGGTCACACTTGGCATGATTGGTTTAATCCCATTTCAACTCACCGGGTGCCAAAAGTCTAGTACAAACGGCCTCCGGTCACACTTGTAAAGTTGGAAACGTGCCAGTATGCCTCCATGTCATGCGACCACATTTGCGTAGGTGACAACGCCTGCTTCACTTCAGTCCAGCGGGTGGCGCTAATAGTCATTTGTGTTGTGACATCCACCCAAAGCTTTGTACTTTCACTGTTTTCTGACAACTGCCTGACGGCGAGCTTGTGTAAGCTGCTGAGCTCCCTACTCATGTTAGCATGTTACTCCCTACTGTTTGTACTCGGGATATACTCCGACTGTGCCAAGTGCGACCGACCCCTTAGGCTCAGAAAGGCTTTTTGTGACAGCTACAGTAGCTAAAGGATTTGTTGGGGTGTCAACAAACAAATAAAAAAATGTTTTAATAAAATAAGATTGAATATAAGATAAGATGAATATGTGAATTATGAGTTCATGAGAGGAGTGCGGTGGGGGTCTCATGAGCTGGGGCACTGTTAAGCTAGCTGACATCTGTGGGGGGATGGGGGGGCTGTTTTGGTGGCTTGAGGTCCTGGTCCCGATGGAACAGAAACTTTTGCCTGAGGGGAGGGACTGAAAAGTCAGTCCGCTTCATGATGTTTTTTCCCACATGATGATGCGGTGGTTAGGACCACGGCCTCACAGCAAAAAGGTCACTGGTTCGAGCCTCAGGTGGGGAGGGGTTTGAACAGTGGCCTTCTTGTGTGGAGTTTGCATATTTTCCCCCTGTATGCGTGGGTTTTCTCCAGGTAGTCTGGCTTCCTCCCACCATCTAAAGACATGTTCGTTAGGTAAACAGGTCTCCCTTGAAAACGAGACTGTGTGTCTCAATGGGACTCACCTATATAAATATAGGTGGAATAAAATAGATAAATAATTCGGTATAAATTATTCTTGGAAATTATCTTCGGAGTAAATTTTATTTCTTCCTGTTTATAGTTTCTGCTCCTTTGCATTTGGGCTATGACATGGAAAACCATATAGAGTAATGATACCGATTTCTCTTTGATTTTGATTGTAGTTTTTTAGCAGCAGCTCGACACTAACATACTACTTCATTTCCGCTGGCTGAGTCAAGTCTGATGCTTGTTTCACGTGCACTTCAATGTCCACTTTTATAAAAGGACAAAGGGAGCAGCATGCGCAGAATGACCGGTATCAACTTAGAGTGGAATGAAAGGTTCACATGAGAGAGGAATAATTTTATTCAGAAGAGGAATACTTCAGAATTAAGTTTGACTCAGAATTAGGGGTTGATATAGTCTTCTTAAAGCAGAATTAACGTTTATTCAGAATTAAAGAAGAATTAAAACTGATGCAAATGCAGCCTATGTCCTAGATAAGAGGAATCAGTCGCATTCCTGGCCACATGTCTCCAGGTCCTGGAGAGATGGGAGGTTACAGCTAATCCCCTGCTCAGCAAAGATACTGCCGTGCTGCAACCTGATCTTCTTTCTGACCATGGCTGCAGCAAACCAGACTGTTATTCAACATGCGAGAATGGACTCAATTTGTAGGAAACAATCACCTCATTGTAGATGCAAAGAAAACAATAGAGCTGATTGTTGACTTCAGGAGTAGCAGGAGTAAACAAAGCACTGTTTACATCCTAGGAGAAGAGGTGGAGGTGTTGGAGGAATATAAATACCTTGGAGTTCAGCTGAACAACAAACTAGACTGGAAATGTAACACAGAAGCATCTCCAATAAAAGGCTAAGCTTATTATTCCTTGAAAAAGCTGAAATCCTTCAACATCTGCACCAAGATGTTGCATCTTTTAGTTTGTTGTGGAAAATGCAATCAGCTTTGCAACATCAGCTATGCGGCAGCAAAAGAGCTGGAACCTGACCAAGAAGTCTGGCTGTCTACTGGGGACTCATGTCCAGCTTCTGGGGGGATTTTACAGATAACAATGCTGCACAAGTTGCTGAGCATAATAGATAATTCTTCCCTCTGCACAATACAGTGAGTAAACAACATACATGTTCAGTCAGAGGCTTCTCCAAGCATGCTGGGAGACAAGAACGCACAGGAGGTCTTTCCTGGCAACAATCACCACCTTCTGGAAAACTGACTGTAAATTTACTATCAATCATTATTTATTTTTTCCAAGTACCACAACAATACTATTACCCAGAGGAAATTAATAAAGTATGTTTGATTTTCATGAAGGTCAAATCCCATTTACTTTGCTGTTTCTCTGAATGATGCAGAACATGACTAACTAGAAAAGCATTCAGAAAGCGCAGACCTCAACCAAGCAGCTCACTGCTGCTCATAAGTTGCATTTCTGCATCCTGACCTCATGTGCTCAGTCCCGCTGCTGCACACTTCTGCCACAAGGGGGCACTCACGCCTCATCAACAGACTTTCCAACATGGCCGATCTCACAATAATCAAGAATCCTTCAAAACATTCCTGGATCCAGAAGGTGATCCGGATCACCACCGAAATTTAATGGGTTTGTCCTTGGGCTGACGCACACGGCTGGTAAAAGTTTTAGGTCAATCTGTCCCGTACTCTTTCCGTAAAGTTGCTGACAGACAGACAGATGGACGGATGGACGGACAGACAAACCAACGCTACCAAAAACATTACCTCCTTGGCAAAGGTAATGAAATTATTTAATGGGTCCAAGCATGACAAGTTTGAATGTAAGTAGACAAAACAGAAACAGCCTTGTAGTTCAGATAAGACCCAAACAAATGTAGGTGTTAGTGCTTGTTCTATAACAGAAAAACTAACAAAAAAAAAGTTTTAGCATCTTTTCGATTGGCCATGATTGAATTTTAATGTGTTGAAAAGAGCAAATCATATTAAAAAGTTTCAGTTTACAATAAATTTATTAAGGTATGTTAATAAATAAACATTTTTTAAAAAAAAGTTTTATTGTCTTTTAGATTGCACATGTTTGAATTTTAATTTGTAGACAAGAGAAAATCATATTAAAGACACACAACGTAACTTTTAGACCTTAAAAATCTGTGTTTCTGACTCGTTTTGATGTCACACCAACATTCATTATGCGCATTTTCAGTGCCCAGAGCCGTCCTGGGGCTCAGAAACAGCACTATGTAAGATTCTCATCCGGGACGCGACCGTGACGTTGCAGCCGACTATTGGCTGCAGCACCGCGTCACTCACTAGCAACCGGATGTAAACCAGGGATCAACATCGCAGGTGTTTTGAATGCGCATCATGTCGAATTCGGTAAAGAAACGCAAGGAAACATCACCGGAGGAAGAGAGGAAAAGAAACAGAGGAAGGGACAGAGCAAGAGTCAAGATAAGACTGTCTTTTACTGGCTGGAGTGAGCTTACAGTACAGGTACGAACAAGATGGATGCTAGTTTAGCCGCCGATAGGGGGCGCGTCACTTAGAAAACTGCTGAAAGTTCCGTTGTGTGTCTTTAAAGCAAAACTCAGTAACTTCAGCTCGGGGCTCCCCCTAGTGGCGTCCTATCACTGTCGTAAAGTTCGTACTCCCCCTACCCCCCCACAGCACAGAGACATCTTCTCTACCTGTCTTTCCTCTATTTTGATCTTTGAATATATTTCTAAGCTGTTACCAGCTTGTTGATGTTACTTTGCTATGTTGGTAGCAGCAGCTTGTCTCCCTCTGCAGAGTCCTGTGTCTCCTGCCGTGAGGCTCGTTGCTTCACCCGGCGACCAGGCAGCACAAGCTACGTGAACCGATCTTCACTCGCAAAGAGTTGGTTTTGAGAGCCAGGAGCTGGTGTTTAGGTGGTGGAAAGGTAAGGAATTGGTTTTTAGTCAGGTTCTGGCGCAAACTAGCGCTGGAAGAAGCTCAGTGGATAGGGGACATGAGTGCCGTACAACGGTTTCTGTTGTCACAGGATCTGTGACGGGTCTGCTCAGGCAGACTTGCAAGTGCCGCTTACAGGCCAGAGACACCGGGGGGAGGCTAGGAAACATTGAATCGCTCTGTAAACACTTTGTTCAGCCCCACAGGAATTCTGAAAAGCATTTATTGAGGTGAAAAAGTCACTCAGTTCTGCTTTAAAAAGTTTCAGTTTCTAATAAACTCATTAAGGTTTGATAAATAAATCCACACTTTTAAAATCTAGGAAAATGTATCTTATTAATTGTGCAAAACTAATTTCTTTATATCATTACCTCATAATAGCTTTTACAGAGCATTACTAATACAATTTTTCTTTCCCGATATTAACATTTATAACGGAAATTTGTCAATTCAACATTTTTTTTATGACATAAATGATCATTTTTCATGTTGGAATCAGACGATGAGCAAATTCCTCAAAAGCTTTTAAATTTATTCCTTAAGATGGAAATAGACTTGAACTGAGACCACAGTAACCCTAAAACCAAAGCCGATCTCATCCCAGACATCAGTGTTGGACAACAGTAATGTGTTATAACCAAATAGGAGTAGTTTCCTCCAGGTAACAAACTCTGTGTTGACTTTTCTAGAGCCCTTTGGCAGCAACATATTAACAGCTCTGGTCCTGGATAAAAATAACATTCCTTGAAAGTTCTCAGGATAAAATGAATACTGCAGTACTAAAGCGTAAACTCTGAGAATTAAACTTGTCATCCAAACATTAAAAATCATTCTGCAATAAAAAGACAAAAAAGGCAGATTTGGCTTCAAGACCAAGCTGTGAGTCAGATTTCCAACAGCAGCAGAGATAACGGAGGAAAATAGGGCATGAAAGAGAAAAAAAAACAAACAAACAAACAAAAAACACATTCTGCTTCCACTATAGACTGATTAAGAGATTTCAGGACAGCAGGACAAAATAAAAACAAAATAGAGATGATGAAATAGAGAAGGCAGAGCAAACATACATCATTTTCTCCTGTGGAGGTGGAGAAAAAGAAGCAGAGAGAACAATAAACTTAAAAGGAGGTAAAACCACATCAATAAGAAGAATGAAGGGAACTATTCAGCACACTGGGAGCTTGAGACATTGGGGTACAAAGAAAAGGCCAAATTTGAATCCACCACGATAGGGGATTATCACTCCTCCGGGTTCCGGTTCCGGGAAGTAAAAATTTTTAGCACTTCCTCTTCCGGGCCATGTTAACGACAGCCGTTCCTGTTTTTTTATATTTTTTAAATAGGAAAAACACAAAAAATAATAAATTTTTTATTCTAGAATGAAGTAATAATGGATAAAAAGAAGGATAAAAGAGGAGAATTTGCGGGGGGAAGGGCGGAAATTAAAAAAAAAAAAAATTTTTTTTTTCCCCGGTGGGGGAGAACACCATCACTTAACAAAACAAGAAAAAAGCAGATAGCGGGTATTGAATAACGTTAAAAATATTAATTAAAAAAAAAAAAAAAAAAAAAAAAATATAGTTTCTTCCCCCCTTTATCAAAGGGGAAAAAGGAGGGGGGAAAAAAAGGAGACGGATAAAAGTTTTTTATTTTATAACAACAAAAAAAGAAACTTCGCCACCATAAAAAAAAATAATAAAAAATAACAATAGTCCGCCAGCTATTAATCTAATAAAATTTAAAAATAGGAAAAACGATAATGCGAAATTTTCATTCCAGAATGAAATGAAGAAAAGGAAAAGGAGAAAAAGAATAAAGTGAGAGGGAGAGAAAGGAAAAAAAAAAAAAAAAAAAAAAGAAAGATGGGGGGGTGAGGGGCGGGGGAGTGGAAGAGGTAAATAAGCAAGCTAAAAAAAATCCTTGGAGGGAAAAACAATAAAAATATAAAAGCTTCTCTCTTCCAGTCCTTAGATAAAGGGGAGGGGAGGGAAAGGGTCGAAATAAAGGTTTTAAAAAAAATAAAAAAAGCAAAAAAGAAAAGGTAAAAATAAGGGGAAGGGGAGAGTGTGTGAGGTGGGGGAAGAGAAAGAAATAAAAATATAAAAAATTTGCCCCGCCGACCAGGGAAAATCGGCGCCTAAAAAGAATTTAACCAGAATCACTAAAAAAAATAAAAAATAAATAATGAAATATAAAAAAAGGGAAGGGGAAGGGGAAGAGGGGAGGGGATTGTCCGAACTTAAAACCTATAGGGTCCTATTATTTTCTGAGATGATTTCCTTCATCTAAACAACACAGCTGTCCAGGGAAGGTCATGCTACTCATGCAAAATATTCCAGAGATCAAATAAAAAGTGAATAATTTCACAAAAAAAACTGACCCCATGATGAATTCTTTTTTATTAGCAGCTTTGAGTAAGGCGACAGCTAAACGGGAAAACGAGACAATGAACGTGGTGCTTGGTTACATCTAGGTCACGGAGAATTACTCTCTCTAATAACTTCGACTTGTTAGACAGTGCTGTGCATTACATGCATACAAAAACACAGATGAATTTTATTGGAGTTTTTGGGGGGGGGGTTGTTTTTTTGTAGTGCAGGGTCTTTCCTCTGAAGGATGACTTTTAAAACAAAACTATTGACGTTTTCAGCTTTGACACCCTGCTTTTAACTCGTCTTGATGGTACACTGACATTCATTATGCATATTCCCCGAGCTGTTGTTGCCCTGCAGCATCCCAAGCCTGACAAACCATGATTACCAGCTGTTTCTCCAGCCTGGGGAAGCACATGATAGCTGTGTTTTACTTTACGGCACCGTGTCTCACTCTAGCAGCTGGATATCAACCAAGTGGCAACCTTAAGTGGCCGACTGTGAGATCAATGTGGAAGTCCAGGAAAGTGCTAAATATTTGTAGTTCTTTTTTCATCTGCTAGGGGCTGGCTGCAAAATCTCCATAGACTCCCATGTTAAAATTGCCAACTTCACAGCAGAAATAAACATGTTTACAACCTGGTTCAAAACATCATTTTAGGTTTAATAGGTCAAGTTTACCTTCATGTCAACTGTGAGGGGGTGTTTTTTTTTTTTATAACTTGTCCATTTACATGTTATTTAATCTTGAAATTACACATAATTAGGGGCATGTCCTTTTGACTGACAAGTGGCAGAGCAGATGCCAGCTGTTGGCCAGTGGTTCCTAGTTGGCTCCTTGTTTGCTCTCAGGAAGGTCTTAGACTG
The DNA here is from genome assembly GCA_023101725.1 of Atherinomorus stipes. NCBI lineage: Eukaryota > Metazoa > Chordata > Actinopteri > Atheriniformes > Atherinidae > Atherinomorus > Atherinomorus stipes. Next base: position 77,402 of record JALJCO010011644.1, read on the forward strand.
TAGCTGAGGAGCAAAACTGTTTGCTAGCAGCTAACAGCATGTCTAAACATGCTTTACCTTAAGCCAGCCGCTTAGGGGGCTAATCTTTGTTAGCTCCTTTTAGTTTGGAGTTAGCTCCATTAGAATTTAGTCCAGAGTATGTTGGCTGTCAATCATTTGCTTTGAGGTTGCTCTTTGCCCATTTTTGTCTTTTCCGGAAGTGACGACACACGCGCCACGGCAAGATGGCGACAGTGGGGAAAAGCCCACCTGGCGTCACTTTCAGCTCTTCAGAAACCAACTGATGACGTAGCGGAAGGTTCGTCCCCCTTTTTTACGGTCTCTAACACACTGACCACTCTAAAGTTGCACCATGGCAGATTTGGTGCAGAAATGCAAGATGACATTTAACGGAAGAAGTGAGAGAAAATGACACAGCGGGCGGTAAGACACATCACCACCTGACTTTGATTGACTGGGGAGAGCTCGGAAAAGAGACAAGTAAAAAGATGGGTAACCTTCGATTGGTGCTGCCAAGGTTCAGCAGTGGGGCTTTAAAGCCAGAACATTTGCCACAAACACACAAAGACACAAACTGTGTCAATTTCTTTAACTTTACTGTCACACAAACACACGCTGATGTCTCCTGGGAGGCCTTGTGCTCAACAAAGAACAGAGCTACAGACAAATTGCCTGCCGATCAGCCAGGTGTAACATCAGGGACTTAACTGTAACCAGTCTGATGAATCACAGTAACTAAGTGATCACTGACAGCACAATTAGTGATGTTAAAAATGATCAACATGATGGGCAACATGCTCAATCAGCTGATCAGTTTATTCTTTGGTCTGTTCAGGTCTGTTATGTAAAACCCTATTGTGTGTAATCTCCTTTTACTCTGCCACCACACAACTAATCAGTCTAAAAAGTTGGTCAGTTGTGCCATTTTCCCTGTGCAGTAGATGGTCTGCAGTCTATAAATAGCTTCAGTAAGAGCTGATGGCTGCAAGGCTTTTCCATCTGCCACTCTCTAACCCAAACAGTCCCTTAAAACAGGCAGTTAGTGATGGAAGCAACCAGCTGTCTGCTTGTGGTACTCGTGTAAATCCTGCTGGACACACATGTTAAACACATGAGTGCACACCAATGGATGTAATCATGGACGAATGCTGTATACTGGATATGAATGAGCACACATTTACACGTCACATGCACACACATTGTAAAGTTACACACACGTAGAGTTGTGTCGGCAGTAATTCAGGACGGTTTAGAAACCATTAGCAGGCCCCTGAGAGGGAGGCGCTGTGTTTAGTTAGGATGACATACTGTGTTTCGCTTAAAGTGCTATGAATAAATAAACTTTATTAGAGGAGACTTAGGTTTGTGTGAGGTCGGTGTAATTACAGATGCATGGAATGGGATAATGCAAAAATGAGAAAAGAAAAGAAAAGGGGATTAAAACCGAATTATGTAAGGTAGAGAACAGAAATGGGCACACCGTTTGTTGTTTGTATGATTTCTGTTCATCTTTATGAAAATATTTACAGTAATTATAGCCAAGGCAACAAAGCATTTACTGTAGGTAATTTCCAACAATATGCTGGAACCAGCTTCTTTTTTGGACAACCTGTTTCGCAATCTCTGAATTGTTCCACAACCAGATATATAAGGTCGAAGAAATAGTATAAAATAGTTAATTAGTGTATAACTTAGGCTCTATAACTTAAATAAATCTGCAAGAGAACTAAATCCATGAAACATTTCCAAGATTTTAAAGACTTCTAATGCTTTTTCTGACTCCTTCAGATATTTGACTTGCGCTCTCATTTAAGTGATCAGCTTTCTTAACACAACACCTTTCAAATAACCTGCTTTAGAACATACTTTTGGGTTAAAACAAAACAAAGCAGCTATAAATCATTCTGATTCAGTGCTACCCACAAGTCTTTGCATTTTCCTTTTTGCATTGCACTACAACTTCTCCACAGCAGCTCAGAGTTCGTTTCATAATGCTCTAGTTTGTGTAATATTTTACATTCAGAATAGCAAATGTCACTGTGAGTTGAATTTTCTAAGAGTTGAATTTTTCTCACTGGCCTGAAAGTGCTGATGACACGACCCTAACTTCAAGTAAATTTGTCATACAGTACAACAACACACCAAGACAAAATAAGTAGTTTTGTGCAGTTAGAAGTTAATTAGATGTGTATACGTAAATAGCTAATTTTTAAGAGGCGCGGCTAAGAGCTACTTGCTCTTCACTAGCAAACCTTGGCTCCGTGATGTGACGTCAGCAAGATAAGGAATTGCGGTCTGCCATGAAAAACATGAAAGATGGCTCCAGAACAGCTATATTGGAACTGGTTTGTGTGGTGGATCATCAGCCAGTTCAGAAGAGTGTGATGATGCTGAGGAATTTGGGGACATCAGACTTTACAAGTTAGAACTGGACTAGAACTGTAGTCAGATGCCTACAGTCTGTCTCCCAGCCTCAAGTCCACTCGGTTTAGCTAAAAGCCTTCAATGCCCACTCCAAGCGGACTCAGAACTGTAAGGAACGGACCCAGAACATCACAAGCGGACCCACAACTGTTAAGGAGCTGCACCGGTTTGACATAGAGTCAGGCGTGACAGTGGAGAGGCACTCTTTACCTGCGTTAGCTTGGGGCTAACCGGCTAAATATTTGCCGGCTAGCTTGCGGCCAAGCAGCAGCTGTCCATACAGAGGCTGTATGACCAATCTGATTAAGCAACGATGGTTGAAAAAGAATATTCCAGTGGACATGACTGCAGTTCCACATGTTACAAGACTCAACACTTTGGTGGCGGAAGCTCCACAGAAGCTGCAGACAGGAGAGAGGTGCAGAGGGTTCCCACTGGTACCTGGTTAGTCAGACCTGCTTCTTTATCCTCTTCAAAATAAAATTCTGAATCTGTAGGAAACTTAAATAAACTAACGTCATACTAGCTTTTAAACATTAACTGGCAATACAATTTGAAGACTGAGTTATTACTGTTTGTCTGTTAAACTGGAAAAGTAACTTAAAAACCGCTATGAAGTAGAAATTGACCGATACATCGGCCGACCGATATAGTAGGCCAATATTTGCGTTTTTTGCTAGTACTGGCATCAGCTGATACGTCTGGTGCATTTGCCAATACGTGCCCTTCAGCATGATTTACAGACAGGCATCTATACAGGCAGCAGTTGCTGGAGACGCTGCAAAGCTTTCCTATTAAAAGTTGTAAAATTAGTTTTAATCGTTTCCTTCATCATTTTCAGCCGAAACCAGCCGATCGACAGCAGTAAAAAGTGCCGCCTGACTTTACACAATCAAATAAAAATTATTTTAGGAGGTAAAAGCTCAAATGTGTTCCAAACCGTCTTCTTTTATCGATCAGTTGACGAATCATAAGTGTCGGACTTCGGGCTGCGGTGCAGACGAGCGCGATGCAAACTGAAAATGAAAAATATCTATAGGCTGATCTCCGTCAGATTCGCATAAATAAGCTACAGAACAGGAGCAGGAGGAAAGTTACTGCTGCCGCTTCAGACCTAAAGCTGACCATCGGTTCTCCTTATGACGAGAATCAGAGGAGAAATCACCTGATCCAGTCCCTCTGGTTACTCGTCCACAGAAAACGCAAAACTCTCATCTTTGCGTTTTTGGAAAAAAAAAAAAAAAGAGAGAGAGAGATTCCCTTTACGCAGCAGCGGGTGAATTGTCTTGTGCAGGAAAACTCAAACAGAAACTGAGCGCATCAGGTCTCCAGTGGGCAGGGAAACTTTTCATCCACACATCCAGATGTGAAACATCCCAATAAAAGCAGAAAAACAACAGAAGCGCGCGTGTCCACTTGTACGGAGGAACTGATTATGGCACTTATAATGTCTGCGTCCTCCCCAGCAGCATAAATGTTCTACAGAACTGGGCCTGCCGGGTCTGACAGCGCACGTGTAAAAAAAAAAAAAACTGATATTCGTTTAGATTTATCTTCCAGCTTGATAACACTTCAATATACACATGAATACATGATCAAGTATAAATATTTTTTGACAAAAATATGAGAAGTGGTACAGTAACCTGTTTACTGTATTTTGCAGTTTTGGAAATCGTTGTATATATGTATGTATATATGTATATATGTATGGATGGATGGATGGATGGATGGATGGATGGATGGATAGAAAGCAAAGATTTAGCCCAGACATAATATCATCACTGCAGATTTGGACTGCAGGTAAAGTCAGGAACATTTTGGACTTTTATTTTAATCATCTGCTGCTCAGAAAGTCAAAATACTTTGATTTGAAAAATTATAAGAAAATCCTATACTACACTATACGGGACCGATACTGGTAATGCAGTATCGGCCCATAATGTTGTTCCCAAATATCGGCAGGTTGTATCGGCTATCGGCTGAGGCTGATGAGAAAATGTCGGTATCGGCCCCAAAAAAGTCCCTACTATGAAGCCACTGACTTCCATGTTAAATGAGCTGCGAACGTTCTCTGGCAGAGGTTCCGTCCGGTTTCAGCTCACAGCGCCACAGTCTGGTCAGATGTGCTGAAATGCAGCGATGTTTCCTAATAACTTGTTTATGTCTGTGCACCTGTTTCAGTTACATAGATCATCACGAATAACGTTTTGGTAAAAACATGGCAAAAAATGTCAAAAATGTGTCATCAGCTCTTTAATGCGCTAACTGTAGCACAGCAGTATTTATTTCCAATTACAACCGCAAATATTGGTGAAAACTTTGGCTGCATGAGGACCAAATTAAGGAATGGACTGTCAGCTGTAAGCCAATATGAGGCATGGAAATGGCCAAATAATTTTTGACTGGGGTGTAAAGCTGCCTATTGGCTGGCTGGTCTGTACTTTAACAATGTGGGCCAGTTTAAAAGATGTCTTGCAGTGAGACCGTGGCTAAAAAATGAGTCAGTACAACTGTCCAAGGTCCATGTTGTAGTCTGAGAACAGTTTGCTGTGTGTACTAATTCAACCTCTTAGGCTTATTACACATTCATTTCCCACATGGAAACATCACAGTTCAAGGTTGAGTGAGTGTAATTTGTATACATATTTACATTTACATAGTGCCTTGAAGCTGCAGACTGACTCGAGACTCACCCCGTTGAGAGGAGTGGCCCACTTCCCCTCCTGAGACCAGACGTGATAAGTGCTGCAAATTCATGGTTGAAATAGGAGCTGGGTGACAATCATGAGGGAGCAATGTTCCTGACATCATAACAGTGAGACTGCCTACAGTGCTGGTCAGTGTCCAGCATAAACAGTGTGAAGACTGTGTAGCAGCATGTCTCTGTGTGAGCTGGTGTCATGTCCACACACAGAAACATGAGGTGGTGTTTGTGTGGTGGTTATTGATGAGTGGTTTTAACACCTTCTGAATCACCCTCTGCTCGTATCAACTCTAGCAGAAGACTTCATGTGTGTGTAAAGTGCCTCAAAGTTGTTAAGCAGCTTTCCTCTCCTACAATCTGGAAAAAGCCTGACTTGTCTCCTGCTATATTGGACATAGCAGGAGCTTTGGTCTCATGATGTGGGAAATACAGTTAAAAATTTACAGTTGGGTTGAAATCGATATGGACCTTGAGTTTGATGATGTGTGTGGTCCTTCAACATACCAACTATGTTGTCTGGCCCATGAAAACATCATGTCTTCATCATGTTACTACCACATAGAAAAATAGCAAGATGGGATGTTTTTTGCTCTAAATGCAGTGTTTATTTCAACAGCAAATCTTGATTTAGACAAGGTTTTAGGACAAAACTGACATTTACTTTAAGTCAATTACAACAAAGTATAAGGGAAATGTATTTTTTCATTCAGTGAGGGATCTAGGACACACAACTCATTCCCACTGTCTTTAAAATCATCTCTAGCACTTCTTCTGCAGTGTAGTGTTTCTTTGGGATGTCATTTTATTGTGAAATAGTTGGAAAGTGGACAAAACAATGCAAACAGGGGCATTGGTGCAGCAACACCAGCACGCATATACACAGAGTTTTTCTCCGTCACTTGGTCCTGCTTACAGGCTCAGGATTTCATGATTAACCCCTCCTTTCAATCATGTGATCCAGTAGAATCATGGTAATATTGCCATGTTTACATCCACCCCAGCACTCATCAGCAGTAAGAAGGAAGGAATCTTTGATGTAGGATGACTGAAACCTGTTGCCGTCCTAACAAACCGTTGTTGCTGTCTAATCAAACCCCTGTAATTGGGCAGGAAATTGTGAATTGGGTGGAAAAAGTGCACCAAAAGGTAGTGGTTTTATCCAACAGGATAAAACCACATATTGGCACTCCCCATATGCAAGACATACCTCCCCAAGTTCAGCCGTTCTGACCCTTTTGCTTATGCCTAGGGGTGGGCGATATGGGAAAAAAAATTATATCACAATATTTTCTTTACAAAATCATGATCTCGATTTTTATCACAATTTTTTTCCATGAATATCATGCAGACTATTTTGCAAGTTATTTACAGTAACACAAAACAATTAACCTATTTACAACCATACCACTGAAAAGGACAAAAGATACCTTACTGTAAAACAGAGTGCTATTGAAGCACTTTTTTATTTAGCTGAGCAAAAATGTTTCATAACAAGGCAGCACTAGTCTAGTGACTTCAATGAATTTTTTGAGGAAATTCATATTATTAAAATCTCATCAATCCTAAAGTACAATAAATAAAACCAAACATCAACAGCAACTTTTAACAAGTCACATCAAATACAAATGTCACTTCTTGTTAAACAAAACACTACAGCTGCCATGTAAACTCGGCAACTATTCCACAACTTTTGATGAAAATTATGTGAACTTTGACTGTTTGCCTCTGACCCTTCAGAGCTCAGCCAATAAGATGACAGCTCTATGTAACGTGGTCAGAAGCTACATACGGAGGAGGAAGAGAAACTACATGGAAAAACTACATTAAAAACCACCTAAAAGACAGATCATGAAATCGATAAGAAAAATAATGCGTGGCAAAACGTCAGCAGTCAGATCAGAGTAGCAGGTTTGTGAATGGGCAGAGTTTACGAACAACCGTAAAGCTAAATACAATGCTAACGCTAGCTTAGCTGTTTGTTTATGTTCCAAGCAGACACTTTGAGCTTCGCCGCATCCGTTTAGCACCTCTACGTCCTAGCTGGCGGTGAGTGAGGCACAAGTTTCATATCTAAAGTGGAGACACATGACTCCAGCGCTTGAGTTGCCTTATTGAATGCCTGTCAGCGTTGTGTTTTACCTGCGTGGGCGGAGGTGTGGCTGCTCTCCTCACCTTCTGTCTGCACGCCAGGCTGCTCCTACACTGATTAAAAACGTTGGTCGTATTTCCATCAGATGTACGAACCTCATCCTTGGAAACTTTGAAAATCCAAACTAGTTCCATATGACCAAAGCTGAATGTTTAGCAGCCGTGCTTGCTCTCACTCGTGTTTGGGAAAGAGGGGAGGAGCTAAACAAAGCAACTCCATGCTGACACACTTTAGCTCACTCTGATTGGTTTAATCGGTGTCTGTCATGTCAAAATAAGCGCATGGACAAGCACGTGGTGTGATTTGACAGAGGTAGAGAAAAAAACATGTAAACAGACAGTAGCACTCAGACGGTTCTACGATCTTTGTGTTTTGGCAGATCGTCAGCACATTTATAACCTTCATGATCTTACATCGTCATATTGCACAGCCCTACTTAGGCCCTCTGTCAGAAACCTCTGAGTTATCTGTAACGAAAGCCTTAAGTTGTTGCTCTTTGCGTCCTAATCCTGTGTTCACACCAGACGCCTAGATTTCAATGCGATGGATGTTTACTCGCTTGATTTGGGTGGGTTTTTTTGCGAGTGAATAATACGCATGAATGAAGCGTATGATACGCGCAAATAAGACGCTTTATTCATGCGTCAGATTGAACTTTCTGGTGTGGGGGATGGTGATTTGTCACACGTTAGTCACCTCAGTCAGGTGAACATGGCAGAACCCGGTTATTTTGAGTACTTTTAGAGAGTTGTGGTGTTGTACCTGCTTTAGAAATTGGAGAACCGAAGTCACTGCCATGTTTGGGTCCACCAGATTCCCCAGAGGTCTCGGAGGTCGGTAAATTTCATCACCTGATCCAGGAGTTACGTCTGGATGGCGGCCGCTTCCAGGGGGATTTCCCGACCCCAGTTTAAAGATCTGTAGGGGAGGATTGGTGCTTCATATCCATCCAGGATACAAACTACAAGCGCTGTATTCCGGCTGCTGAGCATCTGTCCACCTGCCTTCAGTGAGTAAGCTGCAGCTAATTAGCGCTTCCAGCTAAACTTCCAGCAACTTCCAACTTCCAGCAAAAGGACATGGCTGCTGTCGCCTGATTAAGTTTAAAGAGCTCTGTGTCCCCTTCCCCCCCCCTTAAAAATTAAGATAACTCATAACTGACCGCTTTCATGCTGTTTTCATCCTTTTGGATCACAACACAGAGAGTGTTTATCAGCTGAGGCTGAACTCCTGGTACTGGAGCATCATCAAGTGACAAAACTGAATACTACAGTAGTCTGAGTACCGACTCATATTGAATTATATTGACGTTTGATAACAAACAACCTCAATTTATTTATGTAACGAGGACAGTACCGAGGACAGTGCCTGTAGTTCCTTTGGGAACTACAGGCACTCTGTTCTCACTGCAGTGTGTCAGCGGTGTGAGGTTTCATCCCATCAAACACCGGCTGCAGAGACAAGCAGCTTTTGGTTTATGAGGTTTTGGCTGACCGGGTTTTCAGTCCTAAATTTATGGTATTATTACACTGTTTTTGTGTGCACTTTATGATTTTATCTGTGATAAGCGCTTTTCCACGCTTAATATAGACAAGAGCAGCGAGCTGCAGAGCGCCGGTCCGTTCACATCACGTCTCATTCATTTTCAATAATGGGGTTGGCACTGCTCGTGCATATAAAACGCTCGAGTTCAATTTTTTCAACTTTAAAGAATAGGCGAGATATGCTTTATTCGCACGAGTAAAACGGTATATTCGCGTGAATAAGACGCGCATTTGGGGCTTGTCGCACCGCAAATTCGTGCCAAACGTGCCACCCCAGGCAAACGCGCGTCTATTCACGTCTGTACATTGACTGAACATGTAATTCATTTGCGCAAATAATTTTATTCACGTCTGGTGCTAACACAGGGTAAGCCATCAGTGGTCTGCCCACCTGTCTAAGCTTCTGAGTGGGCCTGGCCAGGGCAGGGCTCTGTGCAGTTTGGAAGGTTAAGTGTTATGCCCAAGGACACAACGACATCTGGCTGGGGGATGGGGATTTGAACCGCTGATGCTTCGATCATTGGTCGACCTCCTCCACCACCTGAGCCACAGCCGCCCCAAAACTGAAAAAAAAGTGAAATTGAAAATTGAAATCCAAGTTTTTGAAGCAAGACAGTAAAGGTAAGACAAAATAAAAGGCTATGGTTTACAAGCTAATTTCATCCTTCTTTTGCTTCTAATTTGGTGTATCTTGGTCATAGCCAAAGACTGTAAAAAAGAAATGGATGTAGTTTCTGGTCACGTCTGAAGAGCTGAAAGTGAGGCCAGTTGGGTGTTTCCCACTATTGCCATCTTGCCATGTCACTTGTGTCGTCACTCCCAGAAAATACTAAAATGGGCCTCAGGGCAAATGATTGACAGCCAACATACTCTGGGCTAAATGCTAACCGAGCTAACAAGAAACTAACAAGAGCTAACTAAGATTAGCCTTAGGCTAAAGGAAAGGCATGTTTGGAATTCCTGTTAGCTGCTAAAAACCACCATTTTTGCTACTCTGCTGCAGACTGAGAGTATACCGAGAGCAAACAAAGAGCTAACTGTTAGCCACCGGCAGGCAGGCCGGCATCCGGTCGGCCGCCTGTCAATCAAAAGTACACGCCCCCATCATTTCTCCATGTACATTCTGGCTCATGGACTGAGGGATCCAAAATATGTGTTAACATATTTTTGCACATTTTGATTGCCTGCTCTTTTGTTTACTGTCTTAACTGTGGTCATAGAAATGGCCCCAATTTACTCGGATTATGGATTCTTTTGGATACCCCACATGCATGCAGTTACAGTACAGACTTTGCAGCGGTAAAACTGGACATTAATCCCCAGAATCCCCAGGGCTGAGGTTAATACTCAAAAAAGGTCTCATTGCTGGGCCTTAAATGTTCAACTGTAATGTTTTGCATTGAACCAGTGTAGCCTTTACACATTATGTCACGGTGTTGTTTCTGAGGTTGTGGTTCAGATTAAAAGCAGGTTTTGTGACTTCCTGCCTAATGTAGAATTTTTTTTCCAAATATGCAGACACATTTTTTTGCATTCCTATATTTTATTTTCTTGCCTCCTGCTGCTCATAATCACCCATTTTGTTTAACTTCAGGTTTATTTCAGGTTTATTTGTTCTTGACTAAACATCTCGTTTTCTTACCTAAAAGAGTGGCCCATGTTGGATTATTTGAGTTCCCTGGTTGCTGATTTTTGATTTAGTTTTTCTTTGAGTGGGTTTTGGACTTTCCAGATTCTATCTTGAGCTACCATTTGTCTCCTGACTGCTCCTCTGTACATCTATATTTTTAAATCTAAGCAAAACTTTAAGGTTGGACATTATCTGGCTTCCTCGGTCAAACATATTTAAAACCTTCTTTTTTTAAAAGATGGACATGTGTGCATGATGAACATGTTAGTGTTACAGTCAGGATGTCTGTTTATTGGAATGAATTTTATCTCCCTGCATTAAAGAGCTTTGTTTGTTAATGATGTGCTCGGCTGTAATTTTTGTCACGAACACACACCCAAGGGATACCCCACCTGATGAGATATGTGTCTGTGTTTTTATATCTGACAATGTGTGAGTGTGTCTGTGTGCATAGTTCCCAGTGGACATCAGGACAATGAGGCAGATGGAACAAAGAACCATGTGTCATTGTTCTCTCCTCAGGGACATGAGACAACACAGCAGTGACTTTGTCACTCATCTGTGTTCTTTGATATACAAATGTGTACAAATACACTCATTTTTGTTATACAAAATGAAAAAAAAAAAACTTTATTGCTGTCTCTTTTACTTAAATGCAAGACTTCAAAGACTGACTGACACACAAACACATTCCCCTTCATGTCACCATCATGAAAACAAAGGTCACCCTCAGGTTTCAGGTGTCATGAAATAAAAAAATTAAGCAAAGGAAGTGACCAATGATCAGTGGGAAAGCACAAAGAAAACAGAGACAAGGGTAAAAGAGAAAGACAAGGTGGAGAGGACAGGAGGAAGGAGAGCTGTAATGTCAGTCACTGCAGTGACAGCAGCCCCCACGTGAGCAGCCGTCTGCAGGATAGTCTGCCAGCTCGACCCCCGTCACCACAGCTTTGCATGCATCGCTTGTGTTGAATCCCCAATCTGCAGACACAGCTCCCACTTTCACTGTGAAATCCACTTTCTCTTCTAATGTGAAGTTTGTCTCATTTAACTGTCTTGCCAGTCTATAGATGGAATGAAATGCAGCGAGAGGCATTTTGTTTCACCAAAGCTCCCACACTCTACTACTCTACGTTAACTGTCCCAGTTATGCCAGCAGATGCTTTGTAACACAGAGCCATCTGGAAAGTAGTTGCTGGAAACTGTTTGGAACAGAGTGAGCACTTTCAAATATCCTCAGCAGGAGAGTGGATGAAGCATCTGTCACGTCAACAAACCAGCAGAACAGATCAAATCACAAAAGGAAGTACTCCCTCATATGATGCTAATTTTTTTACACATATTACAGAAAGAAATGAAGCTCACATTTGCTGCTTCCATGAGAATGTGCTTGATTAATCAATCAAGGATGGGAGCACCTCTATAAAAGCAGATGTTTTGGCAGTTTGCTGGTCGGCAGCACTCAGGTCTGTTAAAGGAATAGTTCATCCACAGAATGATTTAACTTTATTTTCCACTTACCCTCATGGTGAGCAAGACTCTCGAACACTTTTTTAATATCTCACATGCAGCTGGTGATCAGGAAGGTTTTTTTTTTCCCCCAACTTTCATAGAATGGAGTTCGCCAGGGTCCGAGCCAATAAAAGTCCATAAAAGTCCACAAAAACTTGTCAATATTCCTCCATACTGCTCGTCCAATGTAATCCAAGTGTCCTGAGTGAGAAGCGCCCAGAATTTACTCAAAACGAAGTCATTTAGTATATTTTTAGAGCCTAAAAAGGAGTATTGCTTACTTCCGCGAAGCACGCACATGCGCGGTCACGAAACTACGGAAGCCTCAGCGTTCAGAGCCTATACTCTGCCGATAATGCAAGCGTAGAAGAAGAAATTCACTATTTACATTGTGGTAAGAGCGCCAGAGCTGCAGACAAACACAGGAGGGGTTGGATATTGATCTAAAGAAAGAAAGAAAGAAAGAAAGAAAGAAAGAAACACAGAAAGAGGGAAGTTGGATATTGATCTAAAGAAAGAAAGAAAGAAAGAAAGAAAGAAAGAAAAAAAAAGAGTGCGCAATCTCGTCTGCCTTGGCTTCCGTAGTTTCACGAACGTGCATCGGCGTGCTTGCTAGACATGCGATGTAGTATTGTTTAGGCTCTAAAAATATACTAAATGAAGTGGTTTTGAGTCAATTCTGGACGCTACCCACTCAGGACATTTGGATTACACTGGACGAGCAGTATGGAGGAGTATTGACAAGTTTTTGTGGACTTTTATGGACTTTTATTGGCTCTGACCCTGGCAAACTCCATTATATGAAATTGGGGGGAAAAAGAGAAACCTTCCTGATTGCCGGCTACATTTGAGATGTTAAAAAAGTGTTCGAGAGTCTTGCTCACCATGAGGGTAAGTGAAAAAAAAAGTTAAATCATTCTGTGGGTGAACTATTCCTTTGAAGGTTGAATATGGAACACGGACAGAACAGCAACATCATGTGTGTCACGGCAGAAAACCAACTCCAGCTGCTGGGATGCCAGGCTCGCTGCCGAAAGACAAGGGACCAGCAGCCTGCAGCATGTTCAACAAGTAATGCAGAGGAGTTCATAACTGACAGCTAACGTTAGCTACGTTAGCAAACAAGTTAGCTTACCAATCCAGGAGGAAAATCACCATCTCTGTGTTTTGGTGCTGTGGAAAATGTTTATGTGGGTCCATCTAGTGTAGTCTTCCCCTAAATTTACTTTAGTTTTTGCTCTTCTCAGGTCACTCCTCTTCTGAGACAGATAACAATATCTCTGGGGCTCTGAAGCAGCTGTTTGACTTGTCGACTCCATTGTTTCCCCCTGTGCAGCCTAACTGAGCCCAACATACTATTACCAGACAGAGATTGTATTTGGCAACCTGCGTTGGCACCGTGTATTGGCTTGTAAACACAACACCATTGTCAAACCCGTGAAAATTTATTTTATATTTATTTTCAGACTAAATATAGTTTTTTAAAGGTGTCATAACCTAGTGTTTTACATACACAATCCTTCTTAAATTATCTTCAAATGAATTTTTAATTCTAGTTGGGTGGGACGAAAATTTTATGAGCTCATTTTAACCTCTTTTTATCCCCAACTTTTGTTTGTAGCGAGAATACAAACGGGAATTAAACCTGTCTGTAAGCGCGTTCACAGGGGCAAACATCAAAGTCAAAAGAAAGTTTTATCAGGACAGACCAATCGAAGGAAATGATGTCCCAACAGAGAAAAACGTGATAAAAACATAACGGTACAGTTGATAGAGAGGAACCGTGGAGTAAAAGGGCTGGACTCTGGTTAACTTCACGTCAGACATCCGCTCCTCATATTCATCAAACAGTGTTAGCTTTTGTAGCTACATTAGCAGCTTGTCCGTTTGTCTACCATCATTTGCTGGTCTCTTCACAAAAGATGATAAGTTACACAAGCAGCAACACTTACCGACTGCACATCCTCACTGAATAAATATAATCCACTGGTCCTTGGTAGTGCTGTCCCTCTTGTTAAAGCACTGAAAACTGCTGAATAGGGGATTATACCGGAACTTTACGGAATCTAAGCATTTCCTCTTCCGGGCCATTTTAACAATAGCCGTCCCTGCTCTATTACACTTTATAAATGGGATAAACGCCAACCATACTTAAGTTTTCATTGATTCCAGACTGAAGTGATGCTAAAGAAGAAGTAGATCAAAGCGATCGATTTGCTGCGGTGAAGGGCCGAACTTTATAATAAAACAACGCAGCACGTTTGTTTGTAGCCGGCAGACTACACAACTGGGGTTAGCCGCAGGCTCGCATTAGCCAGCTTAATGACATGCCTAACTTTGTGCAGCTGAAAACACACAAGTATCTGAAAGTATCTCCTTTCTTGGCAGTCCCCAGTTGTTCCACTGGAAACAGGGGTGGGTAGAGACCCGATTTTCAGATGCTTGTGTGTTTTAAGACGCACAAAGTTAGGCATGTCAGCTAACGCTAGCCTGCTAATGCTAGCCTGCTAATGCTAGCCTGCTAACGCTAGCTGTGTAGTCTGCATCATTGAAGTGCGTTGTTTTATTATAAAGTTCGGCCCTTCTCTCTGGCAAATCGCTTTGATCCACTTCTTCCTTAGTATCACTTCAGTCTGGAATCCATGAAATTTTAGTAGGGTTGGCGTTTACTAATTTACAAAGTGGAACAGAGCAGTGACATTGAACTGGCCCGGAAGTGGACCAGCTAGGTGTTTCAAGTTTCGGAAACCGAAACACGAAAGCGTGATAATCCCTATTTCTGTCGAAGCAGCTTAGCACAACAATCCCCCCTCCTCCTTGTCGTTGTCATCCTCTCTGACAAAGCTGGTCATAACTACTCCGCAGCAGGTAGACCGCTGTTTTAGGTGGTGCTAAAGAGGCTAGCTTAGCAGCTCACAGTCTCTCCAGTTCACGTCATTCGGAGAAAGAAATTAAATCACGCACTGTGGAGAGATCGCTCTTGTGGCCAATTCTGGTCAGAAGAGAGAGCCCACACTCAACGGCGAAGCCACTTTCACTCTCCGGAGTTTCTGGCACATTTTAACTGAGGTCACACATTTTAACACATTTTAATTTCCGGGTGATGACACCTTTAAGGAAATGCTGTACTTTCAATCTGCTACCCTAAAAATGACTCACTTTTAATAAAAATGTTCCAAGTAACCTTCAACTAGGGTGCCTTTAAGCACCTCCAGATTTCTTAGGGTACGTAGATAGATTGGAGGCATCATTTTACTCTTTTTCATTTTTTTCACTAGTGGCCACTATGGATTTCAAATCATAATGTTTTAGTAAAAAGAGAATAAAATGTATTGAGGAATAAAGATAACATTTTAAAGAAAAACAATTGCCTTTAGAGATGATAAGACTTTTTAACAAAATTTTAGCAGTTTTTTAAATTTATGTACCAGCAGATCTATTACAAAACAATGAGGTTGTTCAGCTTATTCTGAGCTACTTACCAGCTTTCATATCGTTTTATTTGAATCCGTTAGACCGGCCCCAGCTGAATAGCTGCACTGTTAATACGAGTTAACATTGGTATGTTAAAGGAGGGTAGGGGATCCTGGAAAAGCGGTTCGAGCAAGCTTCATTAAAAAAAAAGACGTCCACACAAAGCAACGCAGTGCTTTGTGTGGACGTACGCAGCCTGCAGTGTGACAGGAAAGTGCACCCCGGTTGCTCACAAGTGGGTTGCCAAAGACAACCAAAGTGGCTAGCTTGCTAACTAGCTAGAAAACAGTGAATTTACCGCGTTTTTAAAAGTACTGATTCACCCACCTCCAAATCCTTCTGCGGTGTAAAATATCCACACTGCGAACGTCAACACCTCCATGACTTAATCTACATCTGTATTCTTTTTGGCAGATTTTAAGAACAAACAGCTACACCGAAAACAGCAGTGAGCAGCCATGTTTGTTTACGCTGTGAGATGGGGGGGCGAAGACAAACAGCAGTTCAGTTTGATAGACATGTCATCATTCAATCATTAAGAATGGACTGTTCAAGACAAATTGTCATGTTTTTTTTCAGTCCTGTCCGTTCCACAGGTGACAACATTTTTTAAATTTTTGTGTCAAATGATTTAAATTATTGGCTGCAATCGAGGTGTGAAGGAGATTTTAAGAAATATAGTAAAAAAATGCTCCTGGAAATAATCATCCACCCTGCGTTTACAGGTTGTATTTACTTCGTAAGCACCACATGATCCATTTTGTCCTGTTATGTAGGTCCTACAACTTTTGAGAGAGTTTTTTGTTTTTCTATAATCACATTAAGTTCAAGCAATGAAACCTTAAATTAGAACCCACCTGAGTTGTCTGTCCTTGCAGACGGCCACCATGACCAGCAGGTTTCCCAGGACGCTCATCAGCATGACCAGAGACAGGAAGCAGATCAGAGCCATCCGCTGTGGCATGCTGTCACTATGAAAACAAGAAGAAGAGAAAAGCAATTACATTAAATATATATATATATATATTAAAGAAAATGAGCGCACTTAAAGTAGGATGAATTTTTAAAAGACTGGCGGTTCTAGCTTGCTGCACTAAGACAACTAGTTTGTGTTCAAGTCAATCTTACTTTTCTTTGGTATCTTTGTTTAAGTGAATGTTGCTAGAATCAAAACATTCAGCTGCCAGTGAAAAATATTTACATCTCTTCTGTCTCCAAGGCAGCCTACAAGTTTAAAGCAACCAGCGGAGCAAAAAAAACGGGCTTCACATTATGGAGCTTTAAAACAGATAAAGGACTAGTAGCACTAATGCACTATAGGTAATGTGAGAGACAAGTTTATTCTAGAAAATGTCAGTTGTTCTGCTCGTACTGATTACTTCCACCTACATAAGCACTCAAAAGGTTTAATATCACAGGGAGTAATAGGTTTCACATTTGCAGCTGATTGGTAATAAATGGAGGAGGGAGCGTCCGTGGCAGCCTGAGCTGTGACTGCAGCTGGAGCTGTGCAGGAAAAGAAATCAGAGCCACCTGCAGAAAACGTCTAGTCAGAAATGGTTTCACAAACTAAACTCTCAGCCACACAATTTGGAAAAGAAATCTTTGGCAGGTTGTTTATTGTAAAGAGGAGTTTTCAAACAGATTGACACAAGCCTGTAATGAATATTTATACGAATAAACTTGCCCAAGTACATCCAGCACCATTCATCAAGTCTTTTTTCTGAATGATGTAATTATTTCATGTCCCACTGCCTGCCAGTTTGACAGTGGGGGTATGTCTGGTCTGAGAATGCCACAATTAGAGGTAGACCAGCATACGCTCATACTACTTTATTTAGTCCAGGGTGAGACCCGTTTTATTTTAAGAATTGTCTTATTTCTTGGTGTCACAGATCCAACAAGGTGTTGGAAACTTTCCTCAGCTTTGCTCCATAACGACATGTCACAGTTTCTGCACATACATGATTAGAATCTCCTGTTTCATCACGTCCCAAAGCTGCTCTATGGGTTTGAGATCTGGAGTCTGTGGGGGCCATTGGAGTACAGTTGTCTTGTTCAAGAAACCTGTTGGATATCAGTGTTGACCCTACAAAATTTCATTGCATGGTGGTCTGGGGGAGGGGGTTTGATAATAGTTGGGTTGGACCATATATTGAAAATATACCTTCACCGTCATGTTACCCTAACCAATATACATGTCGCAAAGATGACCTAAAGTATAATATTTAAGAGTGTCTATGTTTGCATATTGTATAGGAAATGACACGATAATGTTCCAGTTGTAGTAGTATATTCTTTTATGTATCAATGGCCAATAAGATGAACTTTTCTAATATAAATATGTAATGAAATAAATTCATTTGTTTTCTTGATATCTCAATAGGCTACCGAGTCTATGTTTACACAGATAAAGCGAACCAAGTATTTTATTTGTTGCGAATCATATCGTCATCACAAGTCTCAACAGTGGTATTGCATACCTCAAGTTTTCTTAAAGAGGTAGTTTGGAATTTTTGACACTGGGCCTCATTTTAAAGTTAGCCAGAGTACTATTTATCACTGGAGACAGTTTCGACATATTTCATGCCAATATTCTAGTTGCAGGAGGTTGCTGATGCTATGGCTACTGCATGCCAATAGGATCATCTAGCATGTCATTAAAAACGATCTTACCCACTCCACAAAACACCCGAGGCAAATCAGTTATAACACAAGGCTATCTGTGTAAATGCCATGATAATAGAATAATGTTACCAATTAAATTAGCCTTGCATTGCAAATTATGCATTACATTTTCAGGGACTAGTTTCTTACCAACCTTTTTTCATCACATTAGCTCAAACAATATTGCTGAAGAGGCCCACCATGACTAAGTTGATGTAATGGAAACACTGGAGATGATTTGAGCTTTGTGACATAGCACAAATTCCTGCAGGAAAGTGGCCATCAGAAGATGCAATAAGGTGGTCACAAAATAATGGACATGGCCTGCAACAATACTTAGTGCCAACAGAGCATGTTTAAACACTACAGCCTGCCTAATGGGCCTAAAATGTGCAATTTTGTCCAATTTCAGTGATCATATGTGACTTGTGGCCTCAGTGTAAGCTGTTGTAAGTCTTACCCAACAACCATGTTGCATTTAAATTCACCTTTGAACTTGGGCAAGTATATACAGTATGTGGTAAACAGTAAAAAATGTTTAGTGAACTTTAGCAAGTCACTTAAACATTGAGTAAGTGCCATGTCAATGACTGATCGGCTACTTGTATCAACAAGCAATTGAATTAATGTAGCTAACAAATTGTATTTACCATCTATGATGTGTATTAGTGCTATTACAATGAAATATTGTAAATTGTCCAGACAGACTGTGCTTTCTTTTTTTCTCAATGGCACAGCTAAAACTGGTCTGAGATCTGTCAATCAGCATCCCCAGAGCCCACAGCCAAGAAGTTTCAGAGCAGAGAATGCATGTGATTTCTTCCAATTCTAAAACTTAAAAAAAAAATCTTGCCAATTGTTTTATTCATTCACATTGAGTGTAAAAAAACTCGAAATGTAAATGTATACATGATCGCTCATGACTAAAAAGGAGTCTTTTCAGCACTTTTGAAACTAAATGAAATGTATTTACCACTGACACTCGCATTACATCTACAGTTTTTTGGCCTTGGATTGACTTGCCAAGGATACCTTAAAGTGACACTCCTGTCAAAAAGACATAGACTCATCTTTTGCTATGTGATGAAAAGGTTATACTGTATGGCTTTTTTTTTCTTCTGAGCCAAGCTGGTAACATTTAAGCAGACCATATGTAAGGTGCTCATTCGTGATCCTCTAAGGGAAATATGATATATTTATGGCACAAAATTGCATGCATTGCATTTTTTTCTCCTATGCATTGCTTCAACAACAGATCTTATTATGAAGCAACGAATTCGGCATGAGTTCTGAATTGAAAGTCAAAGAGAGAGCTGAGCAGAGTTCTAAAATGTCTTGTTAAACTGTAGACATGTTTGACGTTGGTAATGCATTAAAGTAATCCTCCTGAGGATTGCGGTCTTTTGCACTTGAATATTTGACAGGTAGTGAGGAAGGGGAGTGTCAGAGAAAAAAAAAATACACTCATCATGACTGAGTATGCACAGCCCTTTTACCCCGGCAATTTTTTAAATACTTTCTTGCATGCCATTGCTCTGCAAGTCAACAAAAAAAGAAGAAGAAAAAAAAGCTGAAAATAATATGCTAATATAAGGCTGTGTTAGATTCAGGAGCTGTGCCTTGTCCCTGTCTGCCAAATTATTTTACTTGCAGCATCTGAGGTTCAAAGCCAAAATGATAGTGTGCAAATGAAGCTTGCTCTTTGATCAGTGTTGCCAGCACACTAATCAGATCAAATGGGAACACTGACAACTTCTCAACAGAGGTATCATTACTAAAAAAAAGGCAAGAAAAGGCATCAGTGAAGCAACACTGATCTTCTTTGATCTTGAAATTGTTGGCTACAGAGTCTGACCTTCCTTTAAACGAAACTTTGATATGCATGTTATTGTAGTCGCATCTACCTTTTAACACAGTTGGAGGTATGACAAGCAGCAATAAATACAAGTGTCTGCTTTCATTTAAGAGTTGTCTGGGTTAGATAATGAATTAATCAGACGCCGAAGCTAGAGAAAGCCCTCTGCAAGCTTTTCAAACACCAATCATTTGCTTGATTGGTAAATTTATAAGCTGCTGGCATCTGCCTCTGAGTACTTAAGCAAAGATTGATCTCAGCTGTCCAGTATTAATGACATTATTAAGGTTTTGCATCAACAGGGTGGTTATGCTACAATAGGGTAACAGGTGCATAGCATTTTCATTTCCCCTTGTTTCATGTCCAGTAAATTTAGATGAGATTCTGCATTCTAACTGACACCGTTTTCTAAAGGTCACCGCAGGATTTGTGGAGTTTAGCTTTTGTTATGATCCCTTATGATCTATGTTATGAAGTCTGTACTACGAAGCAGGATTAACATACCAGGGTTGTCTGGTTGTCATCTCAGTAATTCTACTCAGCGTTCTCCGTCTTGATCATTGCACACTCACATAAAGAGGTGGTGTATGCAGGATCTGACCAATCATACATGAATGAGTGTGTCCATCGAATGCATATTAATTCAAAGGACAACATAAATGGTCAGCACTAGGGGTGGGAATCGCAAGGTATCTCTTGATACAATACTGTCACGATATTTTGCCACTGATAACGATAATATCATGGTACAGTGATTTTGCAATAATTGGTATATTGCAGTAAATTTAGTCCATGATAGGGCTGCCACAAATGATTATTTTGATAATCGAATAGTCACCGATTATTTTGGTGATTAGTTGACTAATCTGATCATACGTCATTTTTAGCTTATTTAAAGTACCAGTCAAAAGTTTGAACACTTTTCCGGTGAATCTTATGGAAAAACGTGTCCAAACTTTTGACTGGTAGTGTGCATATTTATTTATGTCAATATACAATTCAAGAAAAGCTGACCAGACAGAAAGGCAGTGGAAGGTACAGCGGCAATTTTGAGAGGAAAAACAAAGCTTATAAACAATAAATAATTAGCCGATTATGAAATTAGTCACTGACTGTTTTGATAGTCGAAGATTAGCCAATTAATTGTCAACTCATGGCAGCCCTAGTCCATGATACACCAGAATATGTGTCACTGAAGACATTCTGAATTTATTGACCAAAGTGAATCCATTTAAAATTAATTATAAAATATTGTCCATCAATTTAACATAAATTTATGTGAAATTAGTCAAACAGAAAAAAATAAATAAATACAGTGCGCAATGGCTCTTCTGAAAAGACTATACTGCAGGAAAATGTTGCGAATACAACAAATCTTGCAAGATTTCATAATACAATAATGAAATCTTGTGAGATTTTGTTAGTAAAGAAATATGGATACAGCATTTTTCAAAATTGATATGATATCACAACATAAATTATTGCGACATTTCAGTGTATTGATATTTTGTCACACCTCTAGTCAGCACTCTGGCCAGTCAGAGTTTCCTCCATGTCCTTCCTTTCCTTCATATTCTTCTGCATTCCATTCAGATCTTTTGGGGCTCAGCACCTCATGTGAGTGCCTGTTGTGTTGGAATATTAATTCCTCACCATGACCGAACGAGTAGTGTTGTGTTGTGTAGTGTTGTGTTCTGTTACTTCATGTTTCTGGAGTTATACCGTCTGTGAGTATTATCATTAACCTCATTATTTGCAACATATGTCTCTATCAGTGGACAAATACAGCGCAGTCCATCCAATGAAATTCTGTACCTTTCATATGGGATGCCATCAGGGGCCTCAAAAGGAGCATCTGTCCTCAAAAACTCTCTCCTGAGTTTTTCTCATGACTTGCACACCAGCATTGACAGCATACTCTAAGAATGGGCAGCCTATTTTCTAAGAGAACAGATTGGTCAGGAGGTGCGTTTGATCTCTTATCCAGAACATAACCTGCTCCAGGTTAGAGGTCCAGCATAAGTTACTGTGGTGATTTACCCCCGGTAAGAAGTGAACCTCTTTTTCTCTGAACCAGGGTTGTGGCAGCTTTATACTTTGAGAAAAGCAGGTAGGGTCCTCATTATGTGGGCTGTGTTTGACGTGTGCTAAAATACACAATTAGGTCAAGTGTGAGTAAACTTGCCATAATCTGTGCTGCTCAGCTAAAGCCGAAAGAGAAAATTCACAACCTAAACTACACAAATTTCTGCAGTATACCATGGAAACTAAAACAGAGATGAAGAAAAGCAGAAACAACCAAGTCTGGGAAAAAAACAACTGGGTGAAGTCAGTGGAAATTGAATCAGTTTTTTCCACAGCATTTCTTCTCTTTCATATAATGAGGAGCAAAAATACATGCAACTGAGAAAAGAGATGTGTCAATCTTTGGATGCACTCCTACTTAACTCTTCTCACATCACTCGCTATGCATACCATGGGAAATAAGAGGAACGAGGAAATTACTGGTGAGACAATTTGAAAGCTTACACTCTAGTTTCTGAAAATATAAATTAGAAAAGTGTGACTAAAACACACAGCCTGGGCGGGCCAGGTGGTTTTAAGCAGGTTAAACCCAACAATGATTGTCAGACGAATGAGCCAACACCAGCTGAAATAACCAGCATTTACTGCTCTGCTGCATTCCCCATCCAGGTCAGCAGACTGTTGCGCTATGCTAGCACCTGCCATTTTATTCCAGACTCACGGTCATGCTAACGCAGCAGTCGTAATTATAGACATGCTGACACCTGCTTCAATAGACTTCTTTCACTTTTCTCTTTTTATCAGATCATCATAAACATTCAGAGCACATTTCTGCTTTGGTAATGTGCTCCAGGTTGTCTTACGTATAAAGTCTTATAAACCCCATGTTTGGTTGGTCTGGATCTGGCCACCTTACCTGGAAATCTGCTACATAACACAGTCCTCTTATTGATTTATCTGGAACTTACTTAAATTATTAAAGACGAGTAATAATTTCCTCCCATCACAATTTACCTGTCAAGTCAGAGATTTTCATATTTCACATACAATTCTCATCAACTAAGCCTCAGTGTGGCTCAGTTTGTGTGTATTTCAAAAAGATAACAGATCATGTTTTAGGTGCAATGTGCTGATAAAATACCATTGAAGGGTGAGATTATAAGTATAAATGCAAAACTATGGTTGAACTACATGTTAAGTTCCATCCATCTCCTTGTGTAGCTGTTAAGGATTATTTTCATATAAGGAATCAAAAGCTACCCACAAAAAAAAAAAAAAGAGAGAAAGGTGAGAAATATCCAGAAATGTGCAGATAAAGTTTTTCCACAGAATGATTGAACCGTACTATTGGAAAAAAGAGGTCATTTTCAACCTGCCATAGTAATTCACATGCCAGACGAGGCACCTCAGTGCAATGGTAAAGTTCTGTACGTCACATTATTTATGCAGTACACAAGCTAACCAAACAGCAGCAGCAGAAAACTTAAAACATACAGTAATGTAATGCATCCTATTCAGGATACTTTTGTTGCTCTCCACCATCTTGAAAGGTCAAAGTTTACCTCATTTCGGCAACTCGGGTATCATAAAATTTTTCCAGCTTTCCAGTGGAAATTACAACATGATTGGGTGCAAGTGCAATTTTCATGACAGACTTTGGTATTTATAAATAGGATATCACACGAAGCCAGCATTATTTCATGCACCATAAGGACAGACATCCAAGTTAAGCTCATTCTAAGCAACACAACTCTCCATGCTTGTACAATGAGGGGAGTAACATAAAGGGTTTTCAGGGAGTTTAATTTTCTCTCAATGGTGAACCTGTATCAAATATCAAATTGTGGCAACCATTTATTTTTAATAAACTATTTCTATGAGATTATATGATTCTCTGATGTAACAAATCAATAAATATTTACCACAAGTCATTATGGTGTCATGGACATGGATAAATAAGCATCCTTAGGTCCAATCAGTGCTTATATTTCAGCCATGAATTGAGATAAAGTTACATAAAAAAAAAAAAAAAAAAAAAAAATCAAATGCATGCAAACTTGCTATTCCTTCTACATTATTTTCCATTTGTTTTCCTCAGTCTGTTTTATCAAAAGGTCACGGTATGTGAAATCCCTTCTGTAAAACTAACACTGGGTGCTTTCTATTCAAGATATTCATATTTATTCACAAATAGCATAGATTACTATTGAAGTCACAGGGGTGTCCAAGTCCGGTCCTCAAGAGCCATCCTGCACATTTTGGTTGCATCCAATCTCCAACACACCTGAGTCAAATGAATGGCTCGTTACCAGGCTTCTGTAGAGCTGAATGGCGTGTGCATGAGGGAATTAGCCATCTGGATCAGGTGTGTTTGACAGGGTATGCTCTGAAAACTGCAGGATAGTAGCTCTCGTGATCTAGGACCAAATCTTGCAATAATTTCACATAAATTTATCTTTTATCTGAGGTTGACCTCCATCCTACTCTGCAGTTCCATCCAAATGTTCCCATGTGAAAGTGGTTTGAGGCTTATGAACACCAGACTCACTGCTAACAGAGTTCTGACTAAAACGAGCAAGTTTTAGACGATTGAAATGTTTTAATCAGCTCACCACCAAATCCACAGTCATGTATTGTTATTAATCTCGTAGCATGAAATGACAAGTCATGTTTACTTGGATAGTATCCAGCACAATTGTCAAACACCCTCCAGGGATTTGTGTCGCATCCTCTGGTCAGCACAAGCTTAGGAAAAATATACTGGTCAGTGCAATCAGTGTGTTTGTGAACAGGAATGAACCACTGCTCCTGGACAAAAACACATGATGTATTCTGCTTCCAGACACACTTGGTGGTGAAATAATGCTTGA
The DNA here is from genome assembly GCA_023101725.1 of Atherinomorus stipes. Classification (NCBI taxonomy): domain Eukaryota; kingdom Metazoa; phylum Chordata; class Actinopteri; order Atheriniformes; family Atherinidae; genus Atherinomorus; species Atherinomorus stipes. Next base: position 102,256 of record JALJCO010011644.1, read on the forward strand.
ATTTTCTCTCTTTCTGCTCTCACCTCTTGTCTTTTCTATCCATACTGCTTTCCCAGACATGTCCAGAGAGCTCGTCCTCCGCAGCATCATTTGCTTTTAAATCCCTCATGATTGAGTTTCAGTGAACATGTGTGAATCTAAACATGCAGAGGCTAAGCCAAACATAAAAGCTGCCATTATGTTGACATCATATATATACATGACCTTTGACCTGCAGCTAAGCTGAACCTCTGGGATGCAATCAGTAAGCAGCAGCCTCAATTACATGCTTAAAGACAGAGGAGGCGGGAGTGGTGGCTGGAGAAACATTTCCACCTCATAGAAGCTTTAAATTTCCAATCTGTCTCCAGACAGCTGGTTTCTTTTACTCCTCATGAAGACAAAATGCAGTGTTATGACTTTACAGCTCCCTGGCTTAATTATGCACCTTGAGGTTCAGCTGAAGGTGAATCCTTAAAAAAAAAAAAAATAAAAAAAAAATAAATAAAAGATGTTTTGTCTCCTAAAATGAAACAAAAAGGAAAATCCTAACTGAAATTATTTTACCGTCTCCAAATCTACATCTAATGAAAGCCTTTATAGTCTATGGAGCATAGCTTTTGCCTTCAGGGACGGATGGTGTATCAGGTGCCACTTCTAAATGAGCAATTTACTTGCCCCTGATTGGCTCGAAAGAGCGGTATGCTTTTTCCTCTATGATGACTGACAGCCGACAGCCATAGCAGGCTGAATTAGTGTTCTGGTTAAGCTATGACTATCTCACACTTGCTGTGAGGCAGCACAAGAAATCAAGTCTTACAGAATTACCTGAACAATTTAGCATCACATGCTGATTCAAGCAAGGTGAGCTGATTGCACAGAGGTTGTTAGAAGTCAGAAGAGTTACACCTTGAATCTCTATGTCAGTTCAACTTTTACAGGAGCTGCTGCATGAAGCCGGGTTTGTAGGAATGTTTCAGGCTTTGGTGCACACAGAAGACTTTGGGGACTTTTGAAATAAAATTCTGTTTACTTTTTCCTTTTCTCTTTTTTTTATTTTATCTCTGAAGAGTGTTTTATTTTTTTGCTTTCTTCCACACCGTTACTAATACTTAAAGGTCCACAATGGAACTTTTAGTCTAATCTTGACTCTTGTTCTGCCCCTTCCTCTCTTTCTTTTTCTCCCTTCTATGGATTTTGTGCGTTTCTTTGCCAAATCCGACATGATGCGCGTTCAAAACACCCACTGTCTTCATATCCGTTTGCTAGAAAGTGACGCAGTGTGCAACCAATAGTCGGCTGCAACGTCACGGCCTCGTCCAAGATACAAAAGTTACATAGTGCAATTTCTGAGCCTCTGGGCAGTGACGGTTTGAAAATGTGCATAATGAATGTTGGTTCAGAATTGTTGGTTCAGCGATTCAGAATCGCAGATTTTAAGGTCTTAAAGTTACGTTGTGGGTCTTTAAAGCAACCTTTACCGATCTTGCATTTCAGAAAGCACAGCAAGATTATTTGAATATAAACAGTCCCGCCTCACTCCTAAGACACACCCCTTCATTCCCTCCACCTCCCAATGCAGAATCAAAGGTCTGACAGGCAGGTCCATTGGACAATCCTAGAGGTGCACCCCACTTCAAGGATTGGTTGGAGTTTTCATTGAATATTTAGAGATTGGAATAATATTTTATTTTGATTAATGGTGGGTCTGTCTTGTATTTTAGAGTTCCATTACCTCATTCATAGCATTTTACCCTGTTAGAAAAATAGTGTAACAATGCAACATCGGTAAGGGTTGCTTTAAAGCTTGGATTGGCAATCTTGGAGAAACGGTTCGAGCAAGCTACATTTATAAAAAACCACGCCTTTGGAGTGCAGGAACGTGTGCGCCGATGTTTTACAGCAGGTTGGCGAAGATAACTGATAACAGCTGAGTGGATAGCTTGTTAGCTTGCTAGTAAACAGCTGACGAACCACATTTCCAAAAGCCTCAAGTCGCTCACCTTCAACTCCTTCTGTGATGTAAAAGGTCCACATCGCACATGTCAATGCCTCCAAGACTTGATCTTTATCTGCTTTTTTTGTTTTGTTTTGGAGTTTTTTGCACAGGAGGAGTTAGCAGTCCGTTAGCAATATATATATATATATATATATATATATATATATATATATATATATATATATATATATATATATATATTTTTTTTTTTTTTTCCTTTAAAAAAAAAAAAAGCTATGTTTTTTTACAGTGAGCGGCACACTGAGCGGTTCACATCGGGGGAGGGGAGGGACAGAGATGAGACATGAAGGCATTGATTTGTTCTTCCTATACAATGTGAATGACTTATTTCTGCCTTTCAGTGTGGATGGCAGGGGCTGGTCAGAGGTCTGACTTTTTTCCTTCTTTTTCATGAATACATAATGTATTGACGAGTGTTGTCAAAAAATCGATTCTCAGACACTAATCGATTCTAAAAATTAGTATCTACTGTAGTTATATATTAATTAGCTCGGGTATTGATATTTAAATGCCATTTCGGCGTCAGCTGAGTCTCAGCATCAGCCGCCTCTGCAATTTCAAACAGGCACCACTGCGGGCAGCCCCTTTGGTACAGCGTCTCCCAGGAGGACCCATTGTTTGCAGTGTGGCTAACTAAGCGACATTAGACCTCTCCGTTAACTTTTTTTGTTTCAGCAAGTGACTAGCGATAAATCCAGTGTTACTGGTGACTCGAGCAGACTGATGTGAAAACATGCATCGTTTACTTTTCTCAACGAGCTGCAGCTGCTACCGCAGACCCCGCCCCCTCGTAGAAGCACGAGCTTCGTGCTGCAGCAACATCTCAAGCAGCTTCACCCCAACTAGTTTGTCTGTTCTATTGTTTACTTGATTTGGTCTCAAGTATTGTGAAGAAAAGAACACATTAGTACACTAACTGGTGGTTGAAGTTTTTAATTTGTCTCTTCTGAATCACAGTGAGCAGTTGGAGACTGCATCTCTGCACAAACTAGATCTTAAAAATTATTTAAAGCAAATCTGTCTGGCACAGCACAGCAGTAAGATCCCCATTCTGCTGCTATGATGCTGGACAGGACATGTTAAAAAAAATAAATAATAATTTCTTTTCCATTTTAAGGTCTTTTCTCATATATATTCAAATATTTTTGTTGTTGTGTTGTTTGGATTGTTAATTTATTTTTTTACTTATTTATTCATGTCGGGGGGGGGGGGGGGGGGGGGGGGGGGGGGGTTCCCCTTCAGTATCAAAAATAGTATTGAGTTTCGACCACCATCTTTAGTATCTGTATCGAGAATTAAATTTTAGTATCGTATTGACTACTGTCATGATGGAAGGACCAGTTCACCCAGTATATCAAAAAGTGTCTCTGAACAGGATTACCAACTCTAGCTTTGTTTCCCCAATAAATGTACCTGTAGTGATCTGCAGTAGTATTTACTGTACTTATAGAAGGACACTAAAGGAGCAAAGATACGAAATAATCAGCTGGTTGTAAAATCATGCAGTGCATGGATGACTACCGTGCAACCTCCAGCTCTGATACATGATTCAAATGCTTCACTTTGTTTACTTTGTTTCAACATGTTCATCTGAGGACATGGCTGCATTTCAGGATGGGACTTCCTCAAGGAGCGACTGAAAAACCAGCCTCAGTCAAAAGAGTTCAAGAGTTCAATGGGTCGTCCCAATTTTTCAGAGGAGAAAATAGAAACTACAGAAATGTGAATGCGTTTTCACTTTTTTTTTTTTAACATATAATTGAAATGCTTATTAACAGATCTAAGACAATTGGGTCTTTTCCACTAGCACAGTTCAGCTCAACTCACCTAAACTCAACTCAATTCAACTTAGGCTTGGTAGCTTTTCAATTACAATCCATTAAAGTTGTACTTCCATGGTCATTTCATTAATATTTCTGTGTTCTCCATTATTATTAAATGCATTTTGCATCGTTTCTGTTTAAAAAAACCTTCAGGTTGCTTTGTATCCAGCTGTATTTGTATACTAGAAGAGAGGCTTGTGGTCCAACGGCAGGCTTTTCCGGGTCCTTCTCATGAATTTCCGTCTGATTGGCTGCCTCCCATCAGTGTATGAAGGAAGCTCCGCCCTCCGCTCTTATTTTGTTACAGACAGGAAATAGAGCCGACAAACAAGTTTGTTCCGCCATGCTAACAAACAGTTAGCTAATTAGCTTCTCAACTCCGAAGCTACAGTCGTGCAGTCTTTACTTCTAGTGTGTAGTGGAGGGTTAATTGCCTTCCAATGGACAGATAGAAACCCCATGTGGGATACGCTATTTGATACGCAGATTTCCGCAATGTGACGTAGAAGTGCAAGGTTGTTCCCGATTCGCTCTTTTCTTTGTATTGTTTCTCTGATGAGAAAGCACAGCCGACTGGGGGGAACGCAACGCTAGCAAGTCAGCATGTGTAAGTAAACAAGGGGAAACCCTCCGTATTTCAGAGGGAAGCAAGTTAAACGGGTTTTCAGTGGAAGGAGGCCTTTAAGAATGACGCTGCTGCCACATACTAAATTGTGCAACATAAACAACAGCAGCAACAGTTCACACTCCCTACCAGGTGGCGGTAACTCACCTCATTATTTGTTAGTAGCCGCCAGTAAAAACAGCAACAGAGGGAAAAAACAAGAAGTATGAGGAGAAAGTAACATGGAAGGGATGGATGATACCATCACTGACACAAGTTTAGGAAGAATTCATGTGGCAAAGGTGGTAGCAATCTCGCCTTACAACCTGATGATCCCAGGTCCCTGATGATCTCACCAAGATCGTGGAGAAAAAAAAATTGTACGGCAGAAAAGGGAATTGCACCCACAACCTTTGGGTTGACAGGCAAACTTGCTACCACCTACACCACATAAGTGCTTATAGGAATTGCGCAAATAATGATATCATCCGCCCCTCCCGGATTACTTCTTCTCCTTCTACTTCTTCCTCTGTTGCTGTTTTTACCGGCAGCTACTAACAATTAATGAGTTGCGTTACCGCCACCTACTGGTAGGGAGTGTAAACTGTCGCTCATTTAATGATGTCACTCTCTGACCCTGACATCTGATTGGCTAACCCCTTGGCCAATAGGTGGCATACAGTGAGATGACGTCAGACATAGCTCGCTTCAGCACGCTCAGAACCTCGCCAGAGGAGGTAGAGAAAATGTATCACCTCAGCTTGGAAAACCCCCAGTGGAAAAGCCCAATAACCGAGGCGAGGTGAGGTGAGTTGAGCAGAAAAGGGATGGTGGAAATGGGGCAAATGTCTGGTTAATACTAGAGATCAGACTTAAAGGTTGAATATGGAAATTTTTATTAAAAGTATATTTTTAAAAAAATAACCCAGAAATGGGGGGGGGAAGAGGAAGAAAGACAACATTTGAAAAAAAATAATTTACTAAAAAAAAAAATAAAAAAAAAATTGGGGGGTGGGAAAAGGGATTTTTTTTTAAACAAAAGGGGGGAAAGGATCTGTGGGGAAAAATATTCGGGAAGCAGGCGGAGGGAAAAGGGGGAGGAGGAGAGGAAGGGGGAGCCCGGGAGGGGGGTATTTTTTTGGGGGGGGGGGGGGAAAAGGAAAACGGGGGAAAATTAGGGGAAATTCAAAAGGCCCAAAAATTCGGGAAAAAACAAGAAGAGGGGTTTTCCTCGGGGGGGGGAGAGCTGTTTGTTGCAAGGGCGGGTGCGGGTATAAACCTCTGCGTCTTGTGGCAGCTCCAGCGTACTCACTGCATAGGGCAGGAGCCGGGCATCCCAGCGGCGGGGGTGGTTTTTTGTGCATCCAAACTACAACACGGAGATGTCGGTTCTCTGTGCGTTCCCCATCCCCCCTTAATCATTTGAAACTGTTTTATAACTTTAGGGACTGACTGTGAACAGCAACCTTTGGAACAAAAAGTACAGTCAGATAAGGAAAATGGAAACTTTGAATCAGTGCATCATGTGTTAGTTCAACTTAAACAAGATGCCAAAGAAAAGGTTTGCGACAGTCAGAATAGATAGTTCTGAGTTGTGCAGATCATACTGTGAGCACAAGAAGTTTGAGTTTGTACACATACTGTATGCATAAGAAATGTCCAGATGCAGGTTATTTTTAAAAATTTTGATACGTTGGTTCATATTAAAGTTCACTCTGCTGTTTTCTTCCATCATTTCAGTGCAAAATGTAACTTTCGGGTCATATCCTTTGTTGCACTTTGAATGTGTAAATGTTGCATTCAATGCACCTCTTAAAGTGGGAGATCAAAACCACTTTCATTTTTGCACAATTAATCCATAAAGTAGCTTTCTAAAGATAACAAATGTTTAGTTGAGAAATAAATAAGTTAAAAATGTGCTGAATGCAATAATTGTGATTGATTAGCTCAACAGATGACAGCTGTCCTGTTGGAATTTTCAAATGTAAAACTTATTGAAGGGAAGCTTTATTTGATTAAACTCTTTGTTTCTTTTTAACTTGTCTTGTCCAGCATTGTATGGATTAAACATTTTTACAGAACTCTAATCAGAAATCCTTGTGACTGCAGCTCCAGTCTCTCTCCTTTTGTCTGTTTTTCTGACTCGCTCATCTTATTTTTTCTATTTTATTTCATTTTGATTTTGATTTGTACTTTCAGTTTCTATTAATTATGCTGGGAGTCTACATTCACTTTTGTGTCAATTAATTACACCATTAATGGTTTTCTTATTTTCATGTGTCCTAAATGAAGTCACTGTGACAATTCAATGCTGCTCTGTCCTCCAAATCCAAATGAGAAAAATTAAATGCTTTATAAACTTCCCACAAATTGTAAATAAATGCTCTGCATTGCCTGTGGGTTATAAAATTTGTCTCAATGTTTTGTTACTGCTTAGTGGCCCAACTCTGCTCATTATTATTTTCATTCAATCCCATGACACGCTCTAGAATGACCCTTGAATTTTTCTTTTTTTTTTATAGTAAAATGATTTTAGTAAACAAGAGTTGGAGTGAAAAATGGTGTGATTGTATTGGTGTATTCATTTGTCTTCATTAAACCAGTTTTGACTCAAAAAGAAAAGAAAAAAAAACATTTTGCTAGTTAGACCTGGCAAAGAGCTCTGCAGCACAGTTACATGAAAAACATGAACAGAACATGTTAATAACATAAAAACTTGCTTGCAAAACACCAGCACAAAGTAAACTAACGATTTCACCAGAGCTTCAAAGTCACATCTGTAACTTGGCCCTGTGGCTGAAGTTCAGATTCTAATTTATTCCAAACGTCATGGATGAAAAGACAGAAATGCTTTTTTGCCCTGACCAGTTTCGTCTTTGAGATGACAAATTGTAAAACATCCACAGATCAGAGATTGTGACTTCCTTTACCAATGACTGAGGCACTGGGCACATAAGACATCCAGAGATAGGGGACCTCAGTTAGAAATGAAGCAGAGGGCGCAGTGGTGCACACTATGCAGCATACAAAGACAATGAGCAGAAGCATTCATATACAACCCTTGGAAGCGCTTCCAAAATGTACTACAATTTTTTTTTTTTAAATTTCTCACCAAATAAAGTATGTTTCATAATATCTTTTAGCTCATTGATAAATGTTTGCTGGTATCTTTAAGATTCTATAAAGAACACTTTTTTTAAAGTATTTTTCAGTACTTTACCACACTTTGTGAAACTGTGACCCATCTTTAAACTAAAGGCCCATTTATCCTTGGATATGCTAACAGATTGGTAGTTTCATCTGTCTCCTCCATCAGCTACGCAAGCAATTTGGTCAGGTATCGGGGAGATGTTCATTGGTTGCTTTACGCAGAAACAAGGAGCAATACCACTGGAAACCGCGGGGTAAGTGTTGAGCTGTGTAGCTGAAATACATGACCAGTGAAAGGAAAAAACAGAGAAAAAGAAGAGGAACAGTAAGGACAGAAAGAGAAGAAGAGCCGAAGACAACAACTGCAGAGATGGCTGTAGCTTTTGAAGATTGACTGCGAGTGTGTCAGGCATGTTTGGCAGTGGTAAACAACTTTGTAATATTGCATTACCACCACCAACCGCAGTCTGAAACTGATGTCGGATTAGGAAAGTGAACTCTGACCTAAGTGCTGCCAACTAGTGAAAGAGCTGAGTTAATAACTACAGCAACATGGGAGACGTAAAAAATATGAAGGTGGTGATGCGTGGACCATTTGCAGCTACAATATGTCACCTAATCACCTTGGACCGCCAGAAATGAATGACAGGAGTATTGAACGGGAAGAAAAATTAGCGACTGCGATTGTTTTTACCATTTTTTCTAACTTGTTTTGTGAATCTGGCCACAGCTGCTACTAGTGGAAGTCAAGGTAATTTGTCAGTAAAAGTAGGAAATCTAGTTTGGGCTCATAGGCAGCGGTATTTACAGAAGATAAAAATGGCTAGCTTAGAAACCAACCATTACTTTTTTCCTGCTGCTGTGTTTGTTAATCTGATCAAATCGCCAACCTTGCCTGAATTCATGCCCCATGATTTCTACCAATATGTCATACAGTGTCTTTACACTGGAGCAGACTTAAAAAGCCTACAAAAGTCTAGGTGCTTACCAGTTTGTCACTGGCTGGGTTACCAGGACAAGGTGCAATGCTAACATCATCTTCTGTCTATATAAAGGGTATACAATAAAATACCAAATTTGGTTTACATCCTCGTCTGTTCGTGCAGCCAACTCCACAGCATGCAGTGACTATTTTTCAGGCTACCATCTGTGTGGTTTTCAACAAGCTTAATGGGCGTTAAGCATTGTTTTGATGTCCATCTTGGCAGAGTCAGCATCCCATGAAAGAATGTGATGTCACATGCAAAAGGTCAATAGCAACATTTGAAATGGATTCCTGTGCACATACATAAGGGAGAATACAAAGGCAGTTAAGGTTGTTTTTATTTTTCCTATGCAACTCCCTTACGTAATGGACCACTGACTACAAATGACCTCCTGACCCCAGCATCAGGTCTTTTTTTTTCCTTCAACATCGTGTTTCTGTACTTTGACATTTTCAGCAGATCTCATGTGTGGTTAAAAGCTTATGAACAGGGAGGCCTTCCATCCTTGTAGGCTTTTTTTAATTAAACATAATATTTTGGATGGTTCAGAAGGCCTCAGCAGGAATCCCTAATTGTAAACATACAATGGTATTCTCTCTCAGCAGGCAAAGACAAGTGCACTATTATTCAGACAGTCACAAGGGGCCACGGACACCATTCAGACTGGTAGTAAATGCTGTTTATCGTCAACAGAAACAAGGAAAATGTGTCAGAACAGCATACCGGAGCAAAACTGGGTCTCCCGCTGCCCGAGACCACAATAGGGTGAAATCTGATGATAGAAAAAAAAATAATCACATCTGAAAGCTGTACAGAAAAACTCAAATGAAAGTAGGTGGTTCACTCAGCTGGAAAAATTTAACAATAGAAACAAATCAATGCATCAGAATACAAGCCCTTAATGTCATTTTTCTTTTATACTATGGGAATGAGCAGTGAACTTATTCTCACTCCGCTTCTTTGAAAGCTGATGCTTGGTCTGGAGCCATTGAAGTCACATTCCAGCCCAAATTTAACATCACTGGGTCTGGGGCATTGATTAAGTGACAGGATGCATTTTAATTTTCCTTCACACTGCAGACGATGAAAATGAAATACCCTGTGTGTTAACAGAAATAGCTAATTAGCCAATCACATGGCAGCAACTCAATGCAATCACCCTTGTAGACATGGTCAAAGTGAATGCTGAAGTTCAAACTGACTGTCAGATTGAAAAGGAAATCAAATAAGTAACTGCACATTTCAACCAGAGCTAGGGTTTACAGAGAATGCTCTGAAGAAGAGAGAATCTCCAGTGAGCAGCAGGGAGATGAAAATACAATTTAAAATAAGTGTGATAAATATAAGAATTTAAATAATACAACAAGTATCTGTGCAGAGTCTCAGACGTGTCCAGTTTATGGGGACATGGATCAGAAGTTGCTAAACAAATGAGGTGTCTGCAGCTTCGACATGGTCTCTATTACACACGAGGTGCGCACTTTGGTACAATGCCAGCGGCTACAGAAGCTTGAGCTGTCAGGTGATCCTGTGATCCTGTCCACCTGCTAAAATTCAAGTTAAAATGTAACGTTGGCAAAAAGGGAAAATAAAAAGACACAACTAAGGCAGCTTTAGTTCTCATTAAGCTCCACAGTGGCTGCAAACTTTCTGTTTCATTCATCCAGAATGTTTTGCACTGTGTTAAATAGCAATGTTTGCTGTGGTGATTTTCATTGCATTCAACAATGAGAACTAAATACGTTGTCCTCACTACTCATGAAAAAAATATTTTTAATATCTGTGTGTGTGCAGTATTGTCCTTCTCAGAAATTGGAGCCATTGGAGCTGCCAGTTTGCACCTGATTTTCAGATGTACTAAAATACAAGTAAAAAACCCTCAAGGCAAGGCATCTTGGTTGATAAATCACTTTGCTAGTGCTAAATTAATATATTTACATTTTCTCGTCCCATCACACCCAAAATTGCGTGTAAATGTCCCGTATTGCATATTCATTGGAGCAGAAGTACTATTTGGGTATGAGGCACTATCTAGCACGTTTTAAAGACCAAACCCTTTAAGCACGCTGTTTGTAGATCAGTTTGTACATTTTTTTCGCGTGGGCAATGAAATAGCTCACATTTTTTTGTACATGCAAACCTTTGATAGATCTAGCCCTTAATGCTGTCTGGTCTGACGAGTCTCCATTTCAGCTCCCACACTCATTGGTAGGGTTAGAATTGGGTGGAAACAATATTAAAATATGCATCCATTCTGTCTCCATTAAAAGATTTAGGCTGTTGTTGATGATGTAATGGTTGGGGTCGGAGGGTTGCATTGTTGATCCATGATTTGCACAGGACTCTATCCATGGTTCGGTACGCATGTCATCTGCGCTTTTGAGTAAAGAAAAAAAGTTCTATTGTGCCTAGTCAGTCAAACCAGTTTACATCAGGCTCATGTGTGCCACGGCCTCCAGAGCTAAACGCAGCAGTTAGTCAATGGTTTAGTTCAAACTTGGCGCACTGTGTTGCCTGTCAGAAGTGTCCCAGAAGCCTCTTGTTGCAGCTAAATATACACACCAGGTCTTCTTTTGACCGAGCATGCTTTCAGAATGTGTCAAGCTGCGCAGCTCGCATAGGGCCAGACAGGGAATAGGACACAGAGCAGCGTAAAGCATCTGGTAAATTTCACAATGCAAGTCCCCTGCAGATTTGTGATCGCTGTTGAAATGTATAGTGGAGTGTATAGTTAGCACTGCAGCCTCACAGTAAGAAGGTTGCTAGTTCAAGTCCCAGCTGGGGAGGGGTTCAAACAATTCCAACAGTGGCCTTCCTGAGTGGAGTTTGCATGTTCTCCCTGTGTATGCGTGGGTTCTCTCCAGGTACTCCATCTTCTTCTCACCGCTCAAAGACATGCACACTAGGTTAATTGATCACTCTAAATTGCCCGGAGGAATGAATACGAGTGTGGATGGTTGTTTGTCTCTTTTTGTTGGCCCTGAGACAGACTGGCGACCTGTCCAGAATGTACCCTGCCTCTTGCCTGATAATAGCTGGGATAGGCTCCAGCAACCCCCGCGACCCTGAACTGGATAAGTTACAGTGAATGAATGTGCAAATGCAAAATGCCCCTGTCTCACAATGTTTATTAATCCTTAAAAATGTCTGGGATCCCTATGGTAGTCCACGACATCACCAAAATTTTGTCATCTGTGCCTAGTCTCGTCACCATAATTTATTTTTCATTAATGGGCAAAAATATCTAAATAAATAAATGAAGGGTTTAATTTGTCTTTTTCTCTATTTGCTGATACAAAAATGTATCTGATTCAGGAGTTTATTGATCTGTTGCATAGGTGTGGGCGATATTTTTTTGGCTACAACTTTGCCACTCTTACCAACTGAGCATAGCTAAACCACTAGTATTGTGGCTGACCATGTCCTTCCCTTTATGACCACAGTGTAGCATCCTCTGATAGCTACTTACAGCAGGATAATGCACCATGTCACAAAGCTCAAATCATCTCCACCTGCTTTTTTGAACATGACATTGAGTGCATTGTACTCCAATGGCCTCCATAGTCAGATGTCAGTCGTTTGGGATGTGGTGGAACAGCACATCACGGATGTGCAGCAGACAAATCTGCAGCAACTGCATGATGCTATCATGTAAATATAGAGCAAAATCTCTAAATCTTTGTCATGAAGGCTGTTCTGAAGGCAAAAGGGAGTCCAACTGTGCTAGCACCATAATGAAGTGGCCGGTAAGCGTAGAATGATACTGGAATAGTTAGTTTTACTTGTTTACAAAACTTCTCATTAAGTTGTTTTTAAAATGACAAACATATGAAATCAAATAATTACATACTTTTCTCACCCTGACTTCAGCAATTGAGGATTTTTTCCTTAAAAACCTTGAGTGTGTAAATCCAGTAATCCCACCTCTGACCATGACAGGAAAATAAACTTTGACACATCATCATGGCTACTTGACACCTCCATGTGTCACCTTTATATAAACCTAAAACACTCTCCAGACCTCAAGGATAAATGAATAAAACACCATCTATAAGCTTTTACTTCTTAAATCTGCAGCCCCACATCTTTGTGCAGCTCTGTCAAGTTTCTGACAGAAGTGAAGGTTCCTTTGGCCAAACTGTTGCTCTGTGATTTGCCTTTAAAAGTGAGCTGTGTTTTTCCAGTCCCCGAAGATTATTTTCTTTGCTGTGTCAAGGCCTTTTAATGCACACACCTATGGCTGCAGCTGCAGCTGGAGTTTACTTCAAGACAACAGGTTTCTGTTTCTGAGCCAGGAGGTCAAAACGGGAGTTTTGTTCCAATTAAGTTCTGTTATCTTTACCTCGCCTCTGACAGGATTTTACCAGCAAAAAACTGTGCAGGAGAGAGGCAGCGAGACCCAGTGAAAAGCTTGCTGATTTCAAAGCTTCACACACACACATTTAAGTTTCTTTGAAGGTTTGAGGAAATTCAGCTGGTTGCTGCTCTCATAGCTTTTAGAGTGATGATTATTGAAACTGACAGACGGTCAGAACAGAACAGAATAGCCTTATTTAGGTTTTTATTTGCCTTAAATGAACAAAAAATATGGGACTGTTTACAATAAAAAATAAAAAAAAATCCATAACTGACTGCTGCAGAATCACAGAATTGGAAATGAAGCGGAAAGCAAGAGGAAAAGTAGAATATCATGAAATTCATTCACATGTGTGAGCTGTTATCCTCACCAAGACTTAGGGCGCATTCAGAAAGCATAGTCCGCGAGTCTCGGTCCGTTTGGGGACTCGGCCCGTTTTGGGGCGGGGCTGGTCTTCAGGACCAAGATCGCATTCATGTTGCTCTATTGCCAAACGGGCCAAGAATGAGAATCTCAGGTGGCGCTGCTTTCGGATTCACGTAGGCGAGTAGAAGACGCACGTACAAGAAGGTTCTCACTAGCCTACTTCTGTTTCCTCCACAAAGCGACATTATTTTTGTACGAGGAGCTGGATATGCTTTCATCAGATCAAATATCGATTAAAGCTTTTACTTCCTCGTAACTCCGCGTCTGCCCACGAGCCATCTTTATAAGTACTGCAGTCCCTCACGTGTGTTTGTTGTCATGGTGTTTAACCACGTTGTCCAACGTTTGACCCACAATGCCAATGCAATTTGTCGTCCACTTCCTGTCTTTGGTTTGTTTGAATTGGAGCGAGACCTGCGTTTGCAGGCGGACCGAGTCCGGTTGTTTGTTCCGGATCAGAGTTCGTTTGCACATTCACAACTCCCCTAACAAAGCGGACTTTCCGAGCAAACGGACTCTGATTCGAATCAAAAAAGCTTTGTGAATGCGCCCTTATTCACCGTGACTGAGCCAAATGAACAAGAAATGCTTGGATGGAAAAAAAATACAGAAAACATCAAATTCATCTTGGTCCTTCTTTATAAATTACCTGCAAGCATATGTGTTACTCAAATTTGTACATTTTGACATAGGTCAGTCACGTTGATAGCTGCAAGTTTAATTCCTCCTTGCCAGTAGGTGGTGCACTCACACTCGCTTTCTCAATTAGCAGTGGCAACACTACAGAACCTGATAACCGTTAATTAGCATTAGCAAATGTTTAAATTACATGTCCTGCAGAAAAGGAGGAAAGTGGAAACCTCCATGGGGCATTTGAGCCCCTCTTCATCCTCATCCTGTTATTTATTTATTTATTTATTTATTGTCTGCATGAATTTCAGAAATGCAACACAAGGAAGTACTGTTTTTTACACATAGCAATCAAGCTAGCAACTCCTGAACTAATGCTAATGCACAGAATCCGTAAGTGTAAAAGTTGGCATTATCAGATGTAAATATTTATGGACCCATTAAAATTGATAAAAACAATTATTTATATGAAATAAAAAAATTTCAGTTAGATTAATTTTATTCTGCACCCCTCTAGATGTTCTGTAGATGTATTTTCTTTAACACTTCAAATCCCAACTGCCGAGAAAATTCGGTTCCATTGCAACAACTCCCAACTGCCGAGGTTTGTCGGCTTCTGGAATTTTAAGGGCTATTAACGCCTCATCAACTCGGCTTCTGTTATGCAAATAAGTCCCGGAACAGCAAGCAGCAAGTTCTTGCAGACAGAGTCCAGCATAATCAGCCTGTAATGTGATACAATTCAGCTCGATTTATAATGATCCTGTTTTCTCCACCAGAATGCAGGGGAGCATCTGTGGTGAGATTATCTCCAACTCGTTAGTTTCACTTTCAAACTCCGCTGCTCCGTCGCAGAGTAAACTATCAATCCATTCATCCGCTTTGAAACCAGTAGTATCGCGGGGCTCTTGCCCCGTGCCTCGCATATTTATTTGTATATTTATGCATACTTCGTATTATAAGGTGACAAAACGTCCTCTTTTGCCCGGACATGTCGTCCCTTTGAAAGGTAGAAAATGCGCCGTGTTTTTCAAAATCATCTGGGAAGGAGGCGCAGCGCAGAGAAGCCAGTTTACCTGGTGATCACGTCACTTGTTAGCGGCTGCACGGGACAACGGGAACACACTATAACCATGTTAGTGTGAAATACAGAGTTTGCACCAAACTCTCGAATTGGAAGTTTTTCCCATGAAGGATGCGAAGCTGATCAGACTTTCCTGGAGAGATCACATCTCCATCACTTTCTCCACTGTTTTGCAAAAACACCATCAGATGTGGTGAAGTCGAGGATCATGTTCTGGTAGAAGAAAATGCAGAAACATAAATGTATATGAAAATAAATCCCGTTTTCATCTTGGTGGATAGGCATGAGAAGCTCAGTGCATGAGGGAAATCAGGAGCTGGAAGTTCTCATCAGTTCTGCGTAAAGAGACTTCTTTTTTCCTTTACTGTATGTTTGGTGTTTATATGTTTTACATTCTGAAGTGAAAAACACCACCAGAAAGACACGGTATTTTTTCACTTGGCCTTAAACTTTATGTGATCTCTGGTCCCCCAAAACACTGAAATATTGTCTTATGTAAACAACATAACAACACGTCCTCAACATTATTCATACCCTCCAATGAAAGTAGGAAAAAAAAATCAGCTGTAAGTGAAATAAGATGAAATTGACAAAAGTAATTATAAATAAAAATTCTATGAAAATCATGAGATGGATTTTTTTATTCAGATATTTGTAGTGTGATAAAATAACTGTCAAATTAATCCTTTTTTTTTTTTTACAACTTATTTGCTCAATGTGTTATTCAAATATTTTAGTTCACTGTGATAAAATAACTGTACAATATTTTTTTACAACTTATTCACTCAATGACTCTTTTTTCAGATAATTTTAGTCCAGTGTGAAAAAGAAATATAAAAAAATCTGAAAATCACAATGTGGCCTATAAACTGGAGTTTTACAGTTATTGCAGTAGTATTCAAATGAAAAAGACAGGAAGGCAGATAGATGGATGCTTTGTTCATCAAGATTAATATTCGACTGCAGCAACTACATCAATACAAAAACATAAATATAGTAATAATATGGAAACCAGCAGGTAAAGTGCGATGAAAACGTAAAAAATGTAAACAGAGTAAAGAATTTGCACAGAGATACTACACTATTATCCCACTTTAACAGGAGGAAATTACACTAGAAAATAAGATAAAAATTCAAATCAAATATAAAACCCGATATCCGTTAATATTGATATTCTAGCTTGATAACTTCAATATACACATAACATGGTAAATTATGTTTTATGTATATATTTATATATATATATATATATATATATATATATATATATATATATATATATATATATGTGTGTGTGTGTATATATTGTAAAGTAATTTCTGTGACTAAAAATGTTATGTTATTGAAATAACATAAAAGCTTCTGTATGTAAAAAGGATAAGCAGGTGTATTGAACCTGCTTACCAGAGGCCCAGAGAATGTGGATGTCACAGCCTCTTCTGTTTTTCACCTGAAAAACAGAAGAGGCTGTGACATCCACATTCTCTGATTTGTTAAACAATAGGGACAGGATAGGGCAATTAACCATGGTAGTTGGGTGTGGGGGGGTGACTGGTGGGTGGGGTGGTGGTGTGGGGGAAATCTGAAAATCCCTGGTACTGCTGGTGTTAAAGAAATTAACTGTTTTGATGAAAAAGTTGAAGCTATCACCTTTAATAAACTTCTCATGATCTTTAAATGGGTTAAGATATGACAGCACCTTTTCCTTTAAGGATCCAGCTGCTAATAACTAATTATATGAAGGATTTTAGATTAAGAGATGGTCAATACAAACTACTGTATGGTAAAAGCCTCATCCTGAACAAGTGAAACTAATATTAAACAAAAGAAACAAAAAAGGTAAAAAAAAGGAAAGAAAGAAAGAAAGAGAGAGAAAAGAAAAGAAAAGAAAAGAAAGAGAGAAAAGAAAAGAAAAGAAAAGAAAAGAAAAGAAAAGAAAAGAAAAAAAAAAAAGTTGATGACATGATAATGTGACCTTTGCAGTACATGGTTATTATATTTCTGGCTGATACAGCTGGTATAATCACGCTCTGTTACAAAATTAAACAAAGCTCATCTCAATTTGCTTGGTTCAACTTTCCAGACTTCTTTGAAGCTTGAAATTGAACAAAGTTTCCTGTATAAAATGCTTAAAGAAATCCCTACACAAAAGAAAACAAAAATTTATGACCTAATGGTTTAAATGATCAGCCTTTGATGATGTTTGTACAACAGAGTTCTTGCAGGTTTCAGTGAGTTAAATTTTAAACCTTTTAAAGACCTTCTAAGAACTTTATAAATCAAATTTAAGACAAACATGATGCATTAAAACATTCAAATAATCCCAGAAATTCAAAACAGGGGTGGGGCTTGATAAAAAAAAAAAGATCTAATTAATTACAGGGTTTGTAATTTATTGCCCCAAAAAGTGTCTTTTTAAAAAAATGGATTTTAGTGATTAACTCAATCAAATAATAGACACGGACAAAAGCGCTACTCAAGAATAAAGGCATCCAATTGTATTTCAATTTTAGAAAAATAGAAAAAGAAATTTAAAATATCCCTTGTAGCTATCTGAACCTTTCAAAAAAGATGGACAGAATCAACTTCTGATCTATTATTCACCATCTTCTATGTGATCAATGCTCCTTGGGAATGAATAAAAGTAAAAAATTAAGATTTGTAAAGATCAAATTTAGGACCTTGGATGAAGAAAAGGACCCTTTTAAGGCCTTGAATTTTAAGTTCAGAATTTTAGACAATTTTACACTTTTGAAGACCCCGCAAGAACACTGGTACAAAGAATAACACACCGTTTTACCTAGAAACACAGCCAGATATGCTCAACAAAAAATATCGATGCATAACCACCACCACCCCCCACCCCCCAAAAAATAAAAAATAAAAGGTTGAATCTGAAACTGAGATTGAAGAAAGAACAATTAAACAGGTAAACACCATCTGCAGCAGATGAACTGTAAAATCCACCGGGGAAGAATAAACAATCAGCACCAGAGGAACACTGAAATTATTCAGTTACTTACAGACAGACACACACACACACGCTTAGAAAAAGACTAAAAATCTTCCAATCATTTACAAAGATACATCTACATGTCAATCGAACTCGGTCCCTTTGTTTCTCAACTCCACTCCTCTCAGCCGCTGCCCGTCTCACTACAATGTTCCCTTCCACTCTAACTTTCAATCAGCACATCAGTAACCTTCATTTAAATATAATCTTAAAATGCAACGTTTCATTGAAAATGTCCTTTTTCAATCGAACTCACCAACCAGGCTTACCACATCAAAGAGCCTGTGCGTGTTTTAAATTGAAATGTTCAGCACTTTCCTCAACAGAAGAACGCAAATCTAAATTCTAGAGTGAATTGTAATCAGAAGAATGAGCAGAGATGAAGCTGGGCTCATGTTTTCTGAATGTGTTAACACATCCTGTCTATGAGTGTCATTCTTCGTGACATTTCGGGGGGAAACTCAAATTTTTAACTGACTACTTTTTATGCAAATCTCAGCTTGCTCATTTTGTTCTGGTTAGATGCTGACCTCATGAAGTCAGGGAGCTGTCAGAACTCGTACATCAGAGTTGCATCTCAGGTGATTGGACTGACTTCTAATCAACTGGCGGATGCCTGACGAGAGCTCTCTGTGCGGAAACATCGGGATGGATATGACACTTTGGGCTGATTGGCTTCAAGGCGTCTGCTAAAAATCACCTAAATATTCAGCCGGTTCGCTCTCAGGTCAACATTTAAAACCACTGCATGTGAAGCTGCTGGTAACCGTAGCAACAATGATGATGCATATGACTGCATATCCATAGCCTGATTGCAGATTTCTCATTAGAAGCCCACATCTCAGGTTTCTGCAGCTGAGACTTCCCAGCTATAGATTGTATCAAAGTATTATAAATTTAAAAGGATAGCAACCATATTTTATTAATACTTAAAGGTGACAATTAAATGCATACCTCATGCACATAAATTAACATAAATGGGATGGAGCAGCTAGTTTGAACCTCAAGTCCCTAGTTCCAATATCCACAGGCATGATTATAAACCCTGCATTGCCATTCAGTGTGTTAATCACTTGAAGTCACTCTGGATAAATGGCTGTAATGTAATGAAGCATTATTGTAGTCAGTGACCTTTTGAAGCATAAAAATGTATTTAAAATTAAGAAAACCTGCGTTGTCTTGGTTTGAAACAAGCAGTGAAGTTCAGTTTACAGTGAATTTTGAGAAATTCAATGTCTAAGAAACTATTGTGTAACAATGGACTGCAATTTCCTTTTCTTTTACTTACATTTGAACTTTGTCTTAAATGTGTTATTTTGTCTAAATATAAGGGATGTTCGGTATTGGCTTTTTTAAAACCGATATCTGATATTGTCCAACTCTTAATCTTGATTTACAATATTCGATATCAACCGATACTGATATATGCACACTACTGTGAGGTTGTGTTTGTGATATTTTAAGAAATACAACTATAATCTGCTCTGAGAGCGAAGATCCCAAAATATCCTTGTCTCAGCCATCTGGCTGTCATATATCAGATACTAGCAGATATTAGCCAACATGTGGCTAATTCTTATGTTTCCGACAACTTGGTAACTTCACCAACTTAACACCAGCCATATTATAAGCAGCTTTAAAGTAAGTCAGTCTGTAGCAGCAGCAGCTGCATCGTAGTCGCATGACTCTAAAAGGAATGCTGGGATATGAAGTTCTTCCAGAATAACACAGACTTTTACAAGCTGGACCGGTGCGAATGGAACAAGATCTTGTGGGATTTTGTAACGTAACAACAAGATCTCACGTAAAAATGTCGTTCTGAAAAAAAAAACAATACCAATATTTTCTGATATCACATTTTAATGCTGATATTGCCCGATAATATCGGTAGGCCAATAATACCGACATTCCTACTAAATATCATTGTGGAAAAAACAAAATTGAAAGAAAAAACATACAAAAAATATGAACTGAAGGGCCACAAAGCCTCAGTGTACAAATAAAATAACCAAGCATGCACTCTGATTTTTTTGTTTGTTTTTATTGTCTGAAAGCTGAATGGTATAATAAAAAATAATAATTCTTAAAAAAAAATTTATGTGCAAAATTTAATAAGATAATATAATACTTTGTGTCTATTTATTGGTGGAATTTTCACAAATAATGGTAACAATAAAACTTGATTTGTATGTATTTTTCTAAACAATGTCAGAAAGTGCTTAACATGGCCAAAAATGAAGAAGCAGGCATACAGTGAGTAAATCCAATTTTCCAGTCTGATTTCTAAATAAGTGGTACTTGTGTCCTGTTTAACAGCCCTAATGGACCAAAAATAGCTGAGCTCATTCCAGACAAGAAATCATCTGAACTCATAAGACGGTTGCCTGAACATGATGTGACGATGCCGTCTCTCTTAATGGGACAGTTAATGATGCGTGAACGATGGTGAAGGCAGAGAAAGACGATAAGTGACCACAAACCATGCTGACATTGAATACACACCAGGGAGGGTTCAGAAATAGAAAAAGGGAACACACAGTAGTGTGTGCGTGGGTTTGTGTGAAAGCTGCCTAATGATAATCATGATGTCCTTTTTACAGAAACATGATGTTAAATCTGCTGCATTTTTGTTGGAGCATTACGTTTCATGTGACCGAGATAAATGAGGCGGTGCTTATGAGGAAGTGCCAGAGAGCGAAGCAAGGTGCTTGTGTGAAATTTCACCTCTCTGATGTTTACGCCGCATGAACACACAGCTGAGCAGAAGCTCGCTCTGGAGATTAACCTTGCTTAAAAATGTTCTCCTGGGCTTTCTGAAACTCCTGATTTAAAGATTTCAGAGCTGTGTGTTAAGTCTTAAAGCACCAACACACAGTTTTGCCTCTCATGATGTTGACTGATAATGGTTCAATACTTTTGAACAGGGACCACACAGCTTTCTTAAATCAATAAAGGACTACTTTTTCAATGAATATAGTCAGATTAGTCAGAATCCTCATTGATTCAGTACTTTCAAAACTTGGCTAACTCTAATCAGTACCAGCGTTTCAGTGACACGCCTCACTACTAATCCTAGACAAGTCAATCGACACTGAAATCAACAAATCACAAGAAACGGCAAGTCAACAAGCCTTTACCAAGCCAAGTCCTTTACCTTTGCTTCAGTGTGTGCAGGTACAGACATTTCTGTAACAGCAAGTTTTTTACAGGGAACTGCTGCTAGTGCTGGACAGTCTGCTGTTATTTTTGTTAAAATATTCCTTTATCTGATTCCACAACAGTAGTTTAAACAGCCTGAACAACTTGAAGAACCTGGTACAGGAGGGAACTTAAGGGGGGTGCTCTATACTGTAGCTTTTTTTTTTTTTTTTACCTCTCGATACCCTCCAACACCCACTCCAACCTTACCTAAACACATGCACTCCTCCCCCCACCCCACACATACACCCCCACCTCCCTATACCCCCAGTACCCCCATGCACTCCCCCCCACACATGTCCAGCCCCACCCTTCCCTCCGACCTGACACACTCGCGCCCTTCTTTCTCCGACCCCTCACACCCATTCCTACTTGACACCCACAAGCATACACCTCCTTTCCCCATCCCCCCTTTCCTCCAACCACTTACCCACTTCTCCTCCCTCTTCCAGCCCATATTCTTCCCTCCCACATTTCCTCTTTCACGCTGTCATTCATTTGCTCTCACACAACCACCTCACTATTACCCTTGCCTCCGTTCCTCTTGGGTGACACCCAAGACCCAACCCCAGACACAGCAGAACAGGCATCCCCCAAGCCAGCAGACCCCCCACAATGCAGCCGGCCATGACCACTAGCTCGTGAAGCAGCCACTACCCCTCCCCCAGTAGCGCCCAGGAGACCGTGGTATATAAAAGGACCCCCCCCCCCCCCACTGGAAACTGTCGTGTCAGTGTTGAGCTTAAAGCTGATGTGGTCAAAACTGGGGAGCAGGCTGTCGAAGGCACTTTGATGCCCCCCTCACTGCGCCCGATTGACACGCGCTCTCCCCATGACACCAAATGCGTGGTGAGGTACAGGGGGGGGGTGTCTTGGGAGGGGAGACCAGAGGGTTGTGAATTCCCCTCCGGAGGTTGAGCCGTGTCAGCATTAGGTACCCCTGCCTCCCGGGATCCCTCCAGGACAGAAGGGGGCAGGCATAGCCGCCCCCATGACCAGGCGACCAGCATTCACTGCAAAGGGGCCATCAGCCCCCGGAGGCATCTGACCACCCCAGGCCAGGGAGGGGGTACAGGGACAGGAGCGAACTGGGGCAGCGGAGGGGCCAGAGCCCACAAGCCCACCATCCTCGGGCCCATCAGACCTTCCAAGAGGCACGCAGAGCCGCCTTTTTTTTTTTGGTTCTATGAAGCCCCACACCATACCCCAAACACCACACAGCTTTACACCTGTCAACACCCCCCCACCCCATCCACATCCTCCTCCCACCCCTCCCACACAGCCACCTAATCCCTCCTCATCCGCCTACTACAAGCTACTGGTATTGAAGCCTCAACCATTTTTGATACTGTGGAGCTTAAACTAGAGCCCTGTTTCCACCCGTGGGTCTGGGTCGGGTCAGGCAAGGCCGGGTTGGGTGGGTTTTAGTACAAATATGTTGATTTCACATCGCTCCCCCACAGCAAACTGTACCCTTACCCTGGATAGCACTGCTACGTGATCGCATGACATTATCGCAGTGCAACCCCTTTTAACCAAAGCACCACACAAAACAGAAACAAAGGGGTCATCCCTGCTTTGTTTTTATGCAGGGTCGCAAAGGAAGTGACATATTTTTTCAATCAATCAACGGATTGCAGTGTGTCAAGCACCACCTTTTTGGTCCAAAAAAGTAGGACGGGTTGGGCCAGATATAAGGGTACCTGTCCCAGTTTTTATCTGTGGAGACTTTAAAAAAAAAAGTGGACCAACCCACCCTGACCTGACCCGGACCTGCTGGTGGAAACAGGATTTAGGACTCCCAGAATTCTATCACTTCTAGAAATCCCAAGGCCATCAATTGATGGCTAGCATTCTGAATGCAAGGGCAGTAATGATGTCATCACATTCCATTGGCCAAAATGCTAAAGGGATTCTTGTATAAATTACTAATAGTATTTAACCATGAACCTTTTGTTTCACTGGTATTTGTAAATGCAGTAGTACTGCATGATAACAGTGGCACGTGCATTTTGACAAAAGCTTTACTATTTATTTTGAGGATCACTCGTTTGTATTAGAAATTGTTTTGACAAAAATATAAAAACAAACAATATAAACAATATGTTGACAAACATTTGAACAAAAATGGCTTGTATTACAAGTTATCATTACAGTTATAGATTGTTGTGAATTCGGTTTTTGACAAGGTTTTACGGCGGTATGGAAAGCCCAAATCATCTGAGGAAAACAATTTTAAAAGACATTATTCAAAAGTAAAAGTGAAATTATGATTTATGTTGTTTTTTTCATCATTATTGTAGTCAGAGACACTTCGTCTTCTTATTGCATCTTCTACACAAACTGAATCCTTAAGTTTTTCATGAAAATTACAAAGGCATTGTTTCTATTGTATTTCTAAATTCTGCCAATGAGGTTGCTTCTCTTTCTGCATTGGCCCTGCAGTGGACTGACCACCTGACCAGTGTACACCCTCCCTCTTGCCTATAAGCTAATGAGGCTCCAGCCATACCTATGACCCTGTACTGAAATAAGACAATGTGGTACAGACAAAGGATGGATGCATGGATGTACATACAGTTATTATACTATTACAATCATATTAACTCAGTAAAAAGTGGAATAATGTGAAATTTGGGGGAAAATATGACAAGAAAGCTTATGTTGAAGTAACTTCACATTGAAATTGTCACTTTGATTGGAGACAGAAACAAATTCCCAGACAAAAAAAAAGGAAAGAAACAACTGTCATCGACACTGAACAGACAAGATTTTATTGACAATGTGCTTGATTGAAAATAATAAAAAATTATAGAAAACATTATTTTGACGATTACAAAGAAGTTAATTTCAGTTCCAAAGTAAATCGAACACAGTGATGCATTACGTCATCATCACACACTTTAGATAGATCTAATCTTTTATCAATTAAGCTGTGATTAACCAACATGCTCCACTCAGCTGAAGAAATAATGAATTTTTGGTTCTTGCGTTGTAATTCTGTCTCTGCTGTTTAATGCATCTTTAAATCCTTGAAGCAAACATTAAGGGTTTTCCACTTTTTAACTGCCCACATTTAGAGATTTATCTATGAAGGAAACAGGCAGAAAATATCTTCCATTTCCAAGTCTAACTAATCAAGTCCCTGTGTGATTCAAGCTTAAATTAGTGACAGAAAGCGTGACGCCTCTAACAGCTGTTGGAGTTCATGTGGAATAAGAAGCTCTGCAAGCCATTTTAAGCTAACTGTCTTTTAAAACAAAACACCAGGTAAAATTAAACACCTGGCTAAAGTCGCGTGATAGTAATAAAAAGGATGTTAATTTAGCACCAATATTTGGAATTTGTGTCACCAGCTTTCACTTGTGAATTTTGTATTTGCCGTCCACGTAATAATAGCTGCTTGACTTGTGGATTTATTTTAGTCAATTGAGTTTTTTTGTTTATTCTCAGCAGTATAAACCTGAGATTTATTTTAATATGGTTGTATCCTTTTCAGTACTCATGACCGACTGTTTTTAAGCATATTTGGGAATCGATAAGAGAATCGATAAAAAAAACGGATCGATAAGCAGGAATTGATGAAGCATTGGAATCGGTAAATCCTTATCAATACACATCCCTAGTCTCCGGGGGCTTGTACATGCATCATTTGACGCAGAACGGAGCAATATCACTGGAAACTGACATGTCAGTGTTGAGCTTAAAGCCGATGGGTGATCAGCAGAAAGAAAAAACAGAGAAAAAGAAGCGGAATAGTAGGATTTTAAAAAAGCAGGAGAAGAAGAAGCAGCTGAGGAAAATAACTGTAAAAAAGGCTGTGGCTATTGAAGAAGGGCTGTTCAAGACTGTCGACAAGGCCGTCTTAATACTTGGGCTTATCTGGGCTGAAGCCCAGTGACCCACAGAGTTTAGGGGCCTATCATTTTTGGGAAAAAATTGCATAAAATGTCAAGTTGTTATGTAATTTGTCAGTTTTCCTGTCAATAATTTTGTATGTAAATTTGAGACTGCTGACTGATCCAAATTAACCTGTTACCGCAATGCCCAACCCACCCCCATGTTTCCATCTGGTCACGCTTCATCACTTTGATAGACAGGTGTACAGTATCTGCCAAAAATGGTTTGCAAGTGGCGCCTCCAAAAGAATCCAACTAAAAGAGCATGCCGACAGTGGAGGAAGCCACCAATCTAACCCACTGGATGCAGCGGGGCCTGTACCGATGCCGGAGGTAACGGGTACAGGGGGACGGTGGAGGAAAAAAAGGGGGAGGGAGAGAGTAAGAAAAAACAGCATGACAAAGTGAAAAACAGGTTTTCCTTCTTAATTATGATATTTATGATAATTTACAAGCATTTACTTTGGAATCAGAGCCATCGGGAAGGTTTTCCAGTCAAAGGCCTGCATGAAAAGTCCCAAAATGGCCTTAATCCAGCAAGAAGAGTTCATTTTGGATAACAAAATATGCCGTTTCCACGCATTTGTAATGCATGGCCATGACTTGGCTATCTCGTTCCCACATATTAATAATCTGTTGCCACAATTTAATACTGCATGACCACTGGACTACATCTTCAGTAATGTGTGGCCACAAGCTATGATGGAGTAGAGAATAATAGAGAAGAGAAAATGTGATTTAATGTTAAAGGGCATCAGAGGGCTCCAGAGGTTATGTTTTGACACTAACTTTGCTCATTATGTTGTTTATATACAGCATAAACTTACAGCCTAAATATAAAGATAAAGTTATCTGTACAGGTGGTTGCTGCATTCATGCACCACGGGGAAGAAAAACATCCACAATGAAAACTTCAAACAAAACCAACATAGTTAAAGTTATTTTATTCATCATACAGAATGGGCCAAAAGTTTAGACACACTCACATTAAAGAAAAGGCTCAATTAACAATAGTAATTCAAATAATAAGAAACTGAAAAAAGTAATACTAAATAAAAGTTTACTGAAATTTAACTTTCTTCAATAAAACATTTAATTTTAATGGTGGTTTTAAAAAATAATAATAAAAACAAACAAACAAACAAACAAATAAAACTATCCCAGACAGTGGAACAAAATACCTATAAACAGGTGCAGACGTCTGATTGGACGTTAAATAAAACACTTGTGCAGTGATTGCCTCAAAGGGTTGCTCAATAAAATTTTAGTTCAGGAGCCCCTTCAAGCTTGTTTTCTTGTTTGTTTGTTTATTTTTTTAAATAAAAACTGTTCAACCACAATTCAAAATCATTGCCATGATTTTTTCAAATTTTTATTTATCATTACTTTTGTCTATTTTAACGTATTTTACTTACAGCTGATTTTTTTCCATCTTTAATGGAAGTGTGTCTTAACCTTTCGCCCGTACTACTACATGCATTTTTTATTATTATCCAGCCTATTAATCGGTTATTGGAGTTATCAAAATCAGCCTCAAACATCCATTTTGGTCAGGCTCTAATTATTACACACATGTTTGAGAGCCGTCTGAGCCCAGAGCGACATCACCATACTGACCAAAATAATCTCAGCAAGATAAAAATAAAGTATGAGCAGACAGTCGAAAGGGACAAGTAAAATCTCTGATGCAATGTTGTTGGAAAATGAAAAATTATTCATTTTTACCACGAGGGATCCTGCAGATGACTCATCTGACTTATAACACAGTTATCCAATTTTAGAGAAAATAGCAGAGCTCAATATTTCTGCAGCATTCAAAGTGTAATATGTGGTGAAGTACGCAGCTGCAACACAAGCTGGTATATTTCATTTTCATCTCTCTCCTGCTAAGGCTGTTTATTTTGGGGGGAAATTGGTGAGATTGCTTTGTGGTGAAGTGGAGTCTCCTGTCTGGGGATAAATGTCTGCAGTTCTTAAAATCTGAGAAAAGTACAATGCTGAGTGCAAATACAGCTGGAGAGGTTCCTGCACTGGACTCACTGAGCTCGGGAAGGAAGAAAGTTTATGTAAAAAATCTGCTGACAAGATTAATAAAGGAGAGAGAGAAAAAGACAGACTGAGGGTAAAGAGGAACAGAAAAATAAATGTGTACATGATGTGCCTGAGGATTGATGAATAGCGATGATGTCAGCATCTGCAGACGCTGGTACGACTGACCCACATTAATCCATCATTCTGCATCGTTTCCTTTCCCAACACCAGATATGCATCAATGCTCACTTTTGGCAAGAATCATCAGGGTCAAGCTCAAAAGTGTTCAGATTGCTTATCCAGGCCCTCTTTGCAAATTGGTTATTAATGACCTTTACACCTTGTGCAGCATTTTGCTTTTCCACTTTCAGTGAGATTCACACTCTGACCTTCGGTCTTCCTCCATCAGTATCAGAATCGCTGCAGCACATGAAGGTTGAGGACTTTTAATAAGCAATTCCAAGAAAAAGAGGAAGTGGTAATTACAGGTATTCCAAGAATTCATTTTACTATCACAATGCAAAAAAGAAAAAAAGATTCAATGCAAAGCACTGGCTGCAATAACTCAAAGAGCTGAGTGCTCATAAAAGAAAGAAGAATAACGACAGCATTTTTCATGAGTGAAATATGCTTCTGCAACTGCTGCCGAAAAGCAGACATAAATAGTGTAAATAATCATTCCTGACATAGAGATGAACCTCTAAGACAGCCACTGGCTGAGTTTCAGCTCCATGTTTCAGAGCCAAACATCGTTATTGTCAAAATTTCTGCAACTTTCTCCCTCCTCTGCTTTTTTTTTTTTTTTTTTTGCTGGCATCAAATTCAACAATTTATATTTTATTTTTCTAAATTTTAAATCCAAAATGGAATTTCAATTATCTGCAATTGACTCAAACCTTAAAACACTGAGGGCAGAAATGATTGAGGAGAAGGAAAGGTAACTCAGATGGTTTAGTGGTAACAAAAACCCTAAATTCAGAATTCAGAATGCTAGTTATACACAAAGATGACAATATAAGGTGGCCGACGAGGGCAAAACACACTAAAAAATGTATATATAAAAAATGTAAATAAACATATATATATATATATATATTTCAATTTTTTTAAATAAAAATTTTATGAAAATAATAACATTGATGTTGAATTTTGGTCCAACAGAAATATTCAAAACAAACAAAATATAATAAAACAAGTAAACAAGCATGATTGTGCCCCCATCAATTTTATTGAGTCACATTTGAGGCAAACACTCCTCTCAAGTGTTTTCTGCAACATTCAGACTTCTGCACCTGTTGACGGGTATTTTGGCCCACATGAGAAATGTGCTCTAACTTGTCTGGGACAGTTTAGTTTTTGTGTTTTTTTTTTTTTTTTTTTATCTTTTTTAAAATAATTTTTAATCAACTACAATACTATTCAAAAATGAATATTGCATTTTACCAAATTATAATTCAGTAAATTCTTTTGTATTATTACTTTCTAAAGTTTGTAATTACATGAAGCCTATTGCAAATTCAGCCTTTTCTTCAATGGGAGTGTATGTAAACATTTGTGCACAACTGTACATAGATGATTTAAATGTCCTAAATACTGAAGTGATGTGATGATGACCTCATCTTGTATGGGACAAACTATAATTTGACAGTAGTTCCCTGTCAAATATCTACAAAATGGACAGAAAAAAACCCTGTTTTCTTCATAAAAAAAAAACTCCATGCATCGCTTAGTGATGATGACAGGAGGTGTCTAATAACATGATGGTGTTTCCATACAGTACCATGTCCAAGTAACATCATAAATGCATAAATTCCGAAAACCATTAGAGTGGAACTGTTCTGTTGTTCATGAGCCACCAAGGTCTCTTATGAAATGAAATGCATTAAATAATGGGAGGGAGTGCAGTAAAAGAATATATCTTAGCCCTAATCACAGTCATTTTTAATCCCTTACTGAGTATAGTTTATTAATGACTCGTAACTCAACCAGGAAGTAAAAGGAAAGTTTTTGGAAAGTATCATGTTAAAAGAAAGAGCTGAGGATGAGTTTCCTCAATGCCATGCAGTGGCCTTCAGTCTGCAAGTGTGATGAAGAATGAAGGCTCTTCTGCTCGTACGTTGCTTTACAGACAGCTCTCGTGAAGTTTACAGATCTGGGGAGAATAAGTGGATTTCAGGGATCTGCACACATCAAAGACATGATGCATGTACCCTCAGCTTGCAGCGGTTGAGCTTTGTCACAGTAATCAATGAGAGCTGCTACACCACCTACAGAGACCACACATTCCTGCTGCTAAGCCACGCAGGCGAAGTGTGAACTTCTCATGGCTCTCATAGAGAAGCTGCAGGGGGTGGGCTCCATAAAGCCCAATCTGCTCCGCATAATTGAACAAATATACTTTTTTTTAAAAAAAGTATGTAATCATCTAACTTTGCTTCAAGTGCATTAGACAGAAGTTGTTATTTTGGAGCTTAAATCTATTTGTGATGCTTTTGTTATATAGAAAAAGTGCAGTTTCTTCTTCTTTTTAGGGTTTTCTGCTCTCAAAAATATCCTCCAATTCTCCTGCATGAGATCCACTTCTGACACATACGTTCAGTTTTATTCTGTTTAAAATCATGTTTTGCTTATTTCCTTGAATGACTGGAGCTGTCACAGCCTCCTTGCTGTCTCTGTTAAAGTGTGAAATCTTGTCCTGATGGGACACAAAGAACATTAACGCACATAAACATGCATATACCTGCAAAAGTCCAGAGACACACACAAATGTTTCACAGTAAATCAGCTGATAAATTTGCCTGTAGGTTGCATAAACACCTGAATAAGAGTTGCTGCAGTTCTGACAGTTTTCAATCATGACTTTTTCAGCGTCACTCGAACTGTCAGACCACCTTTGAAATGATAGGAATGATTTTTTTTTCTTTATCCCAGAGGGAAATTGCATATTCTAGTTTTGGTTCTGAGCTGGCGCTAGAGTCACTTCTAAGTTGGTTCTAGCCAGGTCTTAATTTGCGCGGATCCAGCCAGAATGGGTTCTGGCACCTACGACGTTATATCTGTAACATATTTTTTGGGATCTGCCGCAAAAAAACAAACAAACAAAAAAACAAAAAACAAAGGCTAAATGAAAAAACTTGTTTGTTTCATGTTTAGTATTGCTATCTGTTTAATTACTGTATATTTCTCATTGAGGTTACACAAAAAAATCTTGTCTTTGCATAATTTAGATGCATTCTAAGTTGGATTTTAAGCGATGGGAAACAGACCTGTGCGCGTTTGCACGGCTATATGTAGTTTATCAAAACCTGCCAAATTTACCCTCGTTAGAACGCTAATTTCATTGGTTACTTAAATCAAAGACCCACAGCCTGACCAAGACAAACAGGACTTTATGAGGCATCAAATGACACAAGTCCATGCACACTGTCCTTCGTGCTTGTATTGAAACAAGAGCTATTCGGGGGTAAAATCTAAACAGAAATTGATGGGGTGAACCTCGACCTCCACTTTTGAGTCGCTGGGACCTCTCATTTTACAAATTCAACAGTCAGAAAGCCCCCACAGAGTCATGCCACTGCATCCCTTTAGTAATCTCTTCTAGCATCTTTGACCCTCCCTCCGGGGACAGTCTGTAAAGCTAACTTCTGTAAAGGACCCAACCACAGGAATTTAGTTAATCTCTTCAGGAAAGCAACATATCAAACCGTTTGTCTTGGTTTCTGTATAATCTATTTTGAAAACTGTTTTATAAAACAGTTGGTATTTGAAACTCTCTCTCTAGCTCCAACTGGTATTTCCAGAAGCTAACCAGTAGTTATGTACGGTGACGCCAACAAGCTGTTTCAATCAGGACGTATGGATGGCTGCTGACTACATTAACTGCAAACGCTGTTTAAAAGTTAAGCCACAAACATTGTGAATGCAGCTCTGTTTGGCTCCGTGCATCCACAGACATGGCCGACAATATAAAACAGTAAATAGCAGGAAATGACAGAAACACAGCAGTTCTTCTTCTCTGGTTCCACATCCACATGACGGCTCAGGTTTTTCTCTGAAGCAGATAAAAAGCTCCAGTTTTCTGGTGCTGGAGTCAGAAATGTGGTGATCCGGAAAGAACTGGTTCTGCGTAAGGCCCTGGTTTTGAACCACAACTGGAACCAATGAGGAAAGGGGCTTTTACAATTAAATTTATAGCAAAATTTGAACCAAGTTTAGTGCTTTCTGCTGCTGAAGTTGGAGTTATTGATTTCCATTTATTTATTTTGGCTTCCCATTCTTATTGGGGCTTCTGCTTCACAAAAATAAAACACTTTGTTTCTGTCTGTGCAGCTGATTAAATGTTAGTGCCCTCTCTGTTGCTAGGTTACGTGGATTCTGTGATAAAGGGCAGAGAGTTGAGAAGCTATTCTGTGCTGACCAGAAAGATTCATGGAGCCGGTTAGATAAGAATCAAAGTGCCTCTACTTCTTGCTTTTTGGACGTGACACAGTCCACTGATAGACTGCTGCAATGTACTTTTAAAATATCTGTGCTGCATTAAACCCAGTTTATGTTTTGATGACAGAGAAAAGCAACAAGCTCATCTTTATAGTTGACAATCATACAGTCGCAATTATTTGGGATAATTGTGAACACGTCTGCTCGACTCTGATGATTCACCTGCCTAAAGATAGCTCACTGAGTCAGACAGAAATGTCATATTTTCACTCAGTTTGATAAAACTGCCTAACTGGAAAAGTTTCAACCTTTTTTTTATGGCATCACCTTGTTGCATAATTTTTCACAAAATATATAAAAAAGCAAACTACTTATGTTTCTGTAATTATGTCTGAATGTAGGACATTTATTCCTTCTCAGTTTTATGAAACATTAAGGACACACAACAGAACTTTTAGCAGTTTTCTCAGTGATGCGCCCCCTAAATCAACGGCTAAACTAGCATCTATCTTGCATTGTACCTGCACTGTGAGCTCACTTCAGCCAGTAAAAGACAGTCTTATCTTGGCTCTTGTTCTGTCCTCTGTTTGCTAGTAAGTGATGCAGTGCGCAACCAATAGTTGGCTGCAATGTCACAGCCGCGTCCAGATGGAAAACTTACATAATGCCGTTTCTGAGCCCTGGGACTCTGCTGGGCAGTGACAGCTCGAAAATGCACTTATGGAATGTTGGTGTGCCATCAAAACGAGTCAGAAACGCAGATTTTTAAGGTCTAAAAGTTACGTTGTGTGTATTTAAATTATAAGTCCTGTAAAAATAAACATAAGGGGGATCCGAATAATAATTTATCCTCTTTAGAATTTCAAAATCCCAATAATAACTTTGAGGTAATTTTGTGCAATCAGGTACATGATTTTTTGGATGGCTCATTTGCCAGGTAATTTTGAGCTTCCCACATCATACATCACATTTTCCACCACCTTATTAATTATTTCTGGTGCCTAAAATTAATGAAGTTTCACCCTGAAACCAACCAAAGTTTGTCAGAAATTGCCTAAAAGCACGATGGGGAACTGCAGCGAAGCTCCTGTTCAAGACTAAAACCACATCTTACGTTAAAGCATTGCTTGTTGGTAATTCCTTCTTTCAGAACAGAGCAAAAAAAAAATCTCTCTGTTTATCATCAAATGCTCTGGCATTTGGAGAATTTGAATTTTTGTTTTGTTTTTTCTATGTCAAGTTCATATTTCAGTTCGAGTTATGCGGATACCAATGCTGGCATCGTAAATACTTGCTGATCCAGCCAAAAGTAAGATAAAGATCAGTGTCCGTCAAAACACCATCCGACACCACAGAAACCGAATTATAGTTGGAAACATGCTAAACATGCAGGGCGGAAGTTTCCAGAGGCAGCACGGCCAACTGTAACACCACAGACCTTATAAAGCTTTTGGGTTGTCATCATGTGAGTGAGCACATGGAGTTTGACGCCGTATGAAGGAAAACATGACAAACGAGAACATACACATAAAATGTTTTAAAAAATACAAGAAATTCTCACAAACTACTGAAAAGAACCTCAAGATTCAATGCGATTTTGATCGTTTGGGTTGCAATTCGATATTGAGTGAGTTTAAAATTGATGCAAATACTTCAATCTCGATTAACTAAGAAGTAGAAACTCTGCTGTCAAACATATATTTTCATGACCATGCAAACATTTGTGATATGTTTCTTCAGCAATAAAACATCTGAAAATAAAAATGGCTGCCATTTTATTGTACGATCTAATGCAGCCTCCGTCCATACAGCATAAATAACATGCACAGCACTCCCAATCGGTCAGGAGGTGAATTGATTCAGATGATTTACCAAATCAATACTGAACTGCACGAAGAAATATTGCGATGCATCAATTGATCGATATATTTACCCACCTCCACTCAAAAGAAAGGCCAAAAGCAACCGCAATAACCTCATGGGACCGTTTTTTATCTTACAGTGAAGTTGCTGTTGCACCTTTAACTTCACTGTAAATCTAATTCTACATTAGGATATTCTTTTTGATTTTAATTTGAACTATTCAATATAAATAAATAAAAGTTCTGTGGTCATCATTGTTTTCATGTCTTGATCCATGTTTCACCTCTGCCAGACCATTGAATGATTCTAACAACATCTCACATCAAATTCTACAAAGAGTATAATCCATTTAAATAATAAATGTAGTAGAACTCTTGAAAATAACATCGGCATCGGATCGGTACTCAATATCAGCAGACACATACTGTAAACCCTAGGTATCAGAATTCCTATTGGACAGAGGGTATCGGAACATCCCTAATTCAGTTAAAGTACTGATCACACGTTTTTGACATTTTTTGCCATGTTTTATAGACCAAAACGTCCTTCATGATGATCTATGTAACAGAAACAAGCGCAACTGCATGAATGAGTTATTAGAAAACTTAGCTGCTTTTCTGACCAGACTGTGGCGCTGTGACCTGAAACCAGAAATGACATCTGCAAGAGCCTCTTCTTCGCTGCTTATTTAACATTGAAGTGGCTTTATTGCAGTTTTTAAGTTCTTTTTCCAGTTTTACAGACAAACAGTAATGACTCAGCCTTTAAATTGTGTTGACAGTTAATGATTAAAAGCTCGTAAGTGCAGCGTTAGTTTATTTAGGTTTCGTACAGATTCAGGATTTTATTATGAAGAGGATAAGGAAGCAGATCAGAGTCGTACTCACCGGGAAACAGGCAGCAACCGGACCTCTCTGCTCGTCTAGAGCATCTGTTTACTGAAACTTAAGGCTCCAGCGTGTTGAGACTTCTAACACAATGAAACTGCAATCATCTCCTCGGAAATCTTCTTTTTCATCCATTGCTTCATCACATCGGTCATACAGCTCTTGCTATCGGTTGGGCGGACCGCAACCTGTACAGTTGCTGACGACACAACATGGCGGCTCGTTTCACAACTGAAAAGCTATTAGCATTTAGCCGAGCCTCCTAAACATCGGATATTTACGTAAATACACATCTGATTAACTTCTAACTGCCAAGGGCTACTTATTTTGTCTTGGTGCGTTGTTGTACGGCAAAGTTACTGGAAGTTCAGGTCGTGTCATCAGCACTTTAAGGCCCCCAGCAAACTAAAACCAACTATTTCATGGTCCAACAGAGCATCAGCATCACCATTTGTCCAATTAAACTGAACCTGTTGAGTATGAAAACACTGTTAGAGCCCTATAAAATCCGTTGTATTCTTTCTAAATTTTCCTTTAAATTTTTCCCATTTTCTGTGTTTGTCCATTTTTAATTTTTAACAAGTCTGTTTTTTTTTTTAATCATTTTACACAAATTTAACACCAATACAGTGTCTAAAACAAATTTAGCCAATTAATGCCGTTATAATTACTAACTTGAATGCTTTCACGCTTTAAAACACATTTAAGGCAAAAACATGGCACAAGTTTAAACAAACAAAAAAAAAAAAATGCCAATAGTAAATAATACATAATTCAGAACAGTACTAATTTACAGATGGTGGTCCATACCACAGACCATAAGAAACATGTCCGGGTTAGATCTCCAGACACAGGCTAAAAATCATGGCGGAAACTGCTCTGTCCTGTATTTTGCTGCTTTGAAACCAAGTCTATCCAGAGCAGAGTTGATGGAAGTAAGTAAATGAAAAGCAAAGTCAATCCAGACGATTTTTAAAATAAAACGCTTTGCACAGACTCTGGATCACGTTTAACTTCGAAACATCAGCGTTGCATCCTAACCTGCAGCACCAAGCCATCTGAGAGAATCTCACTTCACACTATGTGACACTATGTGACACTATGGATGACGAGACGTTCATAGGCTGTAGTAGGGCAGGGCCATGTGGCCCAAAATATTTATCATGATATAAATTATAAAATTTGCGGTAATATAATTGGCGATATGATTGACAGGAGGCAAAATACTTGAAAATTGCACAACTTTATTCGTGCAAATGAAAATGTACAATTTCTTTTCACTTTAACAAGCAGCTGTTTCTGATGTGCATTAAAGTTATAACTTTTTTATAAAATTAACTGTGCAGATGTCAGTTAATTTAAGCAAAAAGAGTTTTGAGTGGAAATGGGCTGCAAAGCCTGAGCAGAACCGTGTATATCAGAGCTGGAGAACCGAACCCTAGTCCTGCATTTATTCAATGTTTCCTTGTTCTAGCACACCTTTTTCAAAATAATAAAGCTCTGAGCAGAACGTGATCATATTTTTGAGCAGAGCGTTCATCTCACGCGGCTATGAGAAGTATTGAGTGATCACGCTGACATTCGAGGCGGGCGGGGTTAACTAAGACAAGCTGGACGTGGAAAACGTTGATGCGCTGATGCGAAGTTAAACGGGTAGCTTTAATAAGCAGCTGATCGAAGGGGTGAATAAGTATGAAATATATACAGCATGTGGCACGCGTGGGGTGGGTGCGCTCTGCAGCCTCCGTGACCCCCCTTCGGAGCATTTTTCTAAGCAAAGCTTTCCCTGTTTTAATAAGAAAGACAACACATTTTCGGAAATCATTGCTCATTTCCGTGACATTCCACGTTTATAATGAATTCCATTTTTAATGTTCAATTCCATGATTCCGTCCGTGATTCCGTGATCGTGGATTTTATAGGGCCCTACACCGTTAAAGAAAAGTCTGGGGCCTTTTATAGAAACTGGAGCAACATTAAGAGTTTATGCCAACATCAGGATTAAAATGCAGTGCAAACTGCTAATTTATCATTTTTCCTCCTATAAAATAAGCCAAAAATAAGATCAGTTCACAGCTGATTTAGCACTAAAGTATTAAAACTCGACACTGTGAGAGATGCAGACTGATGAAGGTGCAGAATCAATATACAATCAAACTCCTTGGATTAAATAGAATGAGGTAGAGCTGGTCTGGTCCACACTGATGGAAAACCTTCAGAGTAGTTTGCAGTCCTTTCTTCTTTTAAAGAATTCTACCCGTTCATAGGATACCTTAATAAAAGGCCACTATCTCTGTCTTTATGTGCATCACACATAATCCAGGGCCACTCGGGCTTTTCACCGTGCATCTTGATCTGGTCTGAGCAGAACTGAGGTGACAGCAGAGCTCCTCTGTGCAGGCTGATCCCCAACGACACCTCCAGCTGCAGCTCTCTTCCTTCTCAGCCACAGCTAAGCTGACAGCGAGTCAGCAAAATACTAAATAGATGCAGGGCTGGAAAAGATCCCGGAGCATGTGTGCCAGACGGAGATGCTACTACGCTGGCTCCGAGTTTCATGTTGCATCATGAGCCCAGAGTTGGTTAGGTGCAGGCAGAAACAGGCGCCCTCGTTTAGAGCTGCCATGTTTGATTAGCATGATCGGAGATAAAGAAAGACAATTTTTTCCATCTGAGAGTAATTCAGAGGCCCTAATAAAAAGATGAAGTGTGAGTTGTTTGGGATATAAAAGAGTTTGTTTGTGTCGGTCTCATTCATTAGTTTGGATGGTTGTCTAGTTAAGCCCATTTTGATCTCACTAATGGGCTTCCTAATGAACTTTTGCATGAATCTAACTCATGCATGACCAGTAATCAAATTAATCATCCCATTTACATAAACTCTGTTTGTCAAATTAAAATGGATTACATAGAATACAGAAACTGATATGCAAACAAACGACTTATTTCAACCTGAATTTTTGCACACAGTTACCATGGTGTCAATATTAATCGTAAAAATCTTTACTTTCAGTATTGAATCCACCATCAAAACTTCAATAAACATCTAAACTAACCACTGAATTAAAGCTTACTGAATGTATTTTGCCAAGTGATAAAATGCTTATTCAGGCAGTATCTGCACATAAACATTATATCTATAAATGCCTCAGTTTCCCTTAATTAAGGTGATTAAAATCCCATCCATATTGGGGCAAAGGTTATGACAGTAAACAGTAAATCATTTATATTTGGAAAAAAAAAGAGAAAATATCTGCTAAAACACACAACATACTTCTTGATTTGCATGCACATAAATTGCGTATTACATGATGAATAATTATATTTGGTTACAAGTGGTTACATAAGCTGCTAGATTATAGTCAGCGTGTATTTTAAAAACATTGCAAAAGAAACAAATACCAGTTTAAACAGTGTGAAAAAAGTCAACAACAGGGTTCAACTGTGATTCTGTAATATTATTTCCCATCTAGCGAATTTTACTTATCAGTGTAATTTTCATAAGTTAGGCTTAAAAAAAATACTTGACTCAAGTTAATACTGTATGACATGAAAAATCTGGTCTAAGCTGCAAATGGCCGCCTGCTTTGGAAGATATAAACGTTTCCAAATTTTGCTATCAGTCTATCTTCCCATATTTTCTATACAGAAGTGCTTTCTTTTTAAAAGCAACCGTGGGTGTGAAAAAACATTGCCTCGTCTGATGAGGTTTAATTTCAGTGGCCACATTTAGATTTTAAGGTCAGAATTGGTGGAAGCAACATGAAAGTGTGGATCCATCTTTCGACAACAGTTCAAGCCGGCAGTTTAATAGTGGTGGATATTTTCTTGACACATTTTGGGCTTCAGTACCAACATGGAAATGGTTTAAACCACCACAGCCTACCTGAATATTGTTGCTGACCATGTCCATCCCTTAATGACCACAGCGTAGCATCTTCTGATGCTGCCTCTGGCAGGATAACGCACCATGTAACAAAGCTCAGATGTAACTGTTTATTCCGCCCCAAGTTCATTTCTGTCGTTCTGTGCATGCTCCTTTCCTTTTCCTGTTATAATGTCGCTCATTGAAGCGCAGGAGAAACAAACGTTGGACTCGTGCCAGCCGGCAGAAATTAAAAAGTATGTTAATTGTAAAACAACAATCAAAATACAGTGAAAATCTGTGTTATTATGTGGTTTTTTAGTCAAAATGAAAAGGAGCAGGAACCGGCTTTGCTTACTTCCGGGTAGACGTAAACTGACATAAATACATCACGTCTGCCTCCTGTCCAATCAGAACTCTTCCTAATCAACAGATCTAAAGCAGAATTAGATAAACGTGTTTTCCATGTGAACCTTACTCCTGAATTATTATTTCCATGTAAACACAAATGAGAAAAATTTTATTCCAAATTATTTAATTTGGAAAAAGCTAATTCTGAATTAAAAAAACGTCATGTAACGGGGGCCAATGAGCTCACTGTATTCCAATGGCCTCTACAGTCTCCAGATATTAATCTGATAGAACAGTGAATCTCAACTTTTTATGACCTCCCAAGATGTTCTGCATCATTCTGTTCTCCAAAAACCAAAAGTTAAATTTCCCTAACTTTTTGTGAGTAGTGTAATTAACACATCATTGTAGTTTGCATTAGAAGCAATGTGAAACCTTTGTCTGTGACGATTTTCTGGTACACTGATTTCGCTGATGCACACCTACACTGTTAAAACGCCAACTACTAATTTGTTACCTCAACACTATTTTATGAGTTAGATTAACTAATAATTTTAAAAAGAGCTGAGCTAACTCAGAATTCGAAGTTTACTAATTAGTTGTGCAATGAAAAGGAATTTTTAAGTTGAGAAAACTTAAGATCGTGAGTTATGCATCCAACTGTTCAACTAAAGGGTGACGTCATGCGCCCCCACATGTCGCGCATGCGCAGTTCTTTGCCAATACTACAGGTCGCACATGCGCAAGTCTCCCCATATCTACAACAACCGCAACGCAACTCTGTGCTGTGTTAAACAGCGGATATTCTTCACTCCGTGCCTCTACAGCAGTGAGCAGGTAAGCCTGTTTGTCCAAAAATATGTTTTCTGTAACAGTTGTCTGTTAAACCCCGTAGCAAATGTTAATAATTTGTTTTGCTCAAACACCAGGTTTTAACGTTCGCTTTATTTGAACTGCAGGTGTTCATCAAGCTAGCAGCTAAGTTTGAATTAATGTAAGTATTTATCCTAGTTCACAACTTTTACGTGTGTCCAGTCAAATATTAGAATTAAAATTGGGAAACCTTAGGTAAGTCTCACTATACTTAAAACTTAGTCGGGGTGTTTAAAAGTCTTTGAAGTTCCGTCCCCGCCCGCCTCCCCCTCTCCCGCGTAAACCTGTAGCTCCTTTTAATAGTTCAGTGGTTATATGAGGATTTAACAAACAAATGTCTTCCAGATGTAAAAAATGTTCTTATTAAACGTCTGTTTGTATTAGCTAATACATGTACATAGCCCCTGTGAAGATGATTGTGTCGTCACACCTACATAAGATGAACTCTGTTGGTGAAGAGTTGAAACAGTTTTAACTTATTTGTTCATAAAACAATTAAATATACTGTTGACAGTTTATGCAATTATTATTATTGTACGATATAAGATCTCATTTACAAGAGAGACCTGTTTTGATAAGTTATTATGGCTGTTCATACAACTGAAAACTTTAATAATGTTACTCTTGAAAATATTTAAAAGCAAAAACATGGCAAAACTGACATTTATAAATGTATACTGCAGGAATGTGGCTGCCTGGATTTGGATTTTGCCTTGAATTGAATTGTGTTCAACACCTGTGCATGGCAATTTTTTTTCTTTTAACAGGAAACATTTAACTGCATTTAACTTAATTTTGTTTTTGTTGACATGCAGGCATTGGAAGGTGAAACAATGAAAATGGTTCCCAACAAGACCTTGATCGATTCCAGAATGGAAGTGACATTTGTTATGACAGAGAAGGAAACGAGAGGATGAAGAACCCCTTGCTGCTGATGTCATGAAAAGAAGGCCTACGTTGTTTGTCCAAGAAAAGGTTAGTTCTTGGTTTTCCTACTGTTATGTGTTATACACATTGAAATTCTCCCACTGTAGACTTTTGCAGACTGCAACCGCTGACAGTAAGTTAATTGTACGTGTTTTTTTTTTCTCCCTGACACTCATGATGGCGTGTTATGTACACTATTATCTTTTAAGATGTGTGCACTGTTCTTCAGAATTAGACGAGTGGACTTAATGAAGACCTTCCTATCATTGTTGGATCTCACTCTACACAACTCATTGAAATGTACACATCACACTGGGGAAGACTAGAGAAGGACCTAAGGACTCTTCTAAACCGCTTGGATCAGCAGGTAATACAGTAAATATTTTGTGCCATATTTTGAATCCTCAGTTTAATTTTATTTAGGACTGATCTGTCACTAAATGGACAATGGGGGACACCAACACCAGTAATTTAGACTTACTGAATTCAGACTTTTTAAATATAGTCAAGCATCAAATCAGCACCCCAACCCTACCTAATTAAGTGTAACACTGACAAATTGCCAAAAGCATGCATGAAATGCAATGATTTTATTTGTGTGTATTTCACAATGTCGTGTGTGGAATAGGTAAAACTGTGTATTTTGGGGGAAAAAAGTCAAAAAGCGTTCCAGGTTTTGATAAAGACAACATTGAATAAATGAATGTCTAATAAAACAGGATTTTTATTTTATGTCACATGTGCTTGCCTACAGAGGGTCTGCATCTCTTCACGGCCTGCCTTTTGTTTCTGAAGAAGTGGCCTGATGGATTTCTGAAGACATGTTTGGTAAGATTGCTTGCGCCACCTAACTGACTGCAGTTTCAGAAAAGTGTCCTGATATTTTCAGAGCCTGATCACGTTTGTTTTTTAGCACTGTCAAAGGAATACAGAGTTAGATATTTACATTATAAACTTTCTGAGGGAATGTCTCCAGGGGTGCACCGATTCCAGTTTTCTGGCCGATCACCTGCCAATGCCAATTTTTTATTTATTTTTTTTTTAATAACTGACAGCTGCAATATTCCAATTTAGTTTGATAGAAAAATTTAAATACTGGTGAAAACTAGTTTTAACTGTACATAAGGTCTTGTTCTCAGCTGCAGTATTAATGAGAGGATCACTGTCCAAACTACAAAATGATCAGTTCCTTTAGTCTCTCATTTTCACACAGAAATGAAACTTGCTCAGCAGCTTGCATTTCAGATCTGTTTCGAGCCAAACCAGGTGGACTTTCATGTAAAGTCCACAGCGATATTTTGCTATCACAGTGCCACAAGGTTTGAAGTGGTTGATAAAATAACTTACAGGCCTTTATTATATATCTATGACAGTCTAGATCAGTGTTTCTCAACTCTGGTCTTCAGGACCAACTGCTCTGCATGTCTTAGAGGCCGATCGCCAATCCACGAAAATTAAGGAAATTAATTTTCAAACTGCTCTGACTGTCCCAGGTTTGAAGGTGCTTTCTTTTCCTTACAAACTGCATGAAACATTTTCTGTCGGATGTTTCGCCTGTTTTTTTAAGCCAAGATTCTGTGAAAGCCATCTTATCTTATTTAGATTTTTCGACTGTATGCTTTGGTTTATTATTGTGCTGGAGAATCTGTGACCTGCTTCTTAGATGTTTTTTGAGACCAGACATCATCTTTTTACTCCAGAATGCCCTGATAGGGTGATTGGGTTCAAACTGAGATTTTTGTTGGTCTTGAAGTTCACCTTTGATCATTTTGGAACTCATTCTGAGTCATTTGGCCACCATTCATATCATCTGTATCTTCAGTTTATCATCAAGTTGCTGCCACATGTAGGGAGATTGGCTACATTTCAGCCCTTACACTTATGGATATGAATTATAGTCACATGAGCATCAAGCTGCTCGAAGATGACGTTAAAGTTGTTCATACATGCTTGTCCATCTTTTTTTGACTTGAGATAGCTTTTTCTTTCTTTGATCCATGTTCAGTGTGGTACATGTTGACAGATTTTCTTTTTTAAGAAGGGAAACTGAAGATATCTGATTAGACACAAATGTTTAATATGTCCCTATGGTTTTATTATTTAACATCTTTGAGGCTATACTATTTTTGATGTATTGAATTTTGCACATTTTGACAGCCTTGTTTTTTTTCCCCAGGATACTGGCTCAGAGGCTTGGAACTTGGAAATACAAGAAGCATTGCCCTGGTTATTGAGGAGCAGATTCTTCTGGATGACATCAGTGACTTAACATGGCCTAACATGTGCTGTGAACTTGGACTATCCTAAGGAGCTGAGGTACACTTTTGAGACTGTTCAGAAAGTGTTCATGAACCTCGGTACCCACTGCTCAGCCAGGGTCCAGGCCCTTAAGAACAGTTTGATGAAATGGCCTGTGATGATACGATTTCTGCATTGGTGAGTACTGAATGACAGAGTGGTCACACCAACTTAGTGTCAGAACTTCATTGAATATGGGATAATTGTGGTGTGCTTATTTTCTTTTGTTCAAAAAACAATATTAAAAATATCTGTTCAATGCAGTGATGGGCATTATTCAACAAGTTGTCTTCATGCCATCTATTTATTCTGCACAGCCACTGAACCAACTGATTCACAGATTCACTGTGCTGATTGGATCCACCTGTAGGGCTAGGCAAAAGAAATAAATGAAATGAGGATTACTATTTGACTGTACAATTCCCACCTCTGCTACATTTAGAATTTTTTTTTGATTTTATTTTTATTTATTATTATTTCAGGTGACAAATGGCAGCTTTTATTATGAATGTTACTCGGATATATTAATGGCATCATAAGGTTTTTTCCTTCTTTTTCTTCTTTTTTTTTTTTTTTATAAATACATACATATATTTGTTTCATGGGATATATATTATCTCATGACATGCTCGTTATGCAAAACATTTGTTTATTTCTGTCAGACAGAGGTTTTCTAATATTTTTATTTTGATTTAGAAAACTTAATTTGCTGTTTTCTTATTTGATCTGCTCTGTGTAAGGACAATAATTAAGCATCTTTACTATCTTTGTTTGTTTTGATAAAAATTGAAAAATATACCATGGCCTTTTGATGAGTTCATGTTACCACTGTAAGTGGAAAAAGAGCTGAAACATGAAATATATATATATATTTTTATAATGTTCTTTTTTAAATAAATTACTTGATGTTAAATGTGTGTTTGATTTCATTACAGATGTCCTAACTGAAGAATGAGTTGTTGAGCGAACTTAAAAAAGTAAGGCAACCAGCTGCACAGCCTTTTTAAGTAAACGTGACTAACAGGCTTGTGTTGAGTGAACCTACTTCAACAGGGTAAATCAAGATGAAATATTAAGTTAATCTGAACAGTAGTTTTAAGTTTGTCTTACTCACACAGTTAAGTTGAGCCAACTTGTGTTCCTACGTTGACTCAACTATTACATATATATATATTGAACTTAACAACATGAGTTTTCTCAACTTAAAGATGAGAGTAGACCTGATTAACCATTCTAAGTTTATTGAACTAAAGATTCTTCTTTGATTTACCCATTGAATTTAAGTTCATTCAACACATAAGTCCTTTAGTTGAGTAAACTCAAAAAAGCTGTGCAGCTGGTTGCCTTACTTTTTTAAGTTCAGTCAACTTTTCTTTTCTTACAGTGTATGAACTCACTTTGTTGCTACATTTAGCGAGGTCCCAGACCACTCAAACAACTTTTGCTTTAATAAAGCAACTAGCGGCAAATCTAGCAACATTTTCTGGTGTCACTGGATACTTTTGCAAACAGACCTAAAAGAACGTGTGGCAGGCTCCTCCTCCATCACCAAAATGGACACTAAAGGTGGTATGGAGCATCACTCCTCGCTCCCAGCATCAGCTTCCAGCTGCAGATGTTCAGCTCTGCTCCATGAACCAAACTGAAAACAAAACTCAAAGCTGCCACTGGTTGTCAGATATTAATGCTTCTTAATAAGGACTGTGGACAAACATTGAAAATATTTAAAGTACTGTAAAATGATGTAGACTCTAATTTAAGAACAGCCAGAGCTGTTAGTTTAAATTCCACTTTAACTTTAGGTTTGTTCAATTTTGGCCTGGAATAATTTCTATTTCTTTTCATACTTTTAAAAAAAAGTAATACAATTAAAAGCATTTTTCCAGACATTAATAGAGCTTGCGTTTATTCTGTCTATTCTTTAATTCAGTCATCCAATGAAATCCATTTAAACAAAAACAAGTAACTTTTTGGGATTAATCGAGATTACCTAATTACAAAGCCCCTTATTAATTAGAATTTTTTAATTGAGTTGACCCATTAATTTTGAAAACTTGAGACAAAACCTCCCTTGTCTCTAAATAAACAGAAAAACTAAATAAACGCAGGTACATTAATCATTTCAATGATTAAAAAAATGCAAATGAAGATTACCATTTTGAAAATGTCCAAATGTT
The DNA here is from genome assembly GCA_023101725.1 of Atherinomorus stipes. Classification (NCBI taxonomy): domain Eukaryota; kingdom Metazoa; phylum Chordata; class Actinopteri; order Atheriniformes; family Atherinidae; genus Atherinomorus; species Atherinomorus stipes. The sequence goes on from JALJCO010011644.1 coordinate 147,134, forward strand.
CACCTGATTAATCCAGACACTTTTTCAAGTAAGGAAGGTTGCTTGGCTGTCCTTGCAAAAGTCTATAAAGGATTCATCTACAACATTTACCTTTGCTGCGTCCTTGTCTGAGCACTGACCAGCGCTTCTGTGACTGCTTTAAAGGTATGCAGAGAGAGCTTCAGGAAGATTATTTTCATCTACCATTCAAGACTCCACTAGAAACTGAGTGGTTAAACAAATGTTACAGTCAGCATCGTTACGTGATCAGAGAGGATGTATTTTTAAATAAACGATGGCGCCCGTCTACAATTTCATCTCAGTTCATGTTGATAAAGGAGCAGGTGTTCTTTTTCCGATTGGGAAGCAAAGAGGAAACTCTACTCCTGATTAAACAGTTCTTTCACCGCACAGCCTTGTAAACAGCATCACAACCACATTTTAGAGGAACACTGCTGCAGGGAAATGCTGAAAACTAAGAGAGCGGGTCTACTTCAGACTGACAAACAAATCACATTCCACCCGAGTGCTCATGTGACAGATTGTAGAGAATCAGTTGTGATTTTTCTGAATTGCTAACATTAATGTGTCAAGCTCTTATTTTTAAAGCACATTTACATTCATCACTTTTGTTTCATCTGCATGCAATTAGAAATAATTTGAGTCTTGACAAGTAGACAGAGAAAATGCTGCCTTTCGGAACATTTATCTGCTTGGATGATCAAAATGGAAATAAACATGAACTCCTTTCACCAACATACACACCCAGAAAGGTCGACCCTCAAGTGATTTCACAGATGCAAAGCATCTCAAATCAAATCAAATCAAATCAAATTTATTTATATAGCCCTTTACAGTACCCATTGGACACACAAAGTGCTTTACAGCAGGGTAACAGAAAAAGAGACAACAATGTAAAACATAAAAATGTAAACTTAAATACTAGAAAAAGTGAAGAACAAAAAAAGAGTTAAGAGTGAAAACAACCAACAGAGAATCAGAACAGGCTACTCGGGGGAGTGCAGGGTGTACCTAAGAGAGAATAAAAACCTTTAATAAATAAACTAGTTAGAATTAAAAGCTAGACTAAAAAAATAAGTCTGTCATCTGTTGACTTTTTGTCAATAGTCGCAAATGTGATCATATAGTCAACAGTTTTCTCTACAAAGTTTTTTTTTTTTTTAAGTGGAAAATAAAATTTAACTGATTCCAGTTTCTTTAATTTTTCTTTGTTTATTTTTCAGTGTTGGATTATTCCTTCATATTAATAAGTCTTGCAAAATGTTCTATGTGAATTATGATTTTTTCATTTGTTTGTTTTAATCATTCCAAAGTATGTTTAAATGGCCAATTAGCTTGTGTGCAAAGGCAAAAATGCTTACTGCATTGTTCATAGTATTTTGTTTCCATGCTTAGTTTTGTGTAACCTGTCCACAACCAGCTGTAAATTCCCACCTCCGTCTTCATCTTCTGATCTAATTCTTTCCACGCAGAGATGATGAGCCTTGTGCAAAAACTGTTAAATAAAACCACAACACTGAACCCCCCCAAAGCAAGCAGCTGTGTTTCCCAGTCCTCCTCCACAGAAGTAAAATGCATGGTGAATACTGTCAGGTGTGTGTGGACTAAAACCACTGTGACTAAGACAGTTTACACAAGATTTAGTGCCTGTTTGATCCTGTGCTGAGGAAAACAAACACAAATGCAGTGAAGTTGTTTGACATCAGCATGAGAAGGCATTCTGGAAACACTTTGCAAGCAGCAGCTCAGAGTCGACTGTCAAATTAGCCAATCATCCTGTACCTCAAGTAGAAATATGGCCTATTAGTTTCAGTGGGAGATTTTAGGAGCAAAAGAGTCTTCCTGAACCTTTTCAAGCTTTCGCTAATAAGCCCAAAGCAGAAGTGACATTTTTGGCAGGAAATGTTGTAGTTACAGCAAAAAGAGTACTTGGTTGCATACAGTATGAGCAATAAAATGTTCACACTTTTAATCTTAAATTATCCTGTCATTAGCTGGAGGTTCTCTATGTAAAGACCCAAATGTCTGCAGAACTTGGAGCAGACACTGTGCAGACTCACCCTGCCTGCTCCCGAGAGGAGAAAGAAGGTGAATCCATCTATACTAATTGCACCAACACGTCTGTCTGCTTATTATATTTCATTTGATTAGCAGGACACAAGTACTCTACAAGAATCCACTGGTCATTTAATGCAAATACACCATTAAAGACATCTAACTGGAGACCTGCAAGAACTTCTCTTCAAGGATGGTTAAGTTTGTAAAGATGCAGTGTTACAACTCAGTACTTCTCAACATCCTGGCTGAGCTGGAAATCATATACGGCATATTAAGTGCACCTTTTGAGACTTAAGTTGTAAAACCTTGATTTTCTTTCATGAGTGGCAACAATTCCCTGAGAACATAACTGGACATTAAATATTAACACCAGTTAAAAACTCCTTGTAAAATAAAATAAAACTATGGTTTCCAGAACCATTCCCATGAGAACTACTCTTAGAACTTTATGCTGTACTGCTGCGCTGTTTCTTTTATTACCTGTTTCAGCTGCCAATGGTCTCCTGTTAAGAAAGAAGACAAGATGGAGCAATAACAAAAAAGGTTTATTGTGGCTGTGTAACTATATTACCTTCAAAAAATGCTTCCTAAGCTCAGTGAGTAAAGAGAACCACTGAACCACTGTCAAGGTCATTGTTATAGGGATATTTTTCCACCTAGAACAATTCCGATTGCAAAGGTTTCCCTGTATACCCATGCTGCTTCTCAGCTCCATACTTAACTCGCATTCATCTGAATGAGCAATACCAGTTCTGGCTTCCATCCTGGGGCAGCTCTATAGGGGCAAAAATCCAAAAGTTTCTCATAACATAAAAAAAAATAATAAGAAAAAGAAAAGGTTATTCCAAAAGCAAACTTAGGGCTCAAACAAGTAGTTATGGTCCTGCATCAAACTGTGTCTGACTCCCGCAATGCTCCACGGCCGCAGTGCATCACAGACATGTGGGATAATTATTTTCAGTGAGCAGCAGGCTCTCATATTAGTAGTTTTGTCAAACACTATATTTATTTTCAATGGATCTTCTCCAGAACAGCCTCCAGGTGAAGCTCATAAGTCTAATTTTCTGGCCTATAATTCTCATTCTGATGCTTCAACAGTAACATAAGAAGCTCCTTCAGCTTTCCAGAAATCCCGACGTTGGATTTCTATTTTTTTTTTATAAATACTAAAATTAATAAAGATAAGTAGCAAATGCAATGAAGGGAGGAACAGAGTGTATTTACAGTTAGCTACTTAATGACCAACTGTGTGGAATCTTTTAAAAAGCAGCTGAAGACGTATTTATTTAGGAAAGCTTTTGGTTAATTTGATTATGATTGAGTTTTATAATTTTATTGTTTTTTATGATCTTTTACTTTTAATTAGTTAATTATGTCATTTTATTGTACCAGTTATACAGCACTTTGTGATTTTATCTGTAAAAAGTGCTTTATAAATAAATTTTGATTACTTACTTACATACAAATGTTTTAACCTGCAGGTCAGGTTGCTAGTTATAGTCTACATCAACGGGTCAGGTCACAGATTATAGCCTACATCAACAGGTCATCTGGCCACACCAGGGAACAAGAGCTGATAACGCATTGCAGCGGTCAAATGACATTTCTGAAGAAGGACTTCAGCTTTCAGATATTTATCTCTTTATCAAGGGATTTTTTGTTCATTTATAGTTTGAATATTATTTATACATTTGGAAGAAGGGTTATCAATTTAAATTTTATTTCTAAAGCGTTTTTCATGCCAAAAACAACATAAAGTGCTGTTATGCTGTTATTAATGTCCCCGTGCAATAAATAATATCAGTGTTTTCAGTTTGGAGATTTGGCAAGGAAATCTGAAGTAGGAAGTACTTACAACTAATCAGAACTAATGTGTACTAATACTACTACTGCCTAGGCTTTGCTTCTTTTCTCTGCAGTTCTCTCTGTGTGTGTATGATCCTATATTCCGGTAGCTGTTTTTATTTCAGTTGTTTTCAGCTAGGTTGTCACCTTTGGGTTTCTGTGCAGATGCAACATGCATGCAGTTGACTGTTAGTGAATCCATGTTTTTTTTTCCTTTCTTGTCTTCACATTTTTTCTGTTCCACTCATTGTCATTTGTTTTCTTAACCTTCTTTTCCTTTTTCTCTGGCTCAGCAATATGATGTAAAATGTAGTTATAAACAAGTATTCAATCAAACAAAATGAAGTAAAATGAATAAATTCAGAATATAGAGATGAGCCTTATATTCATAAAGCTCCCCTTGGCAGGGCAAATCTGTTCAGCACAACAAAGCAACCAGGACATCATTCTGCTTGATACGAGCTGGACAGGACAAGTGAAAAAAACAAACAAACAAACAAAAGAAACAATAACAGAAAAACACACACACAAAAAAAAAAACTAATCAGGACACATAATAGTAATGTTTTTTTACCACCTAAAAAAGGGAATAGGACATTTTTCAGCCAGTTTTATACTAAAGGCAGAGCGAGTACCTAATGACCTAATGAATTTAGATGATATGATCCTCATGCATACTCTCTAACAAACAGGAAGAGACTGGAACCAGTATGTGCCTGGAAGGACTATCAGCAGCTGCATTTACATGTAGCAGTTTATTCGACCGAACGCCAATCAGAATAAGGCCCAATCCCAATGTTCCCCCTACTTTCAACTACTAGCCCTCACCCACCACCACTACACCCTCAAATTGAAGCCACAAGGGGTAGGGCTTTGTAATCTTCCCTAGGAACTGGGACACCACTTGCTGCATCTACATTCAGGTACGTAAGCGACTGCGTAGTGATGTTTGCACATACGCCTCACCATAACAACACACCCAGCGACAACACAGAGTTTATAGTTGTGATCGTTTTTCTTTTTTTCATCATTCATCGTGCTTCGGTTGATTAATTGCAAAACAACCACACGGGGAAGAAGTCGCCATGACAACTGTTGTCTCTTATGAACTGCCGAAAAGCCTTCGTAAGCTTTTTATCAGTATTTTAGCCTAGCTAGCATGGCTAGTTTGGCTAACGTTGCAAAAAAAAAAGTGTAATCAGTTCATATGTACAATTGTGAGTTTTCTTCTCTGAGTCCTGTCGCTCTCCGGAAGTTGCTATTGTTCCCTTTTTTTCTGGCCCTTCCTCAGCAAGTCAGCATCTGACATCCCTCGCTCTGAAGGGCTAGATTCATACCCCCTACCCCTCGTTATGTCCACTACCCCTACGTGCAAAGAGGAATTGGAACACCACCTTCACAGGAACGCGCAAAATTTAGGGGTTAGGCTAAAAAGTAGGGCTAGCAGGTGTATTGGAACACACCCTAGAAATGCGTCTTGCAAACATGTCACATGATCTGATCAACTTCGATCGGAAAGAATTTTCAATCTGATCGACAGGGGTGGTTAAAAACCTTTTTACGATCAGATCAGCAGGAAAAAAATTACCATGTAAACACTCATTCCGATCATTTCTGTAGTACGTTGTCTCTGTGCATGCTCTAACCACGTAGAGGTTACGTGACATAGCAGAGTCAGGGAGGACGGTGGAAGGAAAAAAGAGCAGGACTGTGGCGGATGCAACATTTTTATTAGAAACTGGAAAAGTTAGGGATTATTAAGCATTTTAACCAGTCAAAAAATTTTGAATCATAAATTAAAAAGAAAACCGCTCTTCTTCTGAAACAGGAGGCATTGCACATGACAAAAGCATTAAATTTGCATTAAATCTGTCCATCAAGTTCACAACTGATCAGATCCCTTTTTCCAGTGTCCATGTAACACATCAGTGGGAATCTCTGATCGAAAAGATTTCAATCGGATAGATGAATTACTTGTACATGTAATCATACTGTTGCTAGTGAAAGGTGGTGATTAATCACCTTGTCAGGCACGACCAGCAGCCATCTGGAAACACTGCATAACAAGGAGCGCATTCCAGCCAATATGTCCTCACCAGGGGACCTTAAAGTGCTGATGACACATTTTTGACATTTTTTGCCATGTTTTATAGACCGAAACATCCTTCATGATGATCTATGTAACAGAAACCAGCGCAGCTGCATAGATGTGTTATCAGAAAACTGCATTTCTGACCAGACTGTGGCGCTGTGAGCCGAAATTGGATATGACGTCTGCAAGAGCCTCTTCTTTGCTGCTTATTTAACATTGAAGTGGCTTCATTGCGGTTTTTAAGTTCCTTTTCTAGTTTTACAGACAAACAGTAACGACTCAGCCTTCGAATTGTATTGACAGTTAATGGTTAAAAGCTCGTAAGTACAGCGTTAGTTTATTTAGGTTTTCTACAGATTCAGAATTTTATTTTGAAGAGGATAAAAAAGCAGATCAGAGTCGTACTCACCGGGAAACAGGCAGCATCCGGACCTCTCTGCTCATCTAGAGCATCTGTTTACTGAAACTTCAGGAGCCAGCGTGTTGAGACTTCTAACACAATGAAACTGCGATCATCTCCACAGAAATCGTCTTTTTCAACCATCGTTGCTTCATCATACAGCTCCTGCTATCGACAGACAGCTGCAGCTCGGTTATATGAGGACTTCTCCAGTCATCAGATCTCCTCCAGCTGCTTCCAAAGATGCATCCTTCCCTCCATCCTAATCCTTATAAATGGGAACTATTTAAAACTCCACTGGAACCATGTAAGTTGTTATCTTCTCATTTTTTAAAGGCTAATTATTTACTGCGGCTAGCTGGCGGCTGCCGTTAGCTGTGAGCTACCGCAGGGGCAAGTGCCTCGTTTCTGTCACTCCCGGATCTACTGAATGTCAAACCGCTGCAAATCATTGAGTTGTGGGTCTGCTTTATGTTGTTCCGGGTCGCTCCTTACAGTTCTGGTTCCCTCGGTGTGGACCTGAGGCTGGAGACAGACTGTAGGCAGCTGGCTACAATTCTACTCCGATTCTAGCTTGTAAAATGTGATTTCCCCAAATTCCTCAGCATTATCACACTTTTCTGAACTGGCTGATGATCCCAGCACACAGACCAGTTCCAGTCTAGCTGTTCTGGAGCATCTTTCATGTTTTCCCCAGCTTAGATTATACATGTAACTCAATGGGCGGACCGCAACTCTGTCAGTCGCTGACGACACAACATGGCGGCTCGTTTCACGACTGAAAAGCTATTAGCCTTTAACCGAGCCTCCTAAACATCGAATATTTACGTAAAACACATCTGATTAACTTCTAACTGCACAGAGCTACTTGTTTTGTCTTGGTGTGTTGTTGTATGGCAAAGTTACTTGAAGTTAAGGTCGTGTCATCAACACTTTAAGCAAAGTCTTCTTCATTGTGGCTTGACCGATTTAATTTCATCACTAGTGAGTAAGACAGCTTCATAAACGTGCTTCACTTCCCAGATACAACCCCGTCTGAGCTGAATGGAAGTCACTTCATCCTGTTTGCTTTTTGTTTTTCATTCTTTCACTACATGAGCAAGCTCAGCTTTACACAGCAGCACATGCTTTTTATATAAACAGAGGATTTTTTTTTTCATTGAGATTACATAAGTGGATGCTGAATGAATTATTCAGTCTGTGAAAGAAAATGACGATGCACTTTGTTGCCTGCCAGGTCTGCAGAATTTTACACGGAAAAAAAAAAAACAAACAAAAAAAACTGTAGAACTGACAAAAACTGCCCGTTCTCTTCAAGGAGGTGAGGAAAACAGACACTAACAACTTGTGTCACACTATAATGTTACTGACAAGAGGACAGCTGTCTGCATGAGAGCTGGAAGTGCTTGATATACTTCAGACAGGTGAGATGAGGGTTCAATATATCAAAAATGTTGTGGCATCCTTGCCATCAGACATCAAATCTTACGATTTCAACATACTGAAACCACTGATGTCGTGTGAAGAATACAACAATCTACTGACGCTGAAAATACTCTAGTCTGAACTTGGTTTTAACTTGTGTTGGCTGTTCTATTCTTTGTACGTGCAAATTTGTTTTGCACCACCGTTAACACACAACCTTTATTTCTATATTTATGTGATGGGGTTGGGTTGAAGGCCCCACCTGGACCAGAATCTACTGATCCAAACAACTTCAGGATGACCTGACGTTTTTTTTTTTTTTTTTTTTTGAGGAGCTTTATTGTGCTTCCTTCACCTTAGAGCAGGGATGCCCATGTTCATTTCTTGAAAGCCACTATCCGAGGGCTGTGCAGTATACCGACTCATACCGAAAACCGGTGTTTATTTTTGTTATGATGTGGATTTTTCATATACCGCTAAACCAGTGAATAGTCCAAACAACGTCCTGAACTCGCGCACCGGTAAAGTGTTTCAGCTGGGACCCATTTCACTGCTGGACCCCATCACAACAACGTGTGAAAAGCAGGTGAAAGCTGTCAAAGTGAAGCACATGTTGTTTACCCAGAGGAACTAATTCCCAAAAGAGGAGCCACGTCTATGATTTGGAAATTTTTCAGCTTTAAAAGTTCAGACATGGATCAAACAACTGTTTGCAAACGCTGTTGAGCAAAAGTTTTAGCTGGCGATGGTAACACTAGCTGCTAGCTTAACCAACAACACATTTTAGAGCAGCAAGAATGTCTTGATCTGGGACTGCATATGAGAAAACGAGCAAGCAGCAATCAAGATAAACATATTTCACCTTGCTAAGGATATGGTTCCCAAAAACGGCTTCAAGACAATGGTGAAAACTTTAGATCCCAGGTATGTCTTGCACGTTCAGGATGTAAACATCCCAAACATGGTGGCATGCTTCACAAACCATTCCAAAAGATGCAGCAGAATGTATTTTCTTTTCTTCTTTTTCTGCTTGTCTTGTCTAGCATCGTAGCAGAATGGTGATCTGGCTGCTTTATTGTGTTGAACAGATTTGCTTTACCAAGGGGAGCTTTATGAATATAAGGCTCCTCTTGATATTCTGAGTTTATTCATTTTATTCCCTAAATTATTTGTTTATAACTGCATTTTACATCATATTGCTGGGTATTTATTATTTTCAAAGTGGTAGCATCCGCTATACTATTCTTACAGCGGTGGCAGTCACTGTAAGAGCACCTTGCTCTTCAACGGTGGACCAAAATACCTGTATACAGGTGCAGAAATCTGACTGAAAAGCCGCTTTCAGACTTGAATTGCAGAATACTTGCAGTAATGTCCATTCGGTCCTTAGCCTGTGTTGTCTTTTCAAACATGATACTTCCTTGCAGAGTTATTGTGTCATGGCCACGCTCAGATATACGGAAATGTTCCACTTGTAAAACCAGGGAAGAAAAACGCACAAATGAGCGATTCAAACTGACACTAAATCAGTGTTCCTCAGGACCTGTTGCTCTGCATGTCTTGAAGGCAACCCTCCTTTCACACATCAAATGAATAAAGAGGTCTCAAAGTTGGATTCCAAAAAACAAATCCTGTGATTTATTTCATGATCCATCTTAGTGACAAGTGCAAGGAATGACAAAAGTTCACTAATAAGATTTTGTTTTTTGCTCAAATATTACCAGAGTCACAGCAGAAACATGAAATGTCCCCACGACTGCGTCTCTGAGTTGCTGGTGATTGACAAATTGGCTGTATCTGAAAGAATGACAGGGGGTTGGCTGCATCTCAGAATGGATTACAAACAGCAGTATTAGCTACAGTAAACAAATAAAAGAACAATTGATAAGTGTAGCGTAGCAGTACAAGCGGGCTGTAGTGACATGCTCTTTCCAGCTCTGTGTTGGGTTTTATGCTGTGTGAGGCTGAACTTTCCTGTTGAAAGCAATCACCCTGAAAACAGGATCTGTCACAGGACACCTGAGGTGTTGCAGAGAGGCAAAGTAAACAGCAGAGCGGGGGGGAAAGCTGATTCATGAAGAGGAAAGAGAAGCTGGCTGCTATCTGATCACTTTGAGTCTGACTGACTGCATCATATTGACTTATGGCTTGAACACAGCTGCCTCTTCAGGGATGATCGCGCTCTGTGGTTGCAGAAGTGCCCGATATGAGCTATTGCATTGCAGGATGCATCTGACATGTGAAATATTAAGTCCTGGTTAAAGATAGATGCACTGTTATGGAACATGGGACTTTGTAGAGACATTTTTCTTTCACAGATTTTCAGGATCATCTGAGTTGAAGGGCAGACAAAGCATACAAAAGGTCTTGTGAAGTGTCAGTGGTTTCAGATTTTATTCACACTTTTCATACCAACAGGCAGTACAAAGTGCTTCTACACAATGCTATAATTAGTCACAACATCAGATTAAAAATTGAAAATTAACCCTCACATACTTCAAAACACACAACTTATCACACATGCTTAGGGTGCATTCACAAAGCTTTGATTCAAATCAGAGTATGTTTGCTCTGAAAGTCCGCTTCATTTGGGGTGTTTGGGTTGTGAACATGGTCAGACATGGTCAGATAGAATAAAAAACACAAAACCGTGACGGTTTCATGCTCCATGTTTGCGTGCATGTGGAGGAAACGGAAGTTGTGAGAACCTTCTTGTTCGTTGTATGTCTTGTCCTCGCCTACGGTGAATCCGAATGCAGCACTACCTCTGGAGAGATTGGGAACATTATTCAAAAGGTTTGGCTCATTTGGCTATGGTGCAACGTGAACGCAATCTCAGTCCGAAAGACCACCCACGACCCCACGCCAAGCCAAGTCCCCCCAGTCAGGTCGAGTCAAGTGGACTATGCTTTGTGAACGCGCCATTACACACATGTTTCACAACTGGTCCTGGCACCAACATTTATCTATGCCAGTGATTCCCAACCCTGGTCCTCAAGGCACACTATCCTGAAAACTTTCCATGTTGTCCTGTTGAAATACAGCTGACTCACATTAATGGGTCATTAGCAGACTGGTGCTCATCAGAGATCCATTTAATCTGAATCAGCTGTGTCCTAGCAGGGTAAAGTGGAAAGTTTTCAGGAAAGTGATGCCTTGAGGGACCAGGTAGTTGGGAATCACTGATATGCAATCAAAAGCATTCAACTGTAGCCTAGTAACTGAGCCAAAGGAGACTGAAAATATGGTAAAACTAAATGAGGAATTGACTAGATGCAGTACCACAGAGCGGCCACAGTAGGCATTATATCATATTAAAGTTGTATAATCCTATCCTAAGCAGTTTTGCCTGGGAACCAGACAACCCGTTATGATCACTTCTCCAGACTTAACCCTGGTGAATTAACCTCAGAAATGACTGCGTCTTTTTTCCATGAAACCAACCTGATCTCACAAAAATACGTGACATGAGCACGAACGGTTTTACTCATATACGTGTCCTCGACACGTAACTGCTTCAAATTACGTGTCACTGACACGTAAAGCTGCGCAATGCTAAGTCTATGGGGATGCTTTTTTGTGTCCCCAGACACAAATTTTTTCTGATTCAAATTACGTGCTGATGACACGTAAAACTGTGCAACGTAAAATCAACAAGTCCTCTAAAAAAATCACACCCATATTAGGTCGTTTGTGCACATAAAATACAGACCATATTACGTTTTTAATACCCACTCAGTTTATACACTTTCCCCTATGCAATCCACAGTTCTTTTCATTTTGACGGAGCCTAAATCCTTTTAGGTTTTTTGGCTTTATGCTGCCTGGAGAAACCTGGAATTGATCTCTCCAACTTCTGCATGACGGACACCTGCTCTGTGTTCTAGTCTATTCCTCAAGAGCTGCTGTCATGCAACTTGGCTTGTTACATCTGCAAAACTGAATGACAGCGCATGAAGTCATTCAGATGATGTTGGGGAAGAAATGCCTCTAACAGTTGCAAGTTCACACACAAAGTTGATGTTTTTTTTTCTGCTGAAGATAAAATGTAACCACTTCTGGCGAATGGATCCAGCTTAAGGTACAAAGAATAAACTCCCACGTCATACGCAACCACATTTTTTCCAGCTTTCTGTCATCTAGAGCTAAAAAAAAAGAGTAACTGACGGTTGCCTGTCTCAGAGAAAGTGTTATGACAGGCTGTTTGTTTCTTCCTCAGAGAGAGTGGATAGGTTAGGATGCTTGGAGTCTCTCTTGAACAAAGTGGGCATCTTGCTACAAAGCTGTACACGCATATTTTCTGCTTTATGATTGGTGAAATGATATCTACATAGGCATCTCTAAGGCTGCCGTTTGCAGGAAGCCAGAACTTGGACTGATAATTCCTATTGATTCGTACGGATTACTAAAATTTGCATAAATGAAGAAAAATAACTAAAATGAAGGTTTTATGGACAAATAACACACTAACATGGTTAAAAGCTCATACAAAAGTCCATTTTTCATGATAGGGTCCTTTAATGTTAATTAACCAAGTAGACTGTAAATATGCCAATGTCAATATTCTAAGAATAAAATGTGGCATGTGTGAGGCATCCTGGCTGCACTATTTGCTGCATTTACAGTATTTGCTCCATCCAAGTGAATATAAGTTCGTTCAGGATAATTTTTTTAATATAGTTTTCTGACATTGGGTCGATAGCTGCCCCGACTATTCTGGTTATGCCTTTCAGTACAGATAGTAAAAAGCTTTTTTTGGTAATTGTATCAAACACAACTATTGAACTACAGTGGAAATTATGCTGCAGCTAAAATGAGGTGAACATGATGCCCTTTAGGTGTTTTAACTGTGTGTGTTTTGCCAAGAATCTCCTCCATGATACTCCCCTCACTAATGAAACACAGGGAACACACTGAACATCTACCAGTCACACTGTATTCTGTTAGCATGGGAGTGAAAATCATAGCATGCAACACAGCCTTAGGGAAACACTGCAAATACTTTTAAGTAATTAAAACAGATGCCACATGTTTACTTTCCTTATTATTCTTTTTTTTTTAAAAATGTCAAGCAAGTAGAATGAACTCTTCTCATCTAGAAAAGTTCTCAGATATGACCCTCTGGCTAAAACCATGCTGATATGAAGTGATCTGATATTTGAACTTGTGCCACTGAAATACAGAAACTTTGATGCAACACTCATCTTATCACAACCACCCCCTCAAAAACAAAGCTCCAGCATGAAGTTGTGTTCAGATTACACAGCTTGAGTTTGTGGCTAAAACACCGCCACAGTGACAGCTATGTCATCAACAGACATAATCTCATCAGCAGTCAGTCTAAGCAGCTGTCAGTGAGAAGCTGGTGAAGCAGATCCTCCCTGAATGCATCTGAGGGTGCACCAACTCACTCTGTAGCCCCAGTCTGCAGCAGTCTGTTACATAATACATGACAGTGTAATATAACACAGCTCAGTTTTTTTCTGTAGGTCAGAGGAGAAGCAAATGTTATTGTGAGGAAATCCAAAGGTTTGTGTGCTGCTGCTTTCCATTACCACCGCAGACTTCAAGTGACTTCCACTCATAGATGTTGAAAGTAGAAGTCCTGAGTCAAGTTTCCCTGCAGAGGCACAGCATGGCAAACTCACCTCTTCCATGACAATGAAAGCTGTTGCTCATTGGTACACTGACTCAACTTGGTATGATCAATGCACAAACCAAACTCCCAGAACTGCACCTGGCTCATGCATTCTTTTAAATTAAATTTCTAAGTGTAAGGGGAATTAAATCTGACCTGTTTCTCATTACTGCAGCATGCATAATTTTTGGTCTTGCATTCATTAGGTGGTCCCACAAGTCTTTTTTTTTTTTTTTTTGTTTTTCCAACATTTGATTGGAAGACTGTAAAAATATTGTGAATTTAATTTTGAATTGCAAGAAATAAAACAATACAGTCAATGATGAATAGAATTAAAAATCTAACTTAAACTGATTCTATATAATCAGATTGGTTTTAACAGCATACATTTTAGTGAAATCAGCAGGATTAAATATGTAGTGTACTTGTGAATTTAAAGTGTCAAATGATTGTGATTAACAGTGAGATCCTTGGCTATATTACTGACCATCTGCACATACCTACGCAACATTATTACATTAGGAAAATGTGTGACAAAACAAATGTATCTTCTCACCCTTTTAACAAGGCAATGTGTTGCCATATCAAAGTAAACCATGCATTATGAAACATGCTGTCATTTTTTGGGAAAGAATTTAAACTGCAGATATTCTGGTTGGAGGACGGCCTCTTTAACTACTTTAACTTGACTTAATGCAGGATTTGAGCTGTCAAGCTTTTGGCATTGGAATGAAAAAGCAGCAACTAAGTAGATGTAGTGATGTGGAGTTGAAACTTGAGCTGGCTGCAGCCAGCATGACTTGCAGCAGAACTGCAGGATCTTCATGTCCTGTTAGGTTACTTGTGCAGGATCACTTGGACAAATCATGTCCTGCTGTGTGTGAATAATGTGCCCATATATGGCAGGGAAGTTAAGGGTATAACTGGAATATAATCTGTGGCATGATAAACCAGAGAACATGACATAAATATCAGTGTATCTATCATAGACAAGACGTACAACATTCCTGATGCCACACAGCACAATAGGTTTTATATACAGTCATTATTATTATCACTCACACCCTCCAATTAAAGAAGAAAAAAAGTCAACAAAAATGAAAAAAAAAATTCTATGAAAATCATTACATTGATTTTGAATTGTGGTTCAACAGAAATATATAAAAAAAAAACTAGCATGATGGGGCCCCAAAGCAAAAGCTTTGTTAAAGGAGTGATGACATAGCAGTTAAAAACTAGTTTATGTTGTTGGCATTACTTTATAAGTAAATACTCCAAAGAAAAAAACGGCATTTTTTACAGCGGAGTATTGTTTTGAAACGCCAGACCTCACTTCCTCAGTAATACAGTTGGGTCCGGTGATGATATGGAGCTTTACCCGGAGACCACGTTGACTTCATTTTGATTGGCTACACCTTATTTCGCTATGACCTTATTTGGAGAATCTAGGTCAAGCTGCGGACGGAGTTTGCTAAAGGCTAACTGCTAGCAACAATCCAGACAGTGAGCTACGTTTATCAGACAAGACAGCATTTAGAAAATAAATAAACTTACAGGTAATGACAAGGTTGTGGCCCCCTCCCTCAGTGTTGCTGCAGAAGTTTTCTTTTAAATCCATTTGTTTGAAAATCCAGACTGACTGCACAGAAGTTACTACTAGCTCCTTACACGAAGCTGAATCAGACAGGGAGGGGAGGGGGGAGCGGACGGTGCATAAACCGTTAGGAGAGAGAGAGAGAGAGGGGGCGCTGTTTACTTGATAGTGTGCTCTTATTGGAGCAATTAAATTGCGTAGAATGATAGAACTACGTAGAATGATAGCCTGCTGTCTGATTCAACTGTTTTTGAGCAGAGAGACAAAGCTGACAGACCATAAACAGGAACTTTGATTCTCACTCTGGACATTCACATGGCCTCATCAGTGCACAACAGATCATATTATACCCCCAAAACCCCAGAAAAGTGAAATTTGATGTCATGGCACCTTTAAAGACACACAACGGAACTTTCAGCAGTTTTCTCAGTGACGCGCCCCCTATCGGCGGCTAAACTAGCATCCATCTTGTTCGTACCTGTACTGTAAGCTCACTCCAGCCAGTAAAAGACAGTCTTATCTTGACTCTTGTTCTGTCCCTTCCTCTGTTTCTTTTCCTCTCTTCCTCCGATGATGTTTCCTTGCGTTTCTTTACCGAATTCGACATGATGCGCATTCAAAACACCCGCGATGTTGATACCTTTACATCCGGTTGCTAGTGAGTGACGCGGTGCTGCAACCAAGAGTTGGTTGCAACGTCACGGTCGCGTCCCGGATGGGAATCTTACATAGTGCTGTTTCTGAGCCCCGGGACGGCTCTGGGCACTGACAGCTCGAAAATGCGCGTAATGAATGTTGGTGTGACATCAAAACGAGTCAGAAACACAGATTTTTAAGGTCTAAAAGTTACACTGTGTGTCTTTAAGCAACACTTTGAAGCAATCATACCTGCAGGTATTTTGGGCCACTGTTCATGGGAAAAGCGCTCTAATGTGTCTGGGAAAGTTTTGTTTGTAGTTTTGTAGTTAGTTTTTATTTTGCTCAATCATAATTTTGCAAATTTTCATTTATTATTAGTTTCTTTCGTTTCCTTTTTGAATTAGGCCTACTATTGTGAATTTGGCCTTTTATTTAATTGGAGGGTATGAATAATTTTGAGGACGACTGTGTATAGCATGAACATTTTGCTCATCCTATCAGTATTACTTAACCTTTGGAGTCTTTTTCAGCCATGGGGATGAAATATTGGGGGTTTATTCATTCTTGCACATCTATGAGTGTCCACAGGATGATACATACAGATAAAGAAACTAATTATACTCTTAAGATTTTTTTGATCCTAATTCAATTTCCCCACTAATCTCTTCACTTTCATACGTAGTTTTTTCTTTAGAACCTATCATTGAAGCTGGAGATAGCCGGCTGTGATGAGGATTATTCATGATGTTTAAACTTGTTTCTGTCAAACCTGATAGTCCTGAACAAAATTGACTCACATGCAGTGTCTTCCCGCGTGGTTTCTCTTCGTCATGCATAAATGTGCATCATACTATGTCTATCACCTCAAATTAGTATGAGTCATGGACCAAACAAACATGTATATGTGACACTAAGATCCATTTATGTAGAGTATAGCGCAGGCCTGGGTGAGAGTACACCATAAATCAAACCTGCTGAAGCCATTAGGTTTCTGTCCAGGCTGCCAGAGACAGCCATCAATAAGACCTGGGTCTCATTTATGACATCACAGCACAAAACTGGGTCACATCTCATCATCAAGAGTGCTTCACTTTACTTACAATAACCAAAGCCACACTGTCATTTGTAGGGTGATAAGCTGTCAGTTTTTCTCTGTAAATTTTTTGTAAATATTTTTCGTAAAAACAACAAAATTCTCTGTACTGTTTCAACTGTTATTATTGCAAGAAAATAGTGTATATAAATAACAGTTGTGTACTGCAAAAATTTTGGTTGCCAAAATGGCATACTGTAATATCCTCTTTATTTTCACTATTTCACAGCGAAAAAATGGCAACAACAGCTGCCAGTTTTTCACCGTAGATTTTTTTTAATGGTGCAACAACACAAATACTGTAGCATAGCTTTAATAACTCCCTCTAATACACATATTATTCCTTCTTTTCATGAAAAAAAAAATTAACCCCCACTTACACAACCTCAATTCCAAAATAAAAGTTGGAACATTGTGTAAAATATAAATTAAAGGTTTAGTCAGAAGTTCCCCTCCTAAAAAATAAACAGACTTGAGCAAGTGAAATCCATCTCAAACCCTGTCTTTGGGCTTCTACTCGCATGCCGTGGTGCGCTTGAACGCAATTCACTCTCCCCCTGCCTGTAACTCGCTTTTTTGTACTATTTTGGTCTGGTCGGGACGTTTCTGGGTGGAGATTTCTGTTTATATCAGCAGCCAATGACAGAGCTAAGAGCATGACACTTTGTGGGAATAAGCTCATGATTGGAGCAGACGCCAGTCACTCGAACTCTCGAAGGGAAAAGAAAGAAAGAAAGGAAAAACGGTGGATGCACCAAAGAAAAGGTAAGAGCTTCAGATAATGCATTTTGGAAAGCCAGGGTTAATAATAGTTTGGCTTGTACCCGCTTCTGAGCTCTGAAGGAGAAGCTTGAAGTTGAATAGGCTAGCTAGAACGAGGCGGCCGTTAGCCCGAGCGGGAGGAGCGCTAAGTTTGAATACTGTTGTTTGCAAACAGAAACGCTGGAGGGACTTCCGACTCTACCTTTAAAGCAAAATCTTATCAACTAATATTTTCTTCATTTCATTTTAAATGTTCACAATTGGACATTTTCCCCATAAAAAATGTAACTTATCTTGATAATGTAAACAGTTCCAATATTAACGTTCCATCTACTCCTAATTTAACCTCACTGCACTGGTTCGTTTGTTAGAGAACAGATTAAGATTTTTTTTTTTTTTTTTTTAATTTGTCTGTATATTGTCGCTAATAGATATTTTATTTTTTTATTCAGTTAACAATGACAATGGTATAAATGTGTTTATATACAATAATTTTGAAGCATTTAGCACATTTACTTACAATTCAATAATTGTAGTCAGCATACATGGTAAAACTTTCAAATAACATTTCAAATAAAAAAGAGGGAAAACCCAGATATGATCAATCTACTGCACTAATCTGAAACTTCCATCAATTTCACTACTTCAGATTAGCAGTAATATTATTGAATGTTTGCATTTGTCTGTATTATGGCTGTACAGCAAATTGGATTTATTTCTGTTCTTATTCTTAAAATTAATTCTCAGGCAAACAAGAAAACAAATCTCCACAATCAGTTAGATATTTTAAATAAGATAAATATAAATAAAAATAAAACCAGTCAGATAAATGCTAGTTTTATACGTTAATGCCATGATGGGAGATGTGTGTGTTCTCCTCAGAAAACAACAACAACAAAAAAAAAACAGTGTTTAAACCTTAAATCTATTTCTGAGATAAGTTGTAGGGGAGCAAATGTGTGTGTAGAAATATGAAACTTAAATACCAATAAATAACCAAATTAAGTACTTGTTATTATTTTTGTCTCTTACTGTGCAAGTTTTTTTTTTTAATTCTCAGTCTGTGAGTCAAAACAAGAAGTGAGCAAAATGTCCTTCAAATGTGCCTGTCCAGTGAACATAAAGCAAAAACAGATCATTTTTTTTCCTTGTCAGCCCTTTACGATGGTCAACTGAGCAGCTTCTTCTTCTGTCCCAAAGCGATGCGAAGAACCATCTTAGAGATTCAGCAAGATCAGTGTTTTAATCAAACCAACAAGCCCAAGGCTGAGATGACTACAGAGAAGCAGTGGTGCTGCAGAAATCCCTGAATGCTTTTTGTCTCCGCAGCTGAGCCGAAAGCTGTATGTCAAGACGAGGACGGCCCTGAAGCAGGAAACAAGGCTGCCAATTCAGTTTGATCTGCAGACTTTTGATGCACACTGCAGTAGCAAAGCCTGCAGTTATACAAGACTTATACACCAAAGAAACCAGCATGTGGATGGATATAACTCACAATGTAACAACTAAAGACTCAATTAACAGGCATGGATTGAGGACAGTAGTGATGCTTTCTTAGTTTGCTGATGTCAGCAAATGCATTGTCTGAAATAAAGCACACGTCCAAACTGCATTCAGACCTTATGCAAAAACAACTGGTATGGGAGTGTGCAGGAGTCTTGAACTAAATCTTGTTTTATTAGATTATTTATTTTAATATGTTAAAAGACAAATAGAAAATAGGTGTCAGGTGAAAAAAAGAGAATTAGATGTCAGTGAAATAAGCTGAAATTGTCAAAATTAATAAATAGAAATTGGATGAAAATCATGACATTACTTTTGAAAACTGGTTCAACAGAAATGCTAAGAACAAACAAACAAAAAATTAAACAAGCAAAAAAGCATCATGGGGTTGATAGACTAAAATGTTTTTTCAGCAACGCTTTGAGGCAAAGTGTTTTCTTTAACGTCCATTTCTGCACCTGTCGACAGGTGTTTTGGTCCACTGTTTATTAGCAACGTGCTATAATTTGTCTGAGACAGTTTTTTTAAAGAATATTATTTTCAACGACAGTTCAAAAGCAATATTTTATTTCACAAATTTGAAATTTCATAAATTTATCTTGTGTGTTATTACATTTTTTAGTTTCTTGTTATTTGAATAAATATGGTGAATTTAGCCTTTTCTTTTATAGGAGTGAATTAATGATTTTGAAGATGACTGTAGTTTAATGAAATGTGGATCCATAATATGTAATTACACCAATTGTTATAACCTTTACAGTCAACCGTTGGGATAATGATTTTCTCTTTTCTTTGTTCAGGCTCTTAAATACAACACAAAAATCTATCTTCAAAGTCCTGCTCCAACAACCAGCATAAGGGAAAGCTGACTTATGTAAGCATTTCCTCATCTAATCAGATGTCATTCTCATGTCCAACATTTGACATGTCCTCATTAGGAGAAGAAAGGATGGTTGTAGTCAAGTGCAGCAGTTTACACTTATATAACCCTTATACATGGTCCAGAATACTATAAAATACTTCATCAAAACTTTTATTTTAGTTCCTTGAGTGAAGACAAAAATATTGCTTGAGTTAGAAATTATCTTAGTGTGGGGTAAAACAGATTCTTTTACAGTTTAACCCTTTAAGGATGCCAATTGTCTTGTTGCCATGGTTATGTAGAATCATTATGGTGGCTTGTATTCAGTTATGTGTTTGTTGCAAAGTCAAACTTTCATGAATGAAGTGGTGCTCAAAGAAACCAAAATGGCCATTGCCTTTTACCCGGTGCATAATAAAGGCTTCTACATGGCCGAGCAAATGAGAGAATGGAAAAGCCTGGAACCTCTTTGGGTGTGGATGAGCAAAAGCTGTGTGGATGAAGACCCTTCTGGACAAATCCTCATCTGTTTCTGTTCCTGGAAGTCCACATCCTGGTGTTTTTCCATTTTTGTTTTTGCTATGCATGTTTGGTGTAAAATTGTGAGTGGCTGTTTCACTCTATCGCACCCTTGATTCCTCATAGGAGTTTAGTCTATGTCACCATTTTATGGATTGCTCGGAAATCCAGAAGAATGGAGCAAAAACAGCTTGCATTAAGTCAACTCACATGTTGCTGTTGGTTTCTTGCCTGACAACCACAATATTAGCAAGTCAAACTAAAGCAGTTACACGTTATCACCCTACAAGCTTCAATTTACCCACAAATTAGCAGAAGCTAAAAAGGGACCAACTGAAACACAAGCCTCTGTAAAAACTTTTCCAGAAAGCGGTAAAACAAAGATGGAGAAAGTCAGCTGTCAATTTAAGAAGCGGAAATTGACAAAAGTAAAAAAATAAAATATGAAAATCATGACACTGCTTTTGAATTGGGGTTTAAAAAAGAAATTAAAAACAATAAAACAGGCAAACAAGCATAATGGGGCTCCTAAACTTAAATTTTGTTGAGCAACACTTTGACACAATCACTGCAATCATAGCCCCTTTCAGACTTGATCTGGAAAGTGGTAAAAGTGCTGACTTTGTCTTTTATAGCGTTTGCATTCAGACAAACCTTAAGCCCTTTCTCCTTAGAGCTGCAGCAGACATGTATCGGCTGGCCCCCCATGTCATAAAAGCTGAAATGTTGCAGCACGTTTTTTTGGCTGAACACACAAGAAAATGTTCCAGATAGGGATAAAAGGATGGCTGTTGCTGTAGGTGCAACAATCGGCCTATTCCCAACCTTTCCTCATGTCTGAGCAGCCGGGACACAATAAGTCCACGAGGAAGTGACATGTTTTAAAAGACAACCCAAAGGCTGTGTCCAAATTTGATGGTCATGCCCTTCCTAGGCCAGATGTGAAGGCCGCTTACATCCAAATGGGTCCAGATTCGGAGGGGGGGCAAAGGGCAAGGGGGGGTTTTCGATTTTAAGAATGGTTCGATGTATCCTTCGTGGCTAATCCTATCCCAAGATCGCGGGCCGAACAGGACATTCTACAGCAGAGGTGTCTAAATTTAAGAGACATTTTCATTTTATTCATCATATGATTTTGTTGAAGTGTACAAATTATTATTATGGTCTTTCATTTGCTATTGTCCATGAAATTAGCTAAAGTTAGCATGAAACTCTTGAAATTTTGTAAAATTTACTAAATAAATTTCCCAGAATTTAATTTTCTCTCAGCCAGAGCAATAAAAAATTCAGCCGACGATGGTAAAGCTGCTTTAGCTCCTCTAAAATTAGCAGAACAATGGTAGGATGATATTTTGGAGCTCCATTTTACTTCTGTTTAGTGCTGTCACAGTTGCTAGACGGACAAATTATTTAGTATAAAACATCATTCACAATGCAAGCAAAAATATCTAACAGCTGCAGGGATTAAAAAAAAACTGTTCAGTCCCTGACAGGAGCACTGAGGCATCACTAGCTGCTCACTAAAGCCCTGTTTCCACCCGCAGGTCTGGGTCAGGTTGGGCCAGGCTGGATCGGGTGGGTTTTGGTATGGATGTGTTCATTTTATGCTGTGTCCCCACAGCAAACTGTCTCCTTACCTTGGAGGCGTAGTCTTAACTGGATAGAGCTGCTGCATGATCGCGTGACATCATTGCCGTGCAGCACCTTTTAACCAAAGCACCACACCACACGTGGCAGAAACAAAGGAGTCACCCCTGCTTTGTTTTTACGCCTGCTCACGCGGGAAGTCACAGATTTTTCAACGAATCAACAGATTGCTGTGTGTTAGCTCCACCTTTTTGGTCCGGATCAGTTAGATCAGTACCCCTACCGAAGGGGACCACAAAAGTAGGCCGGGTCAGGTCGGATATAAGGGTACCCATCCCAGTTTTTATCTGTGGAGACGCAAAAAAATGTGGAGCGATCTGGCCCGACCCGACCCAGACCCACTGGTGGAAACAGGGCTTGAGAGTTTCTGAGGGCCTGAAAAACATGGGATGGCCTTTAGAGCGCAGAATTGTCGTCAGTTTTGATTTTAATCTCTTCTTTGTAGTGAGTTTGTGAGCCTGTAAATCCAATTATTGACGCAATTAGTAACTAACTGAATGGTCAATCTAAATGTTCAGAATCTTTAAAAATGGCCCAGCATTCCAGGAAAATTAGCCCATGCTTGAGATATTTATTTAATTTTGTCCTACAAATACTTCTCCATCCTGTATTTACATTTCTTTAAACTTCTCTCCAGTGGTTCTTTACTTCTCTGTGCTCCCTTATTTGATCACCCTAACAATATATACAGTAGTGCCTGGTTTTCTTTGTCCTTTGCCATGTTGTCTTTGCAGTCTGTAGTAAAGCACTCTTGTTGCTTTCTTATTCTGTTGTTCAATTTTCAGGTTTTTGTTTACTTTTTCTCACCTGCCAGCATTTCTTTTATCATCAAACTTTTCTTTACGGTTGTGACTGAACAGGTTTTTGTGCTTTTGTCTGTCAACAGTCTGATAACTCTGCAACCGCCTCCTCATGTTCCATCCCATTCAGGAATATGGGTTTAGAAAGCAGAAAATTAATCTGTCTAGCTGGCATCTATCTGTGTCCACCTCCTCTATAGTAAAGTAACTCTGACAAGAGGTGTGAGAGAAGCAATTCTCTGCCAAAAAAAAAAAAAAAAAAAAAAGGATATGACAAACTGATGGAAGTTTCCCAGAATTTCCCTATATTATCCTCCAAGAAACAAACTTTTTAAGCGTAGTCTGAAACAAAGCGGTGTGAGCCTTAGGGTCTGAAAACTCTCTTTATGGCTTGTGTGTATTTGCATAGAGGATGTAATGAATGTAGACCAGGCAGGTCACTGAGTGGGCAGAGGAGTATGACAACGATGAGAATTTTATGTAGTGGATGAATGTAGTTACACAGCTTCCACAATGAACAAACACCACATGGGGCAAAATTTAGGAGGAGGAATTTAACTGCCTCCACTGGAGTTCTACAGATTTGTATATTACAGAGTGAGACATCCTGATGAAATTCTTAAAGGTACAGTATGTAAGAATAACTGACATCTAGTGGTAAAGATGGGTATTTGAAAGAAAAGATGTTTTCTTTCAAATGACTTCATACTGTTGTGAATGTATGGTGGCCGTTAGTGGCCAAAATTCTTCCAGACTTAAGATGTTTTCATCTGTGAGTGGATCCAGTGGTCTCAGGTGTAGCTATGACTGTACTTTGAGTAACTACTTTTAAAGTTCAGAGGGTTCTAACTTCACACATCTCGTTTTGTCCATTCAGGGACACCGTAGTAAAACTGGTGGAACAAATATGGCAGCCTCCATAGCTGTGTCTCTTGTTGCAGTCTGGACACTGCAAAGTGCAGATTCGTCAGCTGCATACGTCACAGCGGCGCATCAAGTACTTTCCCATTTCCAAAATGTCTGAAGGAGCCTCCGAATCCACACTCCGTCTGGCCTGAAACGAAGGAAATATGCTATGTATCCTTCGTGGCCTCACCTATCCCACAATTCAATGCGCACAAGATGGGAGAGAATAATCAGCAGAGCTAAGAGTGTAATATTTGGATATATTTGTGGATTTTTAAGAGTTAAATTAAGTGTTTACCCATTAGAAGCAACAGGGTCTCTGTGGGAAATTTTAAAAATATGTGGACAAGCTTAAAAAGCGTTTTTGCCTTAGAAAATGCATTTGCGTTGGGTGTTAACGAGTGGTTAATGGGGTGTTGATGTTCAGGTAACGACAGATAAATGAAAAGAAATAAAATGCCCGATCCCAATTTAGTTTGTGCAACGAAGGAATAAGTGGAAAGAATGCTGTCATTAGACAGCTGTGGAGTCTGCAGTTGCTATGCAACGGGGCTGGAGCACTGTGGGAAATTCTCGTTGGCTAGTATGCCCCATTTCAGCAGCCTTCTGTTTCAGGAGGCTGCTTCAGAATGCACAGACTTCATAGCACACGACGTAGTCTGCGCACTTCGCAGTGTTCAGACTGCAACATGAGACACATATGCGCACCGCCCAGCAAGTAGATATAAATGACTCATTGTAAGACAACAAACATATAACAGTAGGGATGCACCAATGCATCGGCTGGACATCGGTATCGGCCAATGTTTGCCTTGTTAACTGACATCGGCCATCGGCCAATAAAAATGACATTCGCCGATGGCAGTGGCTGATATTATATAGCCTATACATATATATATATATATATATATATATATATATATATATATATATATACATATGTGTACGTACTGATTTACATGTGTCATCAACACTGTGCCCTCGCAAAAATCTTTTTCCCCCTCTTTTTTGGGTGGGTGGGGGGAGATACTGGTAGAAGGCATCCATGCACTTTCCTCAGTAGAGAAACAAGATGGCAGCGGTCGTGTGGCAATATTTTCAGAATAAGATCAGCGTTACGCAGTTTGTAGTACATGCTCCACAAATATTTTTTATTGGGCCATGAAAATAATCTTCTCATTGAGTATGTTTTTGTTTATTCGGCTAAAACCACTCAATTTTGTTTGGCAATATACTGAAGCATTCTTTTTAGTGATTATCAGTCCCAGGTTTTTGAAAAGTTTTCAGAAAAGAGCTTGTTATAACTAATGTCAACCACAAAGTGACATTAAAGGTTGTTTCTGTTTCATAAATTGGTCTGATTGAATTTGTGTTCATTCAAGGATAGACTGATGAAGAGCTGAAAGACTTGTAAATTTCTGTGGCACAAAGGAAGTAATAAATAAAAATAGAAAACATCGGCCATCGGCCAAGTTGTTATGTTAAACATCGGTATCGGTATCGGCCCAGACTTTCACAATCGGTGCATCCCTATATAACAGTTATTCTAGTGCAGCAATTACACATCAATTGAAACACAGTTTTGAATTATATACTGTATTACATTGTTCTACAATTGATCTTTGGCTTTTTACACACTGTACATTCAAACTTGGAACAACACTTCACAGAAGCATCATTTTATGATTTGATCCATTTCATTTGTCATTCATCTGCATTAGAGCTGTCACAAATGATTATTTTGATAATTGACTCACTGATGATTTCGGCGATTAGTCAACAAATCGTATCATACGGAAATTCTAGCATATTAACATGACCAGTCTTCTATCTTGAATCTATTATCTTGAAACTTTTGGACACTTTCTCACTGAATCTAATGTAAAATGTGTCCAAATGTTTGTAGTGTGTGTTTATTTATGACAATATACAATTCAAGAAAAGCTGACTGGACAGAAAGGCAGACAATGTAGCAGAAGGTAAAGTGGCAATATTGAGAGGAAAAACAAAGCTTATAAAAAAACGATTAGTCGATTATGAAATTAGTTGCCAACTATTTTGATAGTCGGCGATTAGTTGATTAATGACTAATTGTGGCAGCCCTAATCTGCATAGAAACATCAATCAGGAATTCTACTTAAAAGGACACCAGGGTCCTCTAAAACAGTGTTTCCCACCTCCAGTCCTCAGGACCAACTGCCCTGCATGACTTGGAGGAAACCCTAATTTTTCACACCTGATTCAAATAAATGGCTCGTTAAAAGGCTTGCAGAGAACTTGATGAGGACGTTCATGAATCATGAGTTGGGAAACACTGGGTTGAGGACCAATTTTCTCGTTAAGAACCTCCATCATCCTGGTAGCCAAGCTGATTCAAGTTCACCATTTTTTTTTTTTTGCCTTTCTCGACTGGCTGCTCAAAACTGATGCAATAACACATACAAAAAAGAAAACACCATAAAAGAACAGATACCAGTTTAGGAATGAAAGGGACCGAAATTTCAAGAAAAAGAAAAGTTTAAGTGAGCACAGTTACAGAAATTGCTCAACTTGTTTTGTTTCATTGGGGATGCACAATAGTCCAACTATTACAAAAAAAAAAAACAACCAAACAAACAAAAAAACACACTGTTACTGGTGAATATGGATATGGAGCAGGACCCAGAGGCCAAAATATTCTGAAGGCTAGAAATGGTGTGAAAAACAAACAGTACAGTCCAGAGCTGCAGGGTAAACAAAAAGTTCAAACGAAACTCTCCATAGGCAACAACTTATCCAGCAAAACAACAATAAAACAAGGCTGGGAACACACAGGTGGAAACAACTAAAGGATCCAGCTCATAGATGCTGGAGTCAACAGATAATCAATGCAAAACGAGCAGCTAAGCACCGAGGGCAAACACATAGGCTACACGAAGACAGAAATTTGAGAAGATAAATGAGTAAACAAAAACATGACCAAAGGTATCAAGGAGAGAAACACAAGATCCAGAGGTGCCAAGGTGAGCCATTATACCTGAGTAACAAGTTTCCATAACAACCACTTATAAGCTGCACTTTTCAGCCACAAAGATCAGATAATAGAACTCACACATCAGGAAAACCAGGAAGGAGGAAAGCTTTGTAAATAACAATTTTCTTTGTGATTAAAAAAGCGATTATACAAATAGGAAGTTGATTAATTCTCACCTCTCATTGATAAGCTCCTCCATCACCGGCATCTGGCCTGCAGCGCTGACATTCATGTAACCATAAATGCACAGAGGCCCTGCAGGCAGAGGATGACAGTCAGCAAATTAACATAATCATATTTATTATTAAAAGGGATGAACTTTATGTAGCAACATACAAACTATTCATACTCTGTAGATTACATTGACATAAACTTATTAAACAGCACCAGGTTTACGCAAATGCATCAATTTTCCTCATATTTGAAGTCCACCATCAACTGACCCGACACCACCTGCGTTTTTGGTGTTAAACTTAGAGAGTTAACTAACATCAAAGCCCAAGAAGAATGTCTATCAGGACACTTAGGTTGAAGGGTATCTCTTTTTAGCTCAGTGAAAATTTTCCCAGTTTAATGAATAATTATTTCCTGATCCAGAAAAGACTTAATTTATCCAGAATTTAGTTTTAAGCACCAAAACAGCTGGTAAGTAACCAATGCCTAAGCTCTAATCCTGCTCAATTTCGGCATCATATTGGATATTGGCTCCATGGTGGCGTGGTGGTTAGCACCACAGCCTCACAGTTAGAAGGTCAGTTCCAACTGTGGCCGTCCTGAGTTCGCATGTTCTCCCCGTGTATGCGTAGGTTCTCTCCAGGTACTCCGGCTTCCTCCCACCATCCAAAGACATGCATGTTAGGTTAATTGGTCACTCTAAATTGCCCCTAGGAGTGAATGTGAGCGTGAACGGTTGTCTGTCTCTCTGTGTTGGCCCTGTGACAGACTGGTAACCTGTCCAGGGTGTACCATGCCTCACGCCTTTTAATAGCTGGTCTAGGCTCCAGCAACTCCTGCGACCCTGAATAATAAGCAGTATGGAAAATGAATGAATGAATGAAATTGGATATTATCTTTATTTTATTTAATAAAAAAAGAAAACAAAAGCATGAATCAAAAGGTCAAAAATTATATGTAGTTCACAATGAAATACACACACACAAAAAATATTGTGATACGGGATTCTGCTTCTGAAGAATTCAACCAGAATAGTGCAGGAGCGTAGTTTTCCTGCTGAATGGGAGTAAATATATGCCAATGTGCAAATAGGATACAGAGAGTTTGGACAGTGAAGGTCAGCCTGGCAGAGGGGTCAGTGAGACTGAGGAGAAATGTGACCTTATATAGACCCTGAATAATAAAACTCATTATACTCCAACCATATGGGTTGCTGTCAGAACCACTTCATCAAGTGGACACCTAGAGCTGACATTCCTTTGCTCAAAGCCCACAGCAGAATGAGCAAATGCCCCTTAATATCTACATTATAAATGATAACAAAATGCACCCAGCCAAGTGCCTCAGGCAAGAGATGGAGTGTTTTGAGTTATGCAACTTGTAACATAAACAACGAAAGAGGAAAAGGCAGTAAAAAGTAAAAGTCATCTTTGCTGGACATGCACTGTATAGATGTACAGAAATGCACCACTCATAGGGCCAGATCTATCAAAAGTTTGCGTGTATAAAAACGTGAGCTATCTCATTGCACACGCAAAAAAAATGTAGACTGATCTTCTAACAGCGTGCTAAAAGGGTTTGGTCTTTCAGACGTGCTAAAAAGTGCCTTTTTATTTATTTAGTACTTCTGCTGCAATGAATATACAATATGGGGCGTTTACACACAATTGTGCATGTGATGGAGGAGAAAATGTATATACAGTGTGTACTGAAAGTATTCAGACCCCTTTAAACTTTTCACACTTTGTTTCATTGCAGCCATTTGCCAAAATTGAAAAAGTACATTTTATTTCTCATTAATGTACACTCAGCACCCCATCTTGACAGAAAAAACTGACATGAAGTAATTTTTGCAAATTTATTAAGAAAGAAAAACTGCAATATCACATGGTCATAAGTATTCAGACCCTTTGCTCAGTACTGAGTAGAAGCAGTGTTCTTGGGAATGATGCAACAAGTTTTTCACACCTGGATTTGGGGATCTTTTGCCATTCTTCCTGGCAGATCATCTCCAGTTCTGTCAGGTTGGATGGTGAATGTTGGTAGACAGCCATTTTCAGGTCTCTTAAGAGATGTTCAGTTGGGTTTAAGTGAGGGTTCTGGCTGGGCCAGTCAAGAATGGTCCCAGAGTTGTTCTGAAGCCGCTCCTTTGTTATTTCAGCTGTGTGCTTAGCGTCATTGTCTTGCTGGAAGGTGAACCTTTGGCCCAGTCTGAGGTCCTGAGCACTCTGACAGAGGTTTTCTTCCAGTATCTCTCTGTACTTGGCCGCATTCATCTTTCCTTCAATTACAACCAGTCATCCTGTCACTGCAGCTGAAAAACACCCCCATAGCATGATGCTGCCACCACCATGTTTCACTGTTGGGATCGTATTGGGCAGGTGATGAGCAGTGCCTGGTTTTCTCCACACGTACTGCTTAGAATTCACTCCAAAAAGTTTGATCTTGGTCTCATCAGACCAGAGAATCTTATTCATCATAGTCTGGGAGTCCTTCATGTGTTTTTTTGGCAAACTGTATGTGGACTTTCATATGTCTTGCACTGAGGAGAGGCTTCCATCGGGCCACTCTGCCATAAAGCCCCGACTGGTGGAGGCTGCATTGACAGTTGACTTTGTGGAACTTTCTCCATCTCCCTACTGCATCTCTGGAGCTCAGCCACAGTGATCTTTGGGTTCTTCTTTATCTCTCTCACCAAGGCTCTTCTCCCACGATTGCTCAGTTTGGTTGGATGGTCGGGTCTAGGAAGATTTCTGGTCATCCCAAACTTCTTCCTTTTAAGGACTATGGAGGCCACGGTGCTCTTAGGAGCCTTTAATGCTGCAGAAATTCTTTGTAACGTTGGCCAGATCTGTGCCTCACCACAATTCTGTCTCTGAGCTCCTTGGACAGTTCCTTCCACCTCATGATTCATATTTGCTCTGACATGCACTGAGCTGTGAGGTCTTATATAGATAGGTGCCTTTCCAAATCAAGTCCAATCAGTTAAATTAAACACAGCTGGACTCCAATGAAGGAGTAGAACCATCTCAAGGAGGATCAGGAGAAATGGACAGCCTGTGAGTTAAATGAGTGTCACTGCAAAGGGTCTGAATAGTTATGACCATGTGATATTTCAGTTTTTCTTTTTTAATAAATTTCCAAAAAATTCTACATTTCTGTTTTTGCTGTCAATATGGGGTGTTGAGTGTACATTAATGAGAAATAAAATTAACGTTTTTGGATTTAGCAAATGGCTGCAATGAAACAAAGAGTAAAAAGTTTAAAGGGGTCTGAAAATTTTCCATACCCACTGTATATTAATTTATCACTTTCAAAATGATTTATCAACCATGAGACGCATTGCCTTGAAGGTTTTTTGCCTGTACTTTTAGTATTTCTGAAGAGCAGGTGCAAACTTGCAGCTTTGCACACAAAAGACTGCAGCTTCTAAGACGGAAAATCCTGGACACGCACACATATGATTCAAAATCATTTTTCATGAGCAGTGAGGGCAACATATTTAGGTCTCATTGTTCAAATCAATAAGAATCACCCTAGCAAACACCACTATTTAAAATGGGTGTAAAATATTGTGAGCAGAGTGGAGGCAGCGCGACTGACACAACTTTTCAGCCGTTTTCAGCTCTGACTTATCAAATGCACCGCGTACGTTATGAAAGAAGTTTGCCAAATAACTTTAAATATCATACAAACAGAAATAAAGGCAATCTGAAGAAAGTATGAGTACGAAAGAGCAACGTGAACACGAGTCAAGCCAAGCAGAGATCAATCACTGTCTGTGTGTGCGTGAGAGTACAGGACAGCTCGCGCTGCAGAGACGTGTGTGCAGGAGGGCGGGTGCTGTGTGTGACTGGCCAATCACAGAGCGTGCAGACAGTCTGTTATCAAATAAGGATTCTCCTTCAGCACGAGCACAGATATTGAATAGTTTTACTCGTATCATGCTCGTACTCGTCAAAAATGCATTATCCGTACCGGATACTCGTCTGAAACGAGTATCCGGCTCATCGCTAGTTGTAACAATGTGAAGCCAATCTTGTTCTTAAAAGTTCAGAAAAGTCGGTTCCCTAAAAGGACTCAAAGTGGCAAGATAAATAAATAAATAAAATTAAATGCATGTAAGGTGAGGAACCAGTGTTAGCACTGTTAAGTTTCCAGTACGACCTTTTGATCACTGATCCCTCGCATCACAGATTCTGTTGCAACACAGACATTATTCAGGGTACATGTAGAACAAAATTTATCCAATAAAGCTGTAAAAATTAGGGTAAAATCCTTGTAACAATAATAATTTTAACTTAATAAATTCCAATTGGGTAATTCGGCCCTACTTTTAACCCATTTCAAGATTTAAGCCTAACTTATAGTCGTTCGTAAAGTGTTCTATGTAGGTTATGGAAAGCCCTCTATGTTTACGAAGAGCCTGTCGAAGAGCTTCTCTGTTGTCACCAGCTGCACAAAATATTTTTTAGGTGTCTGTCACTCCATCAAGGGACGAAGACGGCAAGGGCTGTGATTGGTCAATCACAACGTAAACACTAGCTGCACCATTTTTAAACCGGTGAGCCTACGAAGACGTAGAAATGACTCCAACCGAAGAACATTTGGCCAAAGAAGTGAGGAAATACCAAAATCTCCATTGTATTTTTTTTGTATCAGAATTATATCTGTTTCAATGCTATTCAGCTGCAGAAACAACAACAGTCTTTCTCTCTCGGATGCCATTTCACACTGGAAACGGAAGCACAATAACCAGCGAGGTTACCAACATTGGCCAGTCTTGCATACACCCCTACTGATCGGGCAGGAAATTGCACTTTGTATCAGGCACCATGACGGATAACTATGAAGGCTGGAGGGGTCTCCGTTGTTCTGCAATTGGATAACGCATTTTGGAGAAGTATACTGTACCCTTAACCAGAGAGCAGTGGGCTGCCAATTACAGCGCCTGGGAGCAGTTGGTGGGGGCTAAGTACCGTGCTCAAGGGCCTGTAATTTGTTTATTCTATTTATTTATTTTCATTACTTATTAACATGTTAGGTTAATTGGCATCTGTGAATTCTCTTAAGTATAAATTGTAAGTGGATGCTTGTCTCTATGTTGGTTGTCCAGGGTGAACCGTGCTCTCGCCACTCAGTTAAGCTCTTATGCTATTTCTGCTGCACAAAAACACTGAACACTTCCAGCTATGGCACATGGTCATAAAAGTCATTTAGGTTGCTGTGCAGATAGTTAGGCCTTCTATTAGAAAACAGGAACTAACTATGTGTGGCCTCAGGCTAAAAGTCAACTAGTGTAAAACAATTAAATGATGAACTAAAAACAGCCGCTTTTGTTTCACACTCGTTTAGAAGAGCACCTGATGTTGATATGAAAACTATTCTATTTCCATCAAAATGTAAAGAGAGTACAGAGTCAATTCAAAAACTCTGTAAGGTCTGTAACTTTTGACATTTTAAGGACTGGTTCAACAATGATCAGTGAACCAGTCCTACAAGAACACTGAAGCCAGCTTTGTATGGATCATCTGCTGATATGAAGCGATTACACCCAGAGGTTGTTTGAGATAAAAGGTTTAAGGTCAGCTGCAAGCATTATTGGAGCACAGTGACATATGAAAGTGTCATTGTGAATATTCTTCATGTAAAAGGTAATACTGCTCATGCCTGTTAAGATGATTTATCGTCAAATACTATACATATACTGTGCTCTTACAGTAAAGATGGCCTCAATCGGGTGTCGGGTGGTGTGGAGATAGACATCCCCTTGACCTAGAGTCACTCACATAGATGCAAAGTCAGCAAATGAATGAAATCCAACAAATATGAATGCTGGTATGCAATTACTAATATGGAATCATGGGGTGCAGTTTGGGGGTAGATGTGTCCTCTAAATGGCATCTTTCACTCACACGAAGAGGAAAACAGAGCCTTTAAGCTTGCTTTGATTGAACAACATTAAGCTCTGGCATCATCATGAAATGGACGATGGCTTAAAAAAACGAATAACTGTAAGGCATTTTTTATTCTATGGCCTTGTAAGTTAAATCTTTCTTGAGTCTGAGAAAATGAAATTCCTGTCTTTAATACCTTGACATGAGAGATAGCATCATATACAACATGAAATTTATGTAGGGAGAATAATCTACTTAATATCAATGAAACTTTTTTTCATTAACTAAAAACTATGAAAGCACTTGAGAAAATAAAGAAATTTACTTATATTTATAAATATTTGCAAAATAACACGAAAGGAAACAGCTGATGTGTTGGAAATGAAAGCATGGTATCTACAAGGACAGTATTACTGTACTTCCATTGGTATGGTCTCACATGGACATACAGTAGCATGCTACTGTATGTCCATGTGAGACCAATCAAGGTTTGTCCATAACCTTGATTGCCAATGAGTAAGAAATATGTCTGTAAATGCTACTATTATGTGTTCTAGACAAACCTCCTTTAAAGGAGTATGTGCTCTACAATAAGGCTAATTTTACATTTTTTTTGGTAACCAGTTTTCTGTTTAAATCTAGCTAATTTATACTTTGGTCAAAAGTAGAGGATGTGCACAAAATAAGATATTGATATTACATTACCACCAACCTTCTCATTTAACATGTAAATATGTGGTAAAAATCAATGCCATTGTCAGAGTTTGGCCCTATTTTGCATAAAAAGGACCTTAAAAATGGACTGAACGTGACCTGTGGTTGACAGTGCAGTCAGTTTCCATCACTGATGCATAATTGCTCTGTTGTCTGGTGGAAGAAATTGGCACTGGGGAGAAGGCAAATGTAATATGAACATACATATTAATGGAAAACACCATGCTGCGACCTTTAAATCTACTATATAGCAATTTTTATAGCAGGCTTCAAATTTGCATTGAAAGTAGTTTGCTGCCCTCGTTCCACTTGCGATGCCTGTGGCAAAACCAGAATACAAAAGAGAAAGACAAGGTTGATTATCAATTACTGGGAGAAATAAATATACCAGAGAAGGAAAAAAAACAGTTCCGGCCAAGACAATAGCATCAAAAAAATTTTCCTTCAATTTCCCTTTGTAGTAGCTATAAATCATACATGCAGACAACCCAGTAAAACAGAGGAAATCAACAACAGTGCTTTACTTCTAGCTTTTTATGGACTTTCAACAGCTAGCGAGATGCTACTCATAGTACAAGCACACAACTCTACAGAAAGGTCTTAAAACCCTCATATTATGTTAAGGGTCAATTTGACCCATTTCAGTTTTTGTGTTGAAAAAAGTACTAGTTATCTTTTCTTTTTCCTCATGAAATTTTGTGACTTTTCCTCATCTGGGGTCATGAACTGATGTGTAAATTTTGGACACTCTGATGTGTTCTGGAGTGTCTCTGCAGAGTTTGTATACAAAGATGATGTTATGGGTCATTTTGACCCGGACTCTTTAATATGGGTAAGAACATGTTCAAGTCAAACATGAACATGTCTCTTTGATGTAGTTTATTTTGATTTC
This sequence comes from Atherinomorus stipes, assembly GCA_023101725.1. Classification (NCBI taxonomy): domain Eukaryota; kingdom Metazoa; phylum Chordata; class Actinopteri; order Atheriniformes; family Atherinidae; genus Atherinomorus; species Atherinomorus stipes. The sequence goes on from JALJCO010011644.1 coordinate 181,607, forward strand.
ATAATCATTTATATTTTCATTACATCTGAAAAGATTTTTAGACCCAGAGATCCAGGTGTGGTGAGGGTAGAAACTTTCTCTCGGTGGTCCTTATCACTGTCACTATTCTCATGTCATCTCTTTGAAAACACAATAAAAAATGAGCTCCAGAAGGTTTACAGCCAAAGAAGCTTTATCACAGATTTTTAACCAGGCTAGCGATGAAGAAGAACAAAGTACAGAGACAAAAATTCTATCTGAACCTGAGGACAAATACTATTGATGATCCAGATTGTGATTTCATAATATCTTATGATGAGGCCGATTCCAGGGAGGAGTCATTCCAAGAATGCAATGCTGGCAAAATTGTACCTCTTTTGACCGAATGGTTAACATGCATGGCTCTTACTCAGGAGATGAGGGTTCAAACTCTGCCTGGGCCATTATTCATCCTGTTATACAACCAATTTACAAAGGATCGAGATACAGGTGTAAAGAAACAGGAAGATGCCAGGTCTGTCCCTCTCAAGAGGCCAGTAAAACAAGCACTATTTGCGTGAAATGCAAAATTACATTTCCAGAAAGCACAGATGTATTCGGTCCATTATATGGAGAACACTGAAAATGATTAACATCAATAATCTAAACAAACGGGGCAAGTTGGAAAGAAATGGCTTTGTGAAGAAAAAGCAACTCAATCTAAATAATTATTAAAAATAGTTTTGGAATTAAAAATTGTACTGTCTTTCTCTTTTATATATGTTTATCTAATAAAAAATACATTAATTAATTGTTTTGACCTAGTTTTTTGACTGTTCTGAATGGATTTACACAGCACGGGTCAAAATGACCCGCAGCATAATCAACGTCATTTTTTTTTCAACATAATATGAGGGTTAACGCTGCTGAATAAAGTCACATCCACATAAACACAAGTATTCTACAAAACAGAATTTTTCCCTCCAAAATTTAAGTTGAATTGGCACCCAGAAAAAGTAGAAAAGAATCTAATCTGGATAAAAGATAATGTCCCAGCCCTATGATCAATGTGGACTATTGAGCACTGGATCCATGTATTACTGATAAACCTGTGCTGAGGGCTAAAGCCTCCAGCTGTGCCTGGGATTGTAATTTAATTTTGTTTGCAGGCTATTTTCACACATTAAACCTCAATCAAAATAATCTATATTTTAAAATCAATATGCCAAAATATGGACCTGATTATGCAGTAACCTTTGACCAGACTCTTCTATTTGGCTAAAAGTGCTTCTTACAGTGGGGAAGCGAGTCAGGTGAGTGTGTTTTATGTGGCAGCAGTGTGTTGATTAAATGTAGATTGGAGATCAGGAGCATATTGATTGCTTGTTTTTATCTATTTATGCTCATATGCGCTTATTTATAATCTGGGTGTGATATTTAAAGTGCCAGTGGCATGAAATTCCAAGCAACTTTTAGTCCCTTTTTAGTCAGACTCTAAGTACCTCAATAGAAAGGATTGTTCGCCGTAACTCAGCCTTGTCATAGAATAGCAGGCGCTACCAGTTAGCACTACTGTTAGCACTGCCATACAATGACCGAGGTTTGGTGGGCGGGACCAGAAGGCAAGCTTGTCACCATGTGCTTCTGTTGTCATGGTGCTCTCATGCAGAGGAGGCGGAGTGATACGGAGATACCTGGAGACATTCGCCCATACACTCAGACACGTAACCTGCAGACACGTGCCTCTTCACACCCTCGTGTTTGAGTAAAAAAAAAAAAAAAAAAGAGTTGCTGTGTTCTGTTGAACGGGGCTGCACGTCAGGCTTGAAGAAGTTCGTATCGAGTCTCTGTGGATCTATACAGGACATACGGCAGTGACGGATTCACCAACCTGACACAGACGCTGATGCAGCGCAAGTATGAATAGAGTTTAAGAAGAAAACAGCATCATATTCCAGCAACAAGTTTCCCTGAATTATTTACTTCACCCATGACCCGAATTCAGTTAATAGTTAATACTAAAGATATATTACACTAGTTCTGCTCGTTAGATCTGTCTTCGTCTGACCGGAGCAGTACAGAAACAGTGATGATGATGATGATGATGAAGGCCTGATTGCAAACCCAAGTCCGCAGCCAAACATGCATGCACAACGGGAAGAATTATAAACTGGAATCATCACAAACATCAGTTTCCCTCAGAGATGAAAAACACAAACGTGATGAGAAACTTTTATTAGAAACTACGTGTCTGTTCGTGGTGGCTGGAAGCCGTTATAACTTCCTGAGGAGGAGACGGAGCTGCAGGGAGATTTTCTGTTAGTTCAGTCTGTACATTCCTGCAGAAATGAAATCATCCACAAGTTTTTCAGTGGGGAGGACAAAAAGATTGCTGATGTCCTTTGTACGCCAGCTACAGAGCAGTTCTGATACGAACGGGGCGCCATGATGGCTGGAAGTCATGGCGTCACAAGCTGCACGAGGAGTAAAATACTCCTCCTGCCAATCAGCCCATTTGTGCATGCTAACTTCGCCATGTAGGCAGACACACCCAGGGAAAAAGGAAACGTGAATCTATAATTTATTCCCTTCGGGGACATAGGCAGGCTGGGGAAACTAAAATATATGATCAATGACCTCAAAAAACGCAAATTTCATGCCAGGGAAGCTGATTTGGAAGCTGTAGTTTTTTTTAGCAGCAGGTATATTTTTTGTAACTGAGGCTGTGGTGTGTCCACACGTAAAACGCAGCGCTGTGATGGCGTGCCTACATCAGCTGTTGCTTTTTTCTTCAACAGTGTTGTACTGCGGCTAGATTCTAGACTTTTTGGAGAAAGTAAACATAGACCTGAGCGGGTATCAATGATTGCTGAATGGGTATTAAATATAAACGTGTGTGTTTGTATGCGTTTGTGCGTCATGGGTGTTGGTGTGGCATTAAATCAAATGTATAACAGCTCTATCAATGATGTGGTCAGCACCCCTGTAGCACCTGCAGGAAAAAAAATCATCTGGCGTCGCCACGGAGTGTATTTAATAGCAGTGGGTTGGGATGGGCTAGATTATTGAAATATGCTGGGAAAATAAACAATTCGTGCATCACTACAGTAATTCCCAAGGCTGTGGCGCGTGGCTGCGCCTGCACCTGCACCTGCACCTGCACCTGCACCTGCACCTGGCTGTTACAATAATAAATTGTGTCGGCTAATAGATACAATATTTACACCAGTGGTTCTCAAACTTTTTTTTGCAGGGCCCCCCTTTAATTGGAAATTATAATGTCAAGCCCCCCCATCCCACCACCGCTACCACATGCACCCAAACATTTACCAAGAGACACATGAAAAAATGCATTGCATTTGGGGGTGGGCAATGCTTTTTGAGTCATCATCATTTGTTCATTAGTACTTTAAAGAATATGCCCATTTTTTGTTAGAAGTACAAAAACTATAGGCCTGGCTGGGCCCCCCCTGACACAGCCCTGAGCCCCCCCCTGGGGGGCCCACCCCCCAGTTTGAGAACCACTGATTTAAAGTGACAATGGGCTGTGAGGAGGCTGTTGTAGCCTATAAACAAATATGTTTCACAAATATGTAATAACCTTGGGAGCTATCAGAGTCTGACTCCACAGCAGCGCGTCACACACTTCTCACTTCTGTTTACGTGTAATGCGGGAGGACAGCGTGTCATAGAACACATTTTTGCCCATAAACAGTCTCAAGTTCGTTCTTAGTTAAATTCTTTATTTTTCTTCACTTCCATAGTCAAATTTTGTCTTTCTGATCGTGCAGAGGAGAATCCCCAGTGCAGGTAGTACTCCACCTGTGCGCTCTATTCCACGTTTACTGGGATGTGCAAAGGAAATTTACCTACTTGGATCCATGCATATGCATGGATTGCATCTGAAAATTATTGTGCACATGACATTGTCAGGATTTGATCGTATGCTGGGTTTCAGTAGGAAATCCATGCAGTTTTTTGCAGATGCGGCCCCTGCAGCTCTGCTGTGCGGCTCCCAGTCGGGCGTAGTTGCCTCTAGTTTTCAAACATGTTTCATTGACTACGACTGAAGTCGCGTCGGGTCGGTTTCTATGACACACTTGGAGATCTGAGTCGCTTCCCCAGACACACTGACAGATTTTTCAGCCGACTGGCGAGGCAGACTGAACCCAACTAGCACCAACTGGAGCCGAGTCAGTCGACTACGCCTGACTGACAGTTGTGGGTAAAATCGGGCAAATAATCGTGTAGTGTGCCGCCAGCTTTAGTTTCTGCCAGAGTTCCATGATTTTCAAGAATATTTGCAAAGTACTTAATAACTTAATGCCCACACTTTAAAAAGTATATTAATAGGTGGTCAAAATGTGAGGCATAAGTTGCAGCAAAAAAACTGCACCTAACACCAGCTGCTTTTTCTTGACATATTTCTTTTCATGGGTGATTTTTTTAATGACAATTATAATATAGGTATATTTATAGATCGGGGTCGTCCCTCTGATGCGGCTTCCGGCATTTGAAAAATAATTAATGACTGTTTAATTAAAATGTCTTTTATTTTGGTTTGTTCATTTTAATAATGTGAGACTAAAAGATCTAGACAAATTTCCCCTTGTGAGACAATAAAGTTTCTCTTATCTTATTCTAAATTAGAACATTGTGATGATCTTGTTTATCCCTCTGAGCAGTAGATGTGCAGGTGCGCACGTTTCCTGTGTTCTCCGAGCACAGCAAATGCAGCACATGAAATAAAATCCAACTTTATGTCTATTAAAATAAAGACATAATTTATTTTGTCCCATTTTGCAAAGCAGCTAATTGAGTGACAGCTGCAACTAGCAGGTAACTGTAGTAAAACAATGAGTACTGTCCAGCATGATGTGGTTCACACATCTTTACACAGCCAATTAGTGTTAATTACTGCACTTCATGCTCACATGCCGCTACTGTGCAGCATACAGCCCTATCAAATCAGCAATCACAAAATTAAACATTAAAAATGGCATTCATTATAAACAAGGAATATTACTGAACTGAGTGTGAACGTGCCGCGGAGCGCTGAGTAGATATATGTAGGTCATACACAATGTTGCTGCATTTATGCTTTTATGTCATTTATATATTTGATGGCATCATGACATTCATTTTGTGGAATTTGTGAAAGTTGCACCAGCAAGGTTAACCAATGCTTTGGCTTATAAATGTCTGTACATTCATTTTTCTCATGAATGACATTTCAATTTTTTTTTCCTTCCTTTTAACTCTCAGCTTATGGAAAATATGCAATTAGCAATGCCATGTATGCACAGGTGAAAGGTTACTTCACATGATGAGAAAACTACTAATGAAAATTTTCCCACCACTCACATGTACGTACAATGAAGGCCATGGCACTAGTGTAACCAAGCATTAATTCATGAAGAACAAATTATTAAATCATCATGAGACCATTATTTTTTTCATCAGTCTGAACTCTCCTTGGCACTGTCTTCAGGTCGCACCGGGTCCGTTGTCCCTGTTCTATAATAGACGCAGTAGGGGAGGTCACCGAGGTGAACACATGACAGAGCTAATGGGCAAGGCCGCTGAGAGGGTTTACGGGAGTCTGTCAGCTCTTATCCAGTCACAAAGACAGAAAGAAAGTTGAATTCAAGGAAAATGACAATGTCTGAGAAACTGATGGAAGTGTAGGAAAGATAAGGGTAATAGTAGAGATGAAAAATAAGTAATATAAGTAAGAAAGCATTGGAGGGAGACTAACATACTGGAGATATTCATGCATGGACAATTGCTTAAAATGTAGGCTCAGAGAAACTGATTTTGGGTAGCCCTGCTGTTAAGTTATCTGGGTTCCTATCATCCCTACTGCTGAGTCACGGAAATATTTAGAGGTTTTATTTTGCATAACAATAACAGAAACAATTACAGTTGTGCTTGAAAGTTTACATACCCCTCCATTAAAGACATAAAAAAAATCAACTGGCAGTGAAAAAGGTTGAAATTGACTAAAATAATAATAATTGACATTTTTATGAACATCATGACATTGATTTTGTATTGTGGCTCAATAGTAATATAAAAAAAGTATACAAGCATGATGGGGCAATCAGACCCAATCAGACTTCTGCACCTGTCAACAGGTACTTTGATTCCCTGTTCATGAGCAAGGTGCTTTAATTTGTCTGGGACAGTTTTGTTTGTTTGTTTTTTTTTTATTATTATTATTTAAACCAAAATTCAAAGTCAATGTTTTATTTCACTAAATTATAATTTCGTCATTTTTTTTATTTATCATTACTTTTTTTCAGTTTCTTGTTATTTGAATTATTTCTAATTTAGCCTTTTCTGTTATGGAAGTGTATGTACAACTGTAAATTCAAAAGAATCAAAAGCAACAAGTTGAGGTACACCAACCTTAAAAGCCACATTTAAAGAGAGTGGGAGAAGTAGACTGAAGGTAAAATCAGCTGCAGAGTGTCAAAAGCGCACCATAACTGTTGAAAATTACTGTCTGGAACCAGCATGGAGCCAACTGCTCGAACATAAATGTAAACACAGCCAGTGATAATATGGGAAACTGACGATGACTGTGTTTAGTTGTAAGGACTAAAAGGACTATAAAAAGCTGTTTACTGTGTGCTTGGGTTTCCCTGCACCCATTAAGAGACAAGTTGGATTTTCTGCTTGCAGACTAAATCACATAAAAGATTTAAAGTTTAGCGGCCAGTTGCTTCTCAGTTTTGGGGTTTGAAAAGTTTGTCAGGTTCTTCCTGCAGTAAAGCAACACATCTCAGTCTATTTTTCAAATTACTCTGAACAGATGCTTGGTCAAGAGAAGAAAGCATCAATTTTGAATGCTACGGGTACCCTCGTCTGCTTCTTTCAATACACAAGGTTTGCTTTGCAGCTGCATGTTGCCAGTTAATGTTCTACATCACCAGTTGTTCTAACATTTAATACACAAGGCAATTCAATGTGCTTAGCATGAAAGAAATAACTTCAATAAAAAAATTAGAAACAGATTAAAGAGATAAAAAATAGAGAATTAAAAGCAAATTAAATGATTTAGAAAGGCAGGAGTGGGTCCTTAAAGAATATAAATATTTAGTTGATGTAAAAGCCATTAAAAAACACTCAAAACTTATATAAGATTAAATATTCAAACTCACTGGACCAGAGCTGTCCATGTACATTGAAGGTATATCATGAGCATCCTTAGATCATATTTCAAACATCAGAGGGATACTTTTAATAAAAGATGACTACAGCATATTATTGAAAGACAATGAGTGCCAGCGGCTAAAACAGCTTGACCACCAGAAAGCATAGTCAGCGAACAGCAGCACTGTGGGGGTGGAGTTTAATCTTTGTTTGTTAAACTGTGTGGTGGAGTGAGTTCATATCTCCTGAGGTTCAGCCAAAGGTTTTCCAAAGATGTGGGTATTTATCAGAGGTGCGCAGAGTGTACAACAGATACAGATGACCTCAGTACAGAGGCCTCCTGAAGGCAATAAACAAGCACACAAGACGACAGGTAAACTGAAGCTGTGTTGATGCAGAGTGGTGTGCATGCATTACAGAAACTGAGTTTATGATACAATATGGCATTGAAAATCTTATAGCAGTGTGCATTGGGGAATGTCACTGCCACATGCATATCAAAATACTATTTTAGAAATCGTCTGATTTAAATTTCCTGCTATTTAAATCTTGAGACGATATATTTATGTCTCGTCAGTCCTTTTCTTGTTAATAGGTTGCTTTGCTGGGTGTGTCCTTGTACTGCCCAGCCGCCACGTCCATGTGGGGCCCATGAGGGTTGAATTTGGGCTGCATACAGTATGAGGGACCCAAGTGGGTTTGTCCACGGTTTCCATGGTGGCCCCACCTGTGATTTGCCCATGTTGGTTTTCACATATGGTTTCCAACTGAAACACAGGTGGGGTCACCATGGAAACCGTGGACAAACCCACTTGGGTCCCTCTTATGCTGCCAAAATTTAACCCATTTGGGCCTCACATGGAAATGTTGGCCGGGAGCTGTCACACTCTTTACTCCTGACCATCACTCACTCATCCGGGCATGCGCTGCAGTCTTTAGAGGAGACACAGCATTTTGATAGAATGTTTTTCTTCTTCCCGATACAAAAAATAAGTATTAGGAAAAAACATGCCATTTGTGCCATTCCGAATACCGGATACCCTCGTGTCAAGTAGTGCTGGTGGGTCAGTGCCAGCACAGCAGCGCAAGCAAAGCAACTGCTGTCAGCTCCAGACTGCAGTCAAGCCAGCTGACACTATTTTAACTGTAATTCTGCTGACTTGACCGCTGTGGCTCCGGATAGTTCATTATCCATGTAACAATATGAAAATTTCATATCACGATTGTTGTGACCAAAATGATCATGGTTATCATTTTTATCACGGTATCATAGAAATACCCCTCAACATCATTAAAAATCTCTACAATGGGTCCAAATGTCTACTTTGTCCTTTTTTAAGGGGAAAAAATCTCAAGAGTACTGTCTATGTGGATGCCTTTGTTGCCTTCTGCCATGTTTTCATATATTAGACATCGCAAACTGCGACAGCTACTGCTTTTCAAGCAAATGAGCAGCATCACTGAGTTTTTCAAAGTGCAGTAAACAGTCACGGTTTTAAAGGTGCCATGACATCAAATTTAACTTTTCTGGGGTTTTGGGTGTATAATATTATCTGTTGTGCACTGATGAGGCCATGTGAATGTCCAGAGTGAGATATCAAAGTTCCTGTTTATGGTCTGTCAGCTTTGTCTCTCTGCTCAGAAACAGTTGAATCAGACAGCAGGCTATCATTCTACGTAGTTCTATCATTCTACGTAATTTGATTGCTCCAATAAGAGCACACTATCAAGTAAACAGCGCCCCCCCCCTCTCTCTCTCTCTAACGGTCTATGCTCCGTCCGCTCCGTCCGCTCCCCTCCCTGTCTGATTCAGCTGTGTGTATGGAGCTAGTAGTAACTTCTGAGCAGTCAGGTCTGGATTTTCAAACAAATGGATTTAAAAGAAAACTTCTGCAGCAACACTGAGGGAGGGGGCCACAACCTTGTAATTACCTGTAAGTTTATTTATTTTCTAAATGCTGTCTTGTCTGATAAACGTTGCTCCACTGTCTAAAGTGCACATGTTGCTAGCAGTTAGCCTTTAGCAAACTCCGACCGTAGCTTGACCTAGATTCTCCAAATAAGGTCATAGCCAAATAAGGTGTAGCCAATCAAAATGAAGTCAACGTGGTCTCCGGGTAAAGCTCCATATCATCACCGGACCCAACTGTATTACTGAGGAAGTGAGGTCTGGCGTTTCAAAACAATACTCCGCTGTAAAAAATGCCGTTTTTTTCTTTGGAGTATTTACATATGCAGTAATGCCAACAACATAAACTAGTTTTAACTGCTATGTCATCACTCCTTTAACGATAATTACATTTTGAAACAATACTACTAATCGTTGGTAATGTTATCATGGTTAACCATTTTACCAGTAATCGTTACATCCCCAATCCACCATCACCATGACATTCTCCGTGCATTGTGGTTTGGGTCAGGATTTTCCGATTGATTGCAATTATCATGTATATAGGAGTAACTCTGTCTGTTCACACATGTAAACAGGTTATTCCTAATGTTTAAGAAACCGGAATATTGACCTTAACCCAAATTTTGATTGCATGTAAACATAGTCATAGATACAACTAGTGACTGCTGTGCATGGAGGCCAGCTGAGAAAGTCAGCAATCCCATCAACCAATGAAACCATACCATTTTGCAGAAAGAGCAACTTCCGGGTCAGAAATCCAACAAATTAAAACTTAAATGGGTCGTTTTTTTCCAGATTTAATCATCCAAAGCTTCTTGTTTTGGATTTATACAATGAAAAACAAGCAGATCATTTCTATTTTGATTTTATATTAAATATTAAATGAACCAATGATACATGGATCTCTGAAGGTCATTCTTCATCTTCTCGGTGTCAAATGAAACTTAAATAATGGAAGAGTAAGGCTCATTCAATTTGGGCCAAACACCACAATGTCATTTATATTTTAATTAACTATCTTTTTTATATATTATCTCATTATCAATTAAGGAATTTTAGTCAGCTGAGAATATAAACGAGTTTCAATTTGTTAATTCAGTAGTTCAATCAAAAAAGGTCTTAAATGGCTTCAACTTAATGGCGGTTTCTCTCATGACAATCCTCTTGCAGATAACTAATGTGGTGGAGAAATGCTGAAGGAGGCAGTTTGAAGGACGACAGCAAAAGCATTAAATAATATCACCTGGGCTGCACTGTGAAGAATTAGCGGTATAAAAAAGTATTATCTTGGTTTCTCCACTGCATTTTAAACACTGATAATGGAGCAATGAGAGCAGCAGCAACGGGTAACAATGATGGTAGTTTTATAACGTATAGGATGCAGCCGGGTTCCCCAATCCGGTCCTGCGAGGGCTGCAATCCTGCAGGTTTTCAATGTGTCTCTGCTCAAACACACCTGACTCAAATTAATGAGCCATTGCCCTGAACAACATGGGATGTTTTATACCAGCATCAGTAATACTGAAGATTCATTGTGTATCTCTAGTCAAATTGGTTTAAGTGCAATAACTACATTGTGTCATCAATACGAGAACACAGGGAGGCATAGGTCAGGTGTTTTGTTTTTTTCCCACTTGAACCTACAAAGCCGCTGCCTGTCTCTACCTCTTAACATGGTAACACCAGCTTTGAATAACACTAAATGCAGCGGAGAAAGGGTCAAAAGACGGACTCCTTTTTTTTCCTTGAAGCCAGAGGAGCAGTGACGTAGGAGCCAAGGGTGATAAAGGGAGCCCTTTGGCGTTTGCGTTAAAACCTTTGTTTTTCCATATTTGCTCCGCTTATTAGCAGTGTTTAAACAGTGTTCACCTTGACTGTCACCCAAAACTGAAAAGCAACAACAAAAAGCTTTTTATGCATGTTTTGGTATTCTTATTCAATAGGAACATCTCTTGTCCTGTAGTCGCAAACTTTTGCTTTTAAGAAAAAAACATTTTTTAAAACATGCTCATTATCCACCAGTCATCTTAATGCAAAATTTAGCTCTGCAAGAACTCACCAAAACTGATCAGTGCCTACTGTGCTGTATGTTTCTCCGGAGATTTCTCCATGAAAATGTGTTTTTAATTGTGAGGCTCAGTTTATGCTTTTCAGTTTCCCTAAAGACCAAGCTTTAGATCAGTAGATGTAATTTGTTTTTGTTTTAGAACAGCAACAGCTGCAAAAAAAATGGTGGTGTTTGGTTGTTAGTTCATAGATGACCATTAAATTAACAAGGCCCATTAGCTGGCTGTGAGGGGGCACTGAAGCTCAAAGTTGAAGATCTTCGAACATTAAAAAGTTGTGTGTATACATCAAGCAACAGCTTAAAATGTTTCAAATGTTGTGTTTGCATTAGTCTTATGAACACATTTTATTCGAGACTGTATGACTGCAAGGAAATATTCACTGAACAACTGGAAGTACTGTATCTGCTTATTGTTCTACATCTGCATATAAATACAGATGTTCTCATGCAAGCAACCATAGTTTGCATCTTCCAACCTCCGAGCATTTCACATAATGTAGATAAAGAAAGTGATACCAAACTTAACCTGGATAACAGGGGAGTTTGCAAACATTTGTTTTTATTAACTGAATTTGTCTTCAGCCTCAGTTGGCATTTTATACAGTTGCTGCACTTGCACATGTTAACGTGAGACTACAGAGAGAAAAAAAAAATCTAAAACAATAAACTGAAAGCTAACATAAGCCATGTTGCATAGCTTAAGGTAAAGAGTACATTTACCAAACAGACATGCTGTAATCAAATGATAACACCCCCCCCCCCAACCCCCCCCCCCCCCCCCCCCCAACGCACACACACACACACCTTTTGCTAAAAAATAAAATAAAATATGATCAAATAAAATAAAGGCAAATTATGTGGAGTTTTGATGTGGGTAAAGCAAATCTAGTTAGCCAGATTAGTTATAGGATCATAACAGACCCACTTAAATTTACATGCTAAATTAATGTTCATGAGCATTGCTTTATTCCTTTATCTTCTTTTTGATTCAAAGACAACTTCTCAACCACTGAAACTTCTTCAGTAACCACCTGCCCATCTTGTTCTACTGTTTTTACCCATTTTCTTATTTTTGTATCTTTCAGGTGTCAGTTATCCTGATTTTAAATCTTCAATACAGCAAACTACTGACTCACCATTTTCCTTTTTTTTCGCATGACGGAAACATGGCCCAGCTCGGGCGCTTTCATGCACAACGGGTATGAAACTCTATTAATGAGATGAGTCAAATGACATTCATGGAATTGCTTCACTTCCATTTTTCCCTTCTACACCCATGCACTTTTCAATAATCTGCAGTCATCCACATCATACAATAAGGATGAGTAAGAGCTTCACATTAAGCTGTACATTCACTGTATGAGAATAGTATGAGTACTGTGGTACAGTTTAGTTTACCTATTTTGACTGCCAGCACAGTCTGAGCAGATCACTGTTTTTTTTTTTTTTCTTCTAAGTATGGTTTCTTTCCAAAAACTTAAAACACAACCTAAGCTATATTTTAATTCTCTGATCAGAAATCAGTGAGGTAAACTGTTTTCCTTTCGTTTTGTTTTCATTCTAATACCACTAATATTTAGAAGTTATCAAAAGATCTTTCTCATCTCAACTTAGAACAAAAATACTCATAATGATCACAATGATGCTAATTTATCTATGGTACTGCAACATCTGAGCTCTAGCTAAGCTCCTCTTTATTTTATTTTTTGTATTTATTTATTTATTTATTTTTTTTTTTGGGGGGGGGGGACTGTGGTTTAGTATGGTAGCAAAGTAAAGCAACAAAGAAATGAAACTACCTATAAAATTATATGTTAACCAGATGTGCTCATATGTAACCAGATATTGCCATTTTATCACCCATTCCAAATATTTCACTGTTAGCATGTGCCTGCTTTTTGTTATGACTTTGTCCTGTGACACAAACATGAGTTTAGGCAGCCTGAGCAATGTTTGGAAGCAAGCACAGTGGGAAACTGAGGGGGAACCTTTTACACTACTGCACTGAAAAATATGCATACAGCAAAGCACATCTGATATTGGAGATGTTGAGCAGACGTTGCAGAGTCTCGTTTTGTGGGTGCCATTGTCCAAATGTTCTCAAGAAATATTTTTAATATCACCTCTACAGGCTTATATTCTATCAGGAGCCAAAGTCACACCCCTTACGGCCACATTAGACCAAAGAGACAAAAAATATCAATGGAAGTCAATGGGGAGAAAATAATTATCTTCTGGTCCCAGTCATTTTCTGCTCTGGATTCCAGATATGTTGGTGTGTGTTTAAAAGTTGAATATGGAACATTTTTTATTAAAAGCTATGTGAAAAAAAAAATGTTCACAAGGCGTTTAGAGGGGTGCAGTACAGATGTGGGCATGTGTAAAAGTGGTGCAGTAATAGTGTACCATTACTGCACTATCACTGGCTGAACGATTTGTCCCGCGAATACGTCATCACGCACGGTGTCCAAACTTAGCGTGTGGAAACGTCCTTGTTCCGGGCATTCATTTATGCTCCGAAATTGTTTCCCCTGGGCACACAGGCGTTTCTCTGTGCAATTGAATTAGCAGACAAGTCGCTGGTAGTGGCTGGTAAGTGGCTGGCAGTCAGCTGAAAGGGGAACTTTTTCATGCCCGCATCTGTACAGCATTTCCGTAAAAAATTATATTTAGTGTGAAAAAAAAAGTAAAATAACAAGGGCTGTCAAAAAGATTAATCCTGATTTATCACATCACTTTTATCACTTCTAGAACATATTTAGAATTAAAGGTGTCTCAGGGGGAATTCTGCATTTATCTTTAGTAGACAGGACTACTGAAACCCTGTCCTTACATGTCTCCCTAAAGTCCTTCAGACAGCAGTAGTTAAGTCCAGAATGCTGCTGATCCAGTCCTCACAGGCTGACTTTACAACTGTGTTAATGTCCTGGACTACTCCCAGATTTCTGGCTTGGTTTTAGCCTTTAAGTTGTAAAACAAAAGTTAATGTATTTTCTGCATATAGCAGTACTGAAGAATAAATTAACCTCTTGTTTGACAATGGGATTAATTGAGGATTAATCTTTTGACAACCCTAAAAATAACTTTTAACAGCTTCTACAATGGCGTTATATTTACACCTACAAGCCAATACAGGCCACCATTGCGGGTTGCCAGATATGATCTCTGTGTCGCAATAGTATGTTTGGCACAGCTAGACTGGCATTGGGGATAATGGTGGAGACGGCAAGTCAGGCAGCTGCTTCAGAGCCCTGGAGATATTGTTATCCATCTCTGAAGAGGAGTGATCTGAAATCCAGGGCAGAGGGGGGCTGGGACCAGGACATAGTTATTTTCTCGCCAATGACTTTCATTCATATTTTTTCATTTCTTAGGTCCCATCGGGCGGAAGCACATGGGCATGCCTTTGGCTCCCCATTGTATCTGTTATATTTACTACTGGGTGGGTGGGGAATTCTCCATCCTGTCAGCATCCTTTCTAGGGAGTGCAATACTTACCTGCTGAGATATTCTATTTTGGAGTAAAAGGCTTGCACTCTGATTTGGGGTCTCCAACATTTTGAGGTTTGTATGAGTGTTGGTAAGACAATTTAAGTATGTACTTATAGCTCCCTCACTTTCCTCCTTTCCCATTAAATCTCAAATCAACTGTAGATGACCTGATTGTTTTTCACACCACCTTAATTTCTTTCTTTCTCTTTATAATCAAGCTTACATGTTTGCTTGTTCTAATATAAGGCAGCCCAACCAAAGGAAATCATTATCTATAACCCTGTCTACACTGTAAAAAAAAAAAAGTTGAGAAAACAAAAAAATTTAAGGCAACATGATGCAAGAGATTTTTGAGTATTCTCAACTTTTGCCTTCTGTTGTTGACTTAACTAAGATTTACACGTTCTGACAAGAGTTCTGCTAACTTGAATTTTCTCGTTCACCTAATTAGGATAATCTTGGAAGGCTAACAAAGAAATTTTGATTTCAGTGCCATGCATTTCTGCCTTCACCAAATGCTGATTTTCTTGTTGAGTAGACGTACTATTATTCCTTCAATTCAATGAATATTTAAATTCACTTAACACAGATATTCTTGTTGAATAATTATACAATTCTTGCTCCAGTGAGTTGAAAATTTACCTATATAAATAAAGGAAAATGCATATCTGAAAAATGCTCAATACATATACTGAAAACAACAAAGCACAACTCAATGTTAGATGAAATCTTATTTATTTTGTTCAACAGTGCCTTAAGAGAAATTTTTCCCTCAATGAACATGGAAATAACAGGTAAAACACCGGTTCTGCACTTCATATGAAGTGGACAACAACCTTATAAAATACTGCATGACAATAATTCACCACAAGTTGTCAATAGCATAGCTTCTTCTGACTAAAATAAATAAATAAAATTGACATTTCGAATGATGATTAACCTTCCTGTTGTCTGACTACATTCAAATGAGCCACTCTGTTTTGACTGTTCCTTCCTTCATTCCCCTTTCCTCGTCCCCCTCTTTTTTCTTTTTCTCCATCTCCATCCTTCATTCTTCCCTCTTTCCTTCTCTCCCCCTCTCCTACCTTCATTCCTCCCTTTCCTTCTCTCCCTTTTTCTCCCTCTCTCCTACCTTCATTCCTCCCTCTTTCCTTCTCTCCGTCTTTTTCTCCCTATCTCCTACCTTCATTTCTCCGTCTTTCCTTCTCTCCCTCTTTGACTCCCTCTCCTACCTTCATTCCTCCCCCTTTCCTTCTCTCCCTCTTACCTTCATTACGCCATCTTTCCTTCTCTCCTAGCTTCATTCCTCCCCCTTTCCTTCTCTCCCTCTCTTTTACTCCCCCTCCTACCTTCATTCCTCCCTCTTTCCTTCTCTCCCTCTCTCCTACCTTCATTCCTCCCCCTTTCCTTCTTTCCCTCTCTTTTACTCCCTCTCTCCTACTTTCATTCCTCCCCCTTTCCTTCTCTCCCTCTCTTTTACTCCCTGTCTCCTACCTTCATTCCTCCCTCTTTCCTCTTTTGCCCCCCCTCTCTCCTTCCTTTTTTTCTATTCCTTTCCTACCTCTCTTCTTTCCTTCCTTCTTCCTCCCTGTACTTCATCCTTAACCCTCCTTTTGTCCTTCGGTCAAGGCATTAAGGAACAGTTAATCTGAAAATAAAATTTTCCAACACCTACTCATCCTTAATCCAATTGAAACAGACAAAGTTTTTTTTTCTTTTTTGAATACCTACATTAAGTTTTACTTGAACAATAATTACTTTTAACAGTTCAAACACTAAATGTGCAACTCGTGTTAGCTGGTGAATGATTACATCAGAAGCAAAGGGGTTTAACTGCTGTTCTGTTGCATGACTCAACTACAACACACTCAAACAGGCTAAAGAACACAAGTTAAAGTCATGTCTGGCTTCCCCATTGACAGTCACAGCAAAAGCTTTGTTTTCAGAGACCTTATGCATCGAGAGCCACCAAGCTCAAAAAAGATGGCCTGAATTGCTTCAAAGGTATACCTCATCTGCTTTGGATAATCAATGTTGAGGGCATACAGAAGGCCAAAGAGGTATGCCAAGGCAGTAGAGATGTCTGGAATGTTGTGTAGCACGATGTCCCCTTCCAACACAACTGCCAGGTCTCGCACAGACTCACCAGCACCGTCATCTTGTAGGATAGTGAGGATGGCAACAGATGCACCGTTCAACACTGGTTCCAAAATGTCAGTGTCCTGAAGTAAAATAATATGCGTTACTAAGAGGTAAAGAAAAAACTAAAAACAAAATAGATTTCTACTGATATGAATTTAACCATATTTCGACCATGCTGGTCATTTGACTCATGGAGTTTTTTTTTCTTAAAGCACCTTTTTTCTTTAATGACACAATAGCTTTCACCCACCAACCTTGTGATGAGTTTTGTACAAAAGTATTTTCTACTACGGAACACCCACAAACAATGCCCAGCTGCTTCTCAGCAGCAAAGAGAGAGGAAGAGTTATAGACAGCTGCAATCCTTATAAAATTATGTTGACTGAACTGCAGTGGTGTATATTTCCATTTTGGATAAACTCATTGGAATTAGGAATTAGTTTTACTTGAATTACTTTTTGTACTCACCAAGCACTTCAGGAAAACCTATGTTGCATCTTCTCGGAGGAAAATGGGCAGGCCTCTCAGTACCACAGTCTTTCGGTGGGACAGAATGTCAGATGTCTAAAGAGTGTTCATTGTACTGTAAAGCAAGAATTTCAATTAGTATAACATAGTGTACTTATACACAATGAAAAATCAGAACTATTTTATAGTTACGAAGATAAGGCATAGATCAGACCCAGCAACATGTAAAACTAAAAACACTGAAACCATTTCAATGATTTTACTTTACTTTTACAAAGTAAAATTGGGAAACATGAGTGTAGAGAAGAGAGACTGTAAGAAGAAGAAAGAGTGTAGAGAAAAGAGAGTGCAAGAGGAAAGGAGTGAGGAAGGGGAGCATAGGATGCAAAGGAGAGAAAGAGGGTGGATGAGAGGGGAGATGGGGAGAAGAGGAGAGGGAGTGGAGGGGGAGAACGTACCATTTTGAATTGCTTTATTAGAGAAGAAACGTCCTTGGCGTCACCATCAGCTTTCCACCAACGGTGTATGCTGTTAGAGGGTGGTAATCTGCCAGCACATCTGGATCCAGGAAAAGAAGGTCTGCACAGGTGTGTTCAACAAGCTCATAGGACCTGAAATGTTCAATATACCAAGAACACAGTCTTATACAACCTCCTCTGCATTGACAAGAATGGTCTCAATCTGAGACCAGTGAGATCATGAGAGGTGTGATCATAATGCTCCAGGTGTTTTAAATACACATACACAGTCTGTGTGAATGCAAGGCCAATGTGCACCTTGTTCGTGATGAAGGCGAAAAATGTTTTAGTAGAGTCTCTTGACTGGAGCTTGTGAATTTGCAAAATCTGCACTGCATGTAATCCACCCCTGAAACACAAGAGACACATAGGACACAATCAGTTTTGCTAAAAGCACTTTCACAACAGTCTGTGTGATTTGTAAACATAAAACAAGAATAGAGCATTATTATCCCAATTTGTAATATTCCATGAATAAACAGGCAATATCAAGGGAGAATTTTTTATTCAGGGAGAAGAGGATATACCAAATGGCCAATGTATTTCATTTTTTCTAACTTACCAGACTGTCCTTGCTTTTCTATGATTTTCCTTTACCCATTTAGTTGTTATATCCATGCTACTGATAAATACTGATTTCAAAGTCTCATTATGTCCATAACTTGTGAAAGCACCAACTGTCATCACTATAATATTGTTGTATTATTAATATAAGTATTTCATGAAAACAATGTGATATATTCTGAATGTACTTAACATAAACGACTTGTAACATAAATACAAACATGAATTCAAACATTTGTCTTTGTTACTATGATAAAAAAAATACAATAACTATGAAAATTAATACTGTCTGTAATGTATCAACAGTACACGATTATTTAAATATTGTCTCCTTTCTTATTATGTAAAAAGCTCTGAAAATGTAAAAATCTCATAACAGAGCATGAAGCCCAGCTTTGAATTTGTATGTGACAATAACGTACGGTAATTAAACGCATTAGACAGTGTCCCGCCAGCTGTCAAACTGTCAATGCAGCTTTAAACATTACTATAACATAACAGTGCAGCACCGGATAAATGGTGCTTATAGAAAAAGGGAAAAGAAAAATAACGTCAGTTATTATGCAGGAGCCGTCTTCACGACGCCGACAAATGTTTTTATTTATTCTTTCTTAGAAATCCGCCCTTTCATCCCCACGAAACCGGGACCAACCTCCATGAAATTGATCATGTCTGAAACCAGGTGCCAAGGTGGAGAGATTCGACACTCCAACCGTCTGCGTTCCGTTGCCGTGGCGACAACATCACTGTCAAATCATTTTGACAGACACGCACGTTTGCCATACACAGACCCATGAAAGCGTCTGCATGAAGACGCCTGCCTGTACCTGCGTAACTTACATGGGCGGGAGTTTGTTTGTTGATCAGTGTTAAGATTATATCTCCACACAAGGATAACATTAAAACTAATTACAAAACGGGTAAGCTAATAAGCGTTACCACGGGGGAAAAAAAGTCAGTATCAAACATTACTTTTTGCGGGGGGTCGAACAAGCTGGGATAATGCTCTGAAATAAAAGTGCCTTCGTGTGGTATGGGAAAGATGACCCTTTCCACTTGTTAAGTGGAAATTACCAGTGCGTTGTTTTCAAGTGATTTATCATCGTAAGGAAGTTCAACACTGGAGGCTATTTTCGACTGACTGACTAGCTAGCTAGCTACTGTAGCTAGCATCTGCTCTTAGTGGGTAAACCAAGCAATAACCATATTTTTACAAACAAAACTAAGTTTAAATGGCGATTTTATTAAAGTCCTGTACGTAACAGAATTATACAGACTACAAACCAACCAAATAACAGCAGCAGAAAACTTTAAACATCATGTAATGCATCCCATTCAGGATATTTTCGTTGTTTTCCGCCCTGTTGAGAGTTCAAAGTTTACCTCATCTCAGCAACTCAGGCATCATAACATTTTTCCAGCTTTCCACTGGAAATTACGACATGAGTGGGTGTTCAAGTACAATTTTCATGTCGGACTTTGGTATTTACCATAAATACGATACCACACGAAGACAGCGAAAAATGTGAAGCGGTGGAAATAGGAAAGAAAAAAAAAGGAGAAAAGCTTAACAACACGCTTAGTTAGCTTACCTGCTACTGGAAAATTGTCGCCTGCTCCCGCTTCTGTCCGGAGAATGACCACACGTCGGGGGGGTTTCAGTTCAGAAACCGACGGACCACTATCACATGGCTCATCCGCTCAGGTTCAGTACGGTCCGTTTGGGCTTGTTCAAACCTGCTTAGACCATGTGCGCATGCGCACGTCACTGATCTATGGGGTTTCCCACTCATTCCCAACTTGACTCAAAAAATCTACTCAAAACTTAAAAATCTTTGCTGTGCTGTTTAGAAAATCTTAGTTAGGACAACAATGAGAGAAATTTGCTGGGCGGACAAGTTTTTCTAGGTTGTAAATGGAAAGCTTAATTTCTGAGTCAGTTTTATTAGAAAACTTTAATGAAATCAACAATTACGAGTTATCGTTTTTACGGTGTACTGCAGCATTGTAAGAGGCAGCAGAAATTGGACATCTGATCAGAGCTACCATCAAAGTTCAGGAACACACGTGACTCTGTTTGTTTGGATTTGACAGCTGTAATTACATTTGTCTGACTGCTGGGAAGATGCAGTTCAGCTGCCAGCTGTTTGGACTTCCAACCTGGGTAATACTTCACCGTGACAGAGTTGAGACCCTGTGCAGCAACATGAGCAATACACAACAAACTTCTGCTGGCTCTTTGGCAGAGAAGCCAGTATTCTCCTGCTCACATCAACGCAGGACACACACTTCTGCACCTCTTGATGAATTTCCCAATTTAATCTAAATGCTAATTTCAGTTTGATGGCAGTCTTGGGGCTCCTCTCTTTCAATAAATAGATGCATGCTTTTGAGTAACTGTAACTTTTTCTTTTTCCCAAGTAAGCTTCCATTCATTCTTATGACTCTGTCAGCTTAGCTTCTGCACATAGAGGCCTCAGAAGTCACAACATTACGCCCAATTTGCTAAAAGGATAATAATGAGCATCCTGTGGTCCCTGGGTACACAGGGTAGAAGTCTGGTCTGCTGAGATAGTCTATTTACTCTTCCAGGGCTTTTATGTTGTTTTGGCTGTTCTATACTCATTAAGGTATCAATCAAGAAGTTGGAATGACCCCCTTTAATCATTCATGTGCGTCATAAAGGTGAAGAGACAACAATAAAACAGAGTAAATGGTAGAAATGAGAGAAAATAAAGAGAAAATGAGCAAACACCAAAAATAAAGCATTAATTAACAGTGGGATGAAGAGGGGAAAAAAAGACAACAGAGGCAAAAGGACAGTCTGGCTGAAGGAAGCTTGTTGGACCTTGCCAGAAGTTACTCAAGTCTGTGCCTCATCATATTGATTTCTAATTTCAGCTGACAGTGGATGGCCTTTCATGCATATTGGTCCTGTCAAATGTCAGGAACGTCTCAGCAGAAGACCCCTGATTTAGAATGAACCCTGAACAGTTTGCAGAGGAAACATAAAGAGCAGTGATGTTGCTTGGCACTAGGGCTGGGACAATCCCCAATTAAATCATATTGGCAATTGGAAGATTGCCAATATACGACTGCTGTTTATCAAGGCAATTTTGAAAAAAACAAAAAACAGCGCTCTACTGTGCATTTAGAGATGTTTCTAGAGGAAATACATGACTGTTAGAGAAGACCCATTTACAAACATACCTACAATCCACACTCTCTTTCCTCAGTGCAGGTACACTGTCAGCAGCCCTGTGACAGTGACGGGTTGCATCTCTTCGATTCGAACTGACGCAGCCTGTTTGCTTATGCTTTGGGGTCATTCAGCAGAGTAGACTAATTGCAAATAAATATGGTTTTAATGTGTAACTACTGAAATGTTCACACAAGGGCTTTCAGAAAGAAATTTCATAAACACATCATCCAGCAAAGCTGATTTTAAGGTTGTTAGTGCAGTCTAGCCTGGATAGAAGTTACAATATTAAAGCATTACACAGTTACATAGTATTATACATATTACTAGTAATATATACATATACAATACATGTAATAAGTATAATAGTACTTAACTCGTTGACTGCCAGACCTTTTCCGAGCAGAGCGCTCCATATTGCCAGGATTTTTAAGCATTTTCATTGATTTTGGGAGATCCACAGAATATTGTGTACTATGCCAATACAAACACTGAATATACCAAAGGACAGCTTAGACTCTTGTTTTATCCGAAAAAAAAAAAACATTTGTTTCTAGCTTTTTCCATTCTTTAGTAATCTGCAGTAGAACATGGGTTTGTTGCAGCGAAAATGCCTGTTTCTGACCAAAAAGCAGAGAAAAATAGCTTTGAATGCCGAGGTCCGCTTCAAGTGGAAAAGTGTCTTTGATGCCAATATTTTTTTACTTTAGAAACACCTGCATCATCTGCTCAGTTGTTTACCTATATGAAACAACAAATACAACACTGAGAAAAGAGTTTTGGAGGCAAAATAATTATTTACTAGCTAAATAAGTCACAACAAATTTGTTTCACAACACAATATTTGACAGAAACAGAGAGCAGAAACGTCTCTCTACTCCTCCCCTGTCCCTCATTCTCCTTCCACCGTTGCTTAGCTGCGCACGCAGTGCACCCCCCCCCCGCGGGAAACAACCGCATGCTGTAGACTTGCTTTCACTTTTAGCCTGCCGCGTATTTCCAAAGTGTCTTCGATCGATCGTGCCTGTCTGTCACCGATCGCTTTTCCCACAAACTTTCCTCCTTCATCCACCTCCTAAACTGCTTTGATTACGACCGGTCGCCATGTTCTCTCACCCCCGCTGCAGGATCCAGCACACTTCAGCCGGTTAGCTCTAACAACCGCTAACAACACAGCAAGCATCATAGAATTGCATCACTTCCTGGTAGGTTTTTTTTAAGCTTGTCTGACACCGCCATCTGCTGGATTAGATGAAAACTACCAAAAAAATTAACATGAGCTCTTGGTACTCTCTGACAAGCCCCACCAGTGATTAAAGTAGCTCCGCCGATAAAACCCTTAATTAACGTGGAAACACGTAATTGGCAGTTAACGTTCGTATTTGAATTAACGTGGAAAAACGTGAATGGCAGCCAGTGAGTTAATGCAAAGCCACATCACAGGGGTTACAGCTCGCACATGCACTCAGCCATGCTGACTGGTAGCGATCAACATAAGACCCTGCCCCCTTGCCAATTTAATTGTGTATTGGCAATCTTGAGCAATGACATTCTACAATTTGAAATTTAGAGGCAATTGCACAGCCCTACTTGGTACACGTCCTGGGTCCCTCATGCATCAGAATCTGAAGGGACACAGTATCACCATTGATGCGTCCCAGGACTCATTTACCCCATGAAGAAATACACATTGTGAACAACAACTACTTAAAATCACAGTAACTAGCAAAAGGAATATTTCTGACAGCCATGGTCTTCATTAGACCTCTTTTTTGGGGGGAACTCGCTAAAATATCACAGATATATTGATTTTATTATTGGCTTTATAACAAATGTGGACTCTTGGTAGATACCTAATAGACAATGGTCTCTCGCACATCCCAAAAGAAGCATAAACTGGGTGCTGGATGCAAGTACAGTACAAACTAGAAAAATAGGGATCCGTACACCAGGGAATGCTCATCAGAAAGATTTAATTGCAGACTATTGCAGTTACCCTTACATCTACACAGTAACTCATGCAGTAGTGGTTTTAGGGGAACCAGGCAGCTTCCCGGGGCAACATTTTTTTCAGGGCTGGCACGAGTGCTTGAAAAAAAAATCTGTGCCACTACATGGCTTTTTAATATCACACATAATAAAAACAAACATTGTCATGCCATTGTGTCATGAATTGGCAAATTGGCTACCCCTGCAGCTGCAGGCACCCTTGCTGGCTGAGGCAGTGCTGTGTAGAATCCTGCATTGGATGCCAGAGGTCCTGCATGCAAATCTTGCGGCAGCATCAGACAAAAAACAGCGGGTCATGATTTGGGGAAATGATGGAAGGTACAACTGAGGTACGAATCTGAACCATTGTGCTGTAATACCCGCTACTACAGCGAGGACTCTCAAAGACCGTCGGCCTTTTTTAAGGTCTTTATTTAA
Source organism: Atherinomorus stipes (assembly GCA_023101725.1). Lineage (NCBI taxonomy): Eukaryota > Metazoa > Chordata > Actinopteri > Atheriniformes > Atherinidae > Atherinomorus > Atherinomorus stipes. The sequence continues at coordinate 205,513 of JALJCO010011644.1, forward strand.
ACTTTGGTGGCGTGTGCAGACACAGGTGCACTCCTCATGCTTTTTTCTTCTATCCTAGCCTACAACAGGGCTGCTGTTTCAGCCATAACTCACACTCCTCTATAGCGGCACCCTTCATTCTTTTACCCCACGCCTGCACGCTCCTGTTTTACTTCCCACACCCAGAGAACAACCAGCCCATAAGCATCAGAACATTGGAACCATCACAGTATTAATGCACAGAAAGCCAGATGGGGTTTTTAAAAAGTTGTCTACGGGTTTTCAGTTCTTAATTTAATGTAACATTGGCAATTTGAATCGTAGCCCACTTTCAAAATTGAGATTTTTTTTGGTGAATATAGGCTTGCTTATTATACTGTAGGCTTAGTCTTTTGTCATTTGGGCCAACTAATATAAAAACGGTGTATGCTTACATTTAGCCTATTTTATTTATTTATTTATTTTTAATCTGAGTCATCTAGATTGATCCACTGTATAAAATGGCTAAAGTCAGTCACACCTTAACTTTTTAGTGTATTATTTGTGTGATAAAGGATTTGTTTTATTTAAAAATATCTATTCTAAAACGTATTTGTATATCATTCTTAATATTTCATATTGTTTTTTTTTACATTATCTGATTGTATACATTTTTGCCACATTAATACTGTGAATTTTTTAAAAGTTCTGATAGCTTATATGTTTTGTTCACTATTGTGTTAATTACCTCGGCCAAGGAAGTAAGGTCTTCGGTCGCGTCCGCCTGCCCGCAACTCTACAGAAAAAGTACTGGACGGGCTGACCTGAAATTTTCACCAGACATGGGCCTCAAGAACAAAACCATTACATATTGGTGGTAATCCGGATCACCCTCTGGATCCAGGAATCTTTTGAAGGATTCTTCATCATTGTGAGATCGGCCATGTTGAAAAGACTGTTAATGAGACGTGAGTGCCCCGTTGTGGCAGAAGGATGTCAGGATGCAGAAATGGACCTTATGATCAGCAGTGAGCGGCTTGGTGGAAGTCTGCGCTCTCTGAGTGCATTTCTTGTTGTCTTTTGTTTCCTGTTGTAACTGCAACAGTGGAATAACAGGCTTTCTTAAGTGTGATTTTCAAATGTTCTGTTTAAAGATTTGAAACAATCGAGAAATTCATTTCTTTTATCAAACATGGACAGTTCTTTTTGTGCGCACGGAGGTAGGAAGGAGGGGCTCTCAAAAGGTGTCTCGCTCAGGGAGTAATTCAATGTAGAACCGCCACTGAACTTATGAAAGATAAAGGAAATGGATAATATTAAGTATGTAGTGCTTTCGGGTTGAATATGTGCCCCTTTTCCCCAGGACGGCAATGAATAAGGTTAAGGTTTCTTTTAGTGGTTTATAAATGTCTTAGTGATGTTGGCCTTCTTAATTATCTGACCTGCTTTTAAATTATGAGCCCTCTTGGATCCTGAGGTCCCAAGGCACCGGCCTTTTAGTTGGGCCCGAAAATGACTCAGTGGCGAAATAAACATCAGCTGGTATTTCACTCAGATATCGGCTTGCACTGAATGTCAGAACACTCAATAACACATATCATCAAGGCTGGTTCCTGAACTCAGAGTAGTCATCAAAAAGTGACCTTTCATACAGACTGACTGTCCTGTCTGCCTGTCTGTCTCACTGTCCTTCTATCAATATTGGCTGTATGTCCACAGGACCTTTCTGAGTGTTGTGCTGCATGGTGACTCAGTGGAGACTTCAGCAGCCAAAGTAATAAAAATCTGCCGCTGTTGTCCAAAGTGCACACGGGGAGAGAGTGACTCACAATTGTAAACTATGTCATTGAAGGCCCATACACTGATTGTAAAATCTATGTCCAAAGACAGTCTCATATGCACACAAAAACACTCAACCTCAAAAATAACAGTGATATAAATGTCAAGAACAGCCAGCTGCTTCTTAAAAGCAAAGTTTGTACCAAACTTAATGGATACCATAAAAAAAGGAAAGATGAAGAAGAAAAAGGCTGATAGGGGACAAATGTTAAAGAAGAAGATTTTACAGAGCACTCGTTCAAGTTGTCATGAAGTTAGTAAGCCAGTAAGTAAGCCAGTCAGAAAGTCATTACCAACTCACTAAATTCAAATGCAAAAACACCTGTTACTTGCCCTAAAGGCAAACAACAGAATCTAACTATGCCTCAAGTCTTCACCCTGCAGGAGGCGCTATTGATGAAATTCTGCTCTAATGATGATTTTTTTTTTTAAAAACAAACAAACAAAAAAAAACAGTCCAATAACTACAGGCTCTCTGAAAAATCAAGTTGCTAGTATGTGCACAACTCCACTACTTCCTGAACGAAAGCCAGCTCCTTTGTTTCCTGTCTTTTAATACGGGACAAACTGATTAATCCAGGTGTGTCTGGCCGTTGCTCATGGTCACTGAGGTCAGGAACATCTTGATTAATCAATTTGCCCAGTAATAAAAAACAGGAAACAAAGGGGCTGGTGTAGGTTCAGGAAGTAGTGGAGTTGTGCATATAGCCCAACAAGGAACAGGGGGGTATTCCACAAAGCTGGATTAAGGAAAGCCTTGCCTATCTCTATTAAGCCACTTTCAGACTTGCATTGCGAAATATTTGCAGTCCATCCGCTCTTTAACAAGAGTCGTCTTTTAAAACATCCCGCTTCCTTGCAGGCTTATTGCATCTAGGTGACATTCATACACCGTGAAATGTTCCAGATAAGTCAATACAGCCACATTCTGCCTACAATCCTGTCTGGAACATTTTCTTTCGCGTTCAGCCAAAATGGCATGCCGCAACATTTCCGCTCTTATGATATGGAGGCTAGCTTGGTCTGCTACAGCTCAGAGGTAAAAGAGTGGAATGTTTGTCTGAATAAAAAATGGTATAAAAGACAAAATCCACATTATTAATGCTTTCCAGAGCATGTCTGAAAGGGACTTTAGTCCAGCTTATTTAAGAGTGCATTCACACCAGGATAGTCCAGGGACAAGCCTGGTGTGAAAGCTGAAGGATAAAAGAGTTGCTCATAATGAAAAAAGATTCCATGAAAGAAAAGAAAAAAAAAAAAAAAAAAGGAAGGAGGAGGAGAACAATAAACTATGAGAAAAGTGGGGAAAATATTGGCTTCTTGTTGTTCTTCAGGTAGCATAGATATTTTAAAAGGGGGTTTTTTATTTTTATGTGAAAGTATATAGGAAAATGACATTAATTTTGATGTATCATTTATCATACAGTGGGGGAGTGGGGGGGGGGGGGGTGGGGGGGGGGAGGGGAGCAGGGGGGTGGGAAGGGGGGGGATAAGAATAAGAAAGCAAAAACCAATAAAAAAAAAAAGGAGGGAAGGAAAGAATAATAAAAAAAAGGGGGAGGGGAGAAAAGAAAATAGGAAAGAGTGAATAAATAATAGGAGATAGTGATAATCAAAGATGAATAAAAAAGGGAGAGAGGGGAGAGGAGAGAGAGGAAGAGGGAAGAGGAGGGGGAAGAGGGGGAGGGGGTGGGGCTGGGGTATGAGGTATAAAATGGGGAAGGGGGGGAAAAGGGGGAAAAAAAATAAAATAAATAGATGAGGAGGGAAAAAAATATGGGTAAAAAAGGGGGGAATAAGGTGGAAAAGGGGAAAATTGGGAAACATAGGAAAAAGAGGAAAAAACAGATAGTTAAGGGAAAATATATAAAAAATAAAAATAAGAAAAAAGAGATAAAATATAAAAAGAGATAAGAGGAAAAAAATGAGGAAGGAGGGGGGGAATAAAAAAAAGAAAGTAAAAAAAGAAAAGAGGAGAGATAAAAAAGAAAGAATATAAAAAAATAATATTAATATATAAAAAAAATATGTGTGGAAAAATAAAAAAAAAAAGAGAGAGAGAGTAAAGGAAAAAAATATATTAGAATAATAAAAAAAAGGAAGGGAAAAGAGAAGAATTTATTTAAATAAATTAAAATATATCTAACTGAAAAATAATTCCTAAAAAAAAAAAAAAAAATAAGGAAAAAAATAAATCAACCAAAAAATATAAAAAAAAAAAAAAATAAAATCGAACCCCAACATCAGCCGGAAAAGAGAAAAACGCAACCAACAAAAGACAAGGAACAAATATATACTCCCACACTAAAAGAAAGAGAAAAAGAGGAAAAAAAAAGTCTCACGGAGCAAAAAACCCATTTAAAAAAAAAATAATCAAAATAATAAATAATATAATAAATAATAGTTTGAGGGAGATATAAGAAAAATTAGGAAAAAAAACTAAGGGAAAACCACTTAGTTTTGAACTCTATAGGTCCCTAACTCCACACCAAAAGGCCCCTAATTAAAAAAACCCGACTCAGTTTTAGTTTTTATCTACACAGCAAGTCAATCCAGAATCATGTATGTTTGGCCAGTACCTTATCTGAGATTTTTTTTTTTTTAATAGCCCCTTACAACTTTCTATTCTAGGCACTTTACACAAAACAGTAAAAGAAACAAAGGCAAAAAACACATTTCAAAAGAAACAATGTTAAAATCAAATTTAAACAACCATAGACATGATCATTAGGAGAGGACCACAGTCAGGCCACAAGACAACTTTTTATTTCTGTCTCAATGTGAACAGTGCAGCTTCTTGTCTTGACCATTATTTAACACATGCCTTACTTTTATAGCACCTACAACACTTAACTAGACTTTACCAAGCCTGGTTCCTCTCATTTAACATGTCTGGGGCAAAGTCCGAGGCCACAACAACTTTGCCAAGCTGTTCCCTTTATTATAATGAAACTGGTTATACTATCTCACACTTTAGCCTCTTTAGTATGGAGGAATAAACCATACCCCCCTCCCCATTCTGAGGTTATTGAAGACATCCATGGATATGGATTAACTTTTCTCAGTGCTTGTGTGATAAAACAACAAATAAATAACTGCTGTCTCAAATACTTATAAAAATGTCCAAAAAGCAAATGACTGGAATGACTTCTTTTCAGTGAAACAAACAGAACAGGCCATTTATTACAAATGACCAAAACAACTTGTGTGTCCCTTATAAGGCACCTTAAAGTTTACTTGATCCTACTTATTATTAAAAGCAATACTGATCAGAATAGAAGGGCAAAATATGGCATCCTTTATTAAAGGTGAAATCTTCTAATGCCTTTTTCATCAACCCAAACATCATCATGCTGGTGGGAATCGAAGCCCAGTTTAGCTTGCAAAATAGTTCACAAACCAGTTCATAAATTATCTTTAGATGCGTTTAGTCAAAGTTAAGCAGAAATGTTATGGGAAGCAGGAATTTTGGTTACCATCTCAGGTCATGACAAACATTTGCTTCCATTAATAGTTCCTTCCTCTCAAATTCCAGCATTCAGTTTCCCCATCTCTGTTGTCTTCTTCTTTGTTCCTGTAGCTCAGCAGTGTCTAAAAGCAAAGACTTTAGAAAAAAATGGACGTAATATCCGGATACATTTGAATAGCTGAAAGTGAAGCCAGTTGGGCTTTTTCCACCGTTGCCATCTTGCTGTGTCGTGTGTGTCCAGAAAATACTAAAATGGGAAAGGCAAGGTGTCAACATTGGGAGTCTATGGGGATTTGCTCTGTTTTGGAGCCAGCCCCTAGCGCAGGGTTTCCCAACCCTGGTCCTCAGGGACCCCACCCCTGCTGGTTAGTCCTACTTTAACACACCTGACTAGATGAATGGCCGTGCAGCTTGCAAAGAAGTTGATGAGAGTGAGTGTCTGAATAGGGGGGGGGGAAACCGGAGTCAGCAGGGCGGGGTCTGAGGACCAGGATGAACCCTCCCCTAGCGGATGAAGAACCAACTGCAAATATTTAACTTAACTTCCGGGCTTCAATCTTTTCCAGCGGAGTTTGCCCTTTGGTCTAAAGATAGGACTCAAAGACAGCTGTCCTGCATGTTTTCCGTGTCTCCCTGTTCCAACACACCTGACTCAAAATTGTAGGATTCAACTGCTGATGAAGTTCTGCACAAAGACTAATTGAACTGAGTCGAGTTTGTTGGAGCAGGAAAACACCTGCAGGATTGTGGCTTTGAGGAACGGAACTGGGCATCCTGCTTCAGCTGGTCGCTACGCTACCTCCGCCAATGAGCTTCTTCTCACCCACTATCATTTTATAGTTTTAATTTTTAAGGATGCTTGGGATCTAGAGGCCTTTAAATCACAGTATATTGACAGGGAATGGGGGGCAGAGATGGGGATGACATGCAGCAAAGAGTCCCAGACCAGGAATCGAACCTAGACCTGCTGCGGTGAGAAAGTGTAGCCTCTGAATATGGGGTGGCTGCTAAACCGGGTGAGCTAAACACTACCCCACCATTTTATAGTTTTAATGGTGAGAAGGGTTCCTGGATCCAAACGGTGATCTGGATCAACACCAAAATTAAATGGGTTCTCCCATTATCAACATTCCCATCCAAATCCTTTCAGGTCTTTTTTGAGTCATTTTACGAACGGACAAACAAACACCCATCATCACATTACCTCTATGGCAGAGGTAACAATCTACAACATTGCCCCCACAAATTTATCGTGGTACCTCTCCTTTCCTGCATTTGGTACACATCCATAAGCTCTTTGGCAACATACTGAAATATACACATTATGATAAGGCCGAATGTCCCATCTTGTGTGTATTTAACATTGAGCACAAATGGGCCTTAAATGTATAAGGCAAGGTTGTCACTATCAAAGTACATAGTGTGAGCTCTTTATTACAACTACTCCTGCCAATCTGTTCTTCTACAAGACAGCCTTTGTGAAAAATTAGTGTCCTGAGACTGCAGTCCTGAAACTGAAACTTCTCTTGCAGAAGCCTTCTACCCTCACATGCTTCGGTCTACAATGAGTTGGATGAACCACCACTGCGTACTATGTACAACTAAAGCCTGGATCAGACAACACGAATTTAGCCCAATTTTGGTCTGACGGAGACGCTGCAGGACGTCGCGTCTTTGCTCCGTGTAGTGTGACATTGTCAGCGAATGGCGACTTGGCGTCTGCAACACTTCACGACCACAACGCAGAAAGAGTGGCGTGTCAGAATTTTTTGGTTTTGTCCGCCTAGTGTAACATGTCCCTGCGACGTGTCCCTACATATCGACCAATAGAAGGACCCCTCGCTTCCACCAGATGGACCGCTCAGGAGCACCGGTACACAAACAACATTGGCAAAGGGGGAGAGACACAGCCGCTGTCCGGTGGAGCAGTGGAACGGAGGAGAAATTTGAGGAGCTGTGGCATCAGTTTCCATGTCCCTTTGATGTGCAGAATGGAGAGCCCATACTACTGGTGTAACCGGAAAAAAACATGAGTGTCACAACAAATACTGGGTGTGCCAAATTTATTTTCAACAGTGTTGCCCCTTAACGAACATTCAAAAGAGTGTATTTCTCTTGAATACAACATTACTTTATTAACACAAAACATCTCCACATGATGTGTGTGTTCTATCATTAATAGTCAACAGTATTTCACAGCAGGTCTAAACATTCATGTATGTGACATGCTCTCAAATAAATCAGCGACAAAGTCATAGAAAAAACGCACATTTGTGTTTAAATAAAAACACTGCAAAAACATAACGGACATTATGCCAAATAGGGGATTATCACGCTTACCGGAAGTTCCCGGATTTTGACACTTCCTCTTCCGGGCCATGTTAACGACAGCCGTTCCTGCTCTGTTATACTGTTTAAATCGGATAAACTCCAAACATACTCAAGTTTTCATTCTAGACTGAAATGATACTATGGAGAAGTGGATCAAAGCGATCGATTCGCCGCGGTGAAGGGCCGAACTTTATAATAAAACACACGTTTGTTTGTCGCCGGTGGGGCACAACACCGGCACTTCACAGCATGCTAGCGTTAGCCAGCTAGCGTTTACTGACGTGCTTAACATTGTGCGTCTTAAAACACACAAACATCTGAAAATCGGGTCTGTACCTCCCAGTTTCCAGTGGAACAACTGGGGACTGCCAAGAAAGGAGACGCTTTCAGATGCTTGTGTGTTTTCAGCCGCACAAAGTTAGGCACGTTATCGAGCTGGCTAATGCTAACCTGCTAACACGACTGCGCAGTCTGCCGGCCACAAACAAACGTGTGTCGTTTTATTATAAAGTTCGGTCCTTCACCACGGCGAATCGGTCGTTTTGATCCACTTCTTCCTTAGCATCACTTCAGTCTGGAATGAAAACTTGGCATTGGCGTTTATCCGATTAACAAAGTTTAACAGAGTAGTAGCTGGCGGACTACTGTTAGCAGGTTAGCATTAGCCAGCTTGATGACGTGCCTAACTTTGTGCGGCTGAAAACACACAAGCATCTGAAGGCGTCTCCTTTCTTGGCAGTCCCCAGTTGTTCCAGTGGAAACGGGGACATCCAGATGTATGTGTGTTTTAAGACGCAAAAAGTTAAGCACGTCGGTAAACGCTAGCTGGATAATGCTAGCATGCCGGTGTTGTGCCCCACCGGCTACAAACAAACATGCTACGTTGTTTTATCATAAAGTTCGGCCCTTCACTCTGGTGAATCGCTTTGATCCACTTCTTCCTTAGTATCACTTCAGTCTGGAATCCGTGAAAATTTCAGTAGGGTTGGCGTTTATTCACGTTATCTACGAAGTAAAGCAGGGACATTGAAATGGGCCGGAAGTGGGCCCTCTAAGTGTTTCAAACCGGAAGTTCAGAACACAGAAGCGTGATAATCCCCTATGAGATGAACATATTGAAATATGCAAATTAACCATCTGAACACACCTATTGGGCGCAGAGTATAGACACAGCGATACTGCTGTGCACTGCGCAGCTCTCAATTTAAAGGGAAGACGGCGGCTTGGCCATGAACGCATTTATTATTTCATCATGTGTCTGATTTCATATAGTTGCCGTGGTTTTCGATTGCAGGCTCTGCCAGCTGCACTGATGGAGTGCACACCTGTGAGGAGGCATGTGTGCATTTGTATATAACAACACACTTTATTTCTCTTTATGGCAGTTTTTTAAAATAGTGTCACTAGGTCGGCTGGACTGGCCAGCGGACTGTAGTCAGCCTGATGTTTTTGGCCCCACTTGGCACTGGGCGCCCTGCGCGCAGTGCTTGATGCACCCGGTGGAAGCGATAAGAGTCCAGTTTCTCCGTGAGCTCTTTTTCTAAGATGAGCAGTGAGACACTTTTCAGTCTCTCTTTGCGCATCGTAGCTCTGCTGGTGGATTAAATCCTGTTTAATTTAATCCTGAAAACAGGCTCCACTGTGAAACTGTAACAGGCAGCGTTACCAGAATACCAGTAAACAGTTCATGTTGGAAAAAACGTCTTTGTCACGAGTCCAAAACTTCAATAATGGACGGGAACTGATGTCCCCTGTCCACGTTCCATTTCATGAGTGACCCGAACAATCAATTCAGAGGCCTCCAAACCAAGTGACTGATTGACAGCTGCATGTCCCGCCGTCCCGTCTAGTGTCGTCTTTTGTTGATGCCACACGATGATCAGATGGTTGTCTGTCTGGTGCCATTCTTGTAGTGCGATGGCTCGCGAGTAACAAGACACCGTCCGATTTTATGACACAATGTCTGTTAATCTGACATAGCGACCGTTGTCAACGATGAAAAAAGTTGTGTAGTCTGATCTGATCCTGGCTTAATGACATAGATGTCAGATTCCATAAATGCCCACAATGAAAACATCAAATCAAGGTTTCTTCTATACATTGAGAAAACGTCACCTTCATACATTTGATAACATTCTAAAGAAATAATTAGTCAACAATGACGTTCCTCTCTGGTCTCACTCTTTATTCCCACTGATCAGTTGAACAGAACAGCTCGGTCACCATAGATGTGTTAGTAAACTGAAATCCCAACATAGACTCTGCTAGAGTTGACCATTAAAAGTGACATTAAGCCCTGTAAACACAAAGTGAACTTGCAGACACAGGAGAACAGATGATTCCAGCTTGTGTCCACAGCCCCATTAACCTTAGTGGCCAGTTGTATTGACCATCGGTGGAAGCTAAGCATGTAGGTCACTAACATGGCTGCACACTGCTGCAGCTCATTAGTGACAATCCAAAGTGTGCCCTGATATGTCGGCCAGAGTAAAGAAACGAAGTGGTGCAAAAGCCAGCTGTGCCTGTTTGCATACACATCCTCTGGCTGCTGACAGACCAGGATCTCTGCAGCTGTTGGTGTGGGTAGATTTATACAGGCTTTAAGCTGCCTTTTTATTGCCACTCATAACTCTAAAAGAAAAGCAGTCTCCTCCTCATTTGTGCAAATGAAAGAGTGAGAAAGGAAAAATTAGGGATGCACCAGTTGCTCAGTTGGTGACCAGAACTGGCTAATTTTCAGCTTGGCTGAGTAACCAGTGACCAGCAGCTCAGGCACAGAACTATTATTTTTTTTAATTTATTCTTCTTTTCCATTAAATAAAAGACGTAGTGCTCCTAGCTCCTGCTATTTATACCAGTATTTGATATGTGTTAAAGAATAAAAGTTAAAAGAGGCATAAGCCATGTTTTCAATAATCACTGGCACTACAGTACAGCCAGCAGTGGGGGTATGCAGCCCACTGTTTATTGTACACAGCCTTCTATAGCAGCAGCTGTTACTTTATGATGAAATTTATGATGATAAATAGTTTAATAGTTCCAATTATCACGTAATTCATCAGGCATACAGTCATGACCTTTTCCCTTCAGTTAAAAACAATGTGAGCAACGCAGAACATTTGAGGTTTTGACATTTTGTTTGGTCTTCCCTATAAGAAGAAGTGGACATTCTGGTTCAGAAACTAAAAATCCTGTCCAGCAGTTGTTCCAAGCAATCAGTAAACCAGCTGAATTTGCAGGTAGATTAGCTTGTTAATAAAAACATCTGTTCTAAATGTATGGGCAGATCCAAAACCATGTCAGAATTTTTACTTTCTGGCATCTGGATTGTCAACCTCTGCCTATAAGAGTAGGCTCACATACTCTGTTGAATTAATTTTACTCCACAATATTATCCATTACTAATCACACACTACTTTTGACACTCAAATAAGCACAGGCTCAATATCTAAATGTGTGAGATCTTAATTGAAATATACATGGAGTCAAATTAACTAAATGGAGAGTGTACATCAGCTCCCATAATTCACATTGCATGTACATATGAAACCCATCAATCCAAGACCAGGCCAAAAGTACAAACCTATTTTGAAAGGCCGTTCCCAGGACCCCTGTGACCTTAATAATTGGAAAGTTAATTGAAGGCAGTTTGGAACCTTCAGAAATCTGCTCTCCAAAGAGTTTTGAGAACATGAGGAAATATAATCTCTGGCATGATGAAACAAAAGTTGTCTGAGTTCTAGGCACAGTTCTACTCGTTCTTTCTTATCCTGTTAATGGTGGTGAGAGGCTCAAGCATGTCTGATATATCAGTGGGTGAGAGGCAGGATACAACCCGGGCAAGCTGCCAGTCCATCACGGGGTTAGCAGAGAGAGGCAGACAACCATGCACAATCATACTCATACAGCCAATTACCCTCACATGAATATCTTACGGACCACCCAGAGAAAACCCAAGCAGACAGAGTTAGAGTATCCAATATCCATGCAGAAAGGGCCCCAGCCGAGGCACTGTTCATTAGCTGGCTAATGCTTTTGATAGGGTGAAGCACGGCGGTGGCCTAATCATGTTTAATTTTCAGTGACAGGAACAGGTTCAGGTGGAAGGCAATGATTTTTATAAATTTTTGTCAAACTTTGAGAGGACCACGAGCCCAAACATAAGAAACTTGCACAATATTTAAAGATCTAATAAGAGTTTCACACACGACCAGGTCATCAGGAGTCTAGCAGATAAACTCAAGTGCAAGAGGGTATCCATCAATTCCCAACCCTTCAACAACCAGAATGTGTGCCGACGCCCACCACTGTTTGCTCGGGAGGGGGAGAACCCAAGGCTTACCCCATCAAACCCTGGTCTGACCCCAGGACCGGTTCTAGCCACTTTGGTGCCCTAGGCGAGATTATGGTTTGGTGCCCCCCTGTCCTGGCGCCCAAGTGTCTAGATCACAGGTGTCCAGCTCCAGTCCTTGACAATCCTGCAGGTTTTCTATGCGTCCTGGCTCCAACACACCTGACTCCAACTAACGGGAAATTCATAGGCTGTTGGATCCATTTAGTATCAGTCAGGTGTGTTGAAGCAGAGAAACAGTGAAGACCTCCAGGACAGGGGTACTCAAGGACCAACTGGACATCCTGATCTAGATTAACAGACCAGGATGAGCTGCATGTGTGTATGATGATTAGAAACACAACTGCTGCTGTAATAATGACAGAAGTCAGCAGCTGCTTGTTGGCTGACTGGTGGCTGGATTTGGACACAACAATCCACAGATACACCTGCACTCAGTCTGTTGTCTTTCTACAGTTCTTCATGTATAATAGATATTGTTCAGATAAACTTTATAATTTATATTTACTGTTTTCCATAACCAAGATTAACTGAAACATTCAGTAATAATTTAGTGATAAAATTAACTAATATTAGTGATGACTACATACATACAGTAGCAGTGATGATGAAGCTTCACATCTGCAGCAGCTTCTAGAGCAGGAGTCTGCAACCTGTGGGTCCACAGCTGCAAGTGGCTCTTTGGACCTTCCACAATGGCTCTCAATAACTTTGTCCAAATATAATAAAGAACCAGGTAATATTTTAAAATACCAGAATATACATATTGGCATTTTTAATAACAGGTTTTAGCAGTTTTTTTCTGGAATAATTATGTTGAATTTCCACAACATAATGACTCTAAATGTAGCAGGAATAGTTGTAGATATATTTTTCTTGTCATTAGCTTGGAGATTAGGGGCTTTTCCTATATTCCTATATTGTTTCCCACAAATAGACATGTTTATCTATTCAATTTTTTTTATACAGTTGAGTCCAATTAAAGACTGAAGAAAATGTATCTACCCCCCCCCTACCTACTTGTAGGTTTAGTTCAAACCTACAAGTAGAATTAAACTGAATTCTTTAAACGACAGCAGTTTTTCTAAAGCATTTATTAAAAATTGTAAACGGCCTTTTTCCAAAAGGACATAAAATATTTGCTCTAAACTCAAGTTTAAAAAAAAGGAAAAATAAAAAACAGCTATCATTTAGATGAGTTGAAATTGACAAACACAGTATATATAAATACAAATTTAATGAAACTCCTACAGCCTTTGAATTGTGGCTCAACGGACATAAAAAAAAAATCATGATGGTACCCAAAACAAATATTTTGCTAAGCAACCCTTTAAGGCAATCACTACATTCAAATGTTTTCTGTAACTCAGATTTTTTGCATGTCGACTGGTATTTTGGCCCATTGTTATGAGCAAAGTGCTCCAATTTGTTCAGAACAGGTTTATTATTATTATTATTATTATTTTTAACCACAGTTAAAAAGCAATGTTTATTTCACTCAATTACATTTTTCAAAAAATACCTTTTTCTCAGTTTGCCGTTATTTGACTGATCGTTGGGAATTTAGCCTTTTTCTATAATGGAAGGATGCCAATAAACTTGACTGTAGATCTCCTAAGCTCCTTATCAGATTACTGACAAGGAGTTAAACGGGGGTTACTCACTGCGGCGCTGCACGGTGGTGGTGTAAACCTACTACTCACAGTAAGTAGGTTGCTGGTTCGATCCCCAGATGGGGGGGGGTTCGAACAATTCCAACTCCTGTGTGGAGTTTGCATGTTCTCCGTGTATTCTCCGTGGTTCTCTCCGGGTACTCCGGCTTCCTCCCACCATCCAAAGACATGTACATGTATGTCTTTGGATGGTGTTAACTGTAGGTTAACTGATCACTCTAAATTGCCCCTAGGTATGAATGTGAGTGTGAATGGTTGTCTGTCTCTCTGTGTTGGCCCTGGGACAGACTGGGTCCAGGGTGTACCCCACCTCTCGCCTGATAATAGCTGGTATAGCTGATAATAATAGATAGGCTCCAGCAACCCCCGCGACCCTGAACTGGATAAGCGGTACAGAGAATGAATGAATGACAGGAATGAAACTACTGTAGCAACTTAAAAAAAATGGACAGAGCAACTGTGATAAATGGACAGACCTGGATAAATAGACCAATGAGAAGGTCAAAGCTCTTCTGCCTGTACTTCACATGCTAGCTTTAGGTTTATGTTGTTTTCTTCTCTTTTTGTGGGTTTTGTTTTTTGTTGTTGAGTGTGTGCTAAAGTAACACGTCACTGTTCCATCACATCAGTCCCCGTCAAGGTCCCTGACTCATGTGCAAATGCAAAATGAAAAAGTTCATTGAGTTCCTTGAAGTACCTTGGTTCCTAGAACTAAATTCAAGGTGGACGGTTCTTAGAACTGCATTCTTTGAACTTCTCTGTCTGAAAGCTGGAGAACTGACACTTCCCTGGAAAGATGCCATCAAAGAAATGAGTTGAAGAAGTTAGCAGCTGAGCAGAAGTTCAAAGATAAGGGTGTGTCTGGTGGTGATGGAGAGTAGGGGCTTTGTAGCCAGCACAACAGCCAAGCTCCTTAGAAAAGTTGGAGTCAGGGGACAGGCTCACAGGCAAACCATCAAAAAGCTGGCCAATCCTGCTGAGAGGATGAGACATTGACTGTGGCTAAAGCAGAGCGACGCCACCACTACCAGGACCGGTAAGGCAAATTGAAAGATCAGGAGAGGATTATTAACTATTTAAATCTAATAAAAAAATCGGTTGAGGCTGAGTGGTAAAGTGAGAGGGGTTTAAAAAAAATACTGGATTTTAAGTTATAAATGAATTGCAATAGCCCTCAGTAGAATCTTTGTGTTTCTGTGCAGAAACACTTAATTCTTCAATTTAAAGTGACACTATGTAACTTTCTGTCCTTAAAAAAAACGTGCCTCTGACTCATTTTGATGGTACGGTGACATTTATTAAGTACTTTCCTGGAGCCTTTGTTGTCCAGTGGCACCACAAGGCAGAGAAACTGCATTTCACAGCCTTTTTCTCCAGCCTGGAAGATCATGTTTCAACTGCGTTTTTGCAACATTGATAATAAGGTGTAGATTGATTGGTGCATAAAAAGGCAATTTAATGCACTAATAATTGGGTCCAGGTATTCTTGACATGTGAATCATTGCTGGTCTCTGGATTTGAATATGATTCAAATTTCTAGGCCTCGGAAATGTATTGTGCATTGTGTGTATTGTGTGTGTATTTTTACTGCATTTTTACAGGTGTGTGTGCATGTGTGTGTGTGCGTGTGTGTGTGTGTGTGTGTGTGTGTGTGTGTGTGTGTGTGTGTGTGTGTGTGTGGGGGGGGGGGGGGGGGGTCCATATCTTTATTGCTGTGCTGTAATCCATGTAGTCTTTAGCAAGCAGTTCCTGGCACAGTGGCTCAGGGCCAATCACCTTACTTGACCTTGGGAGTCCACAGTGTTTGTTGTGGTGTTGCGACACACAGACATTTCTTATCCTCTCTATCTATCTATCTATCTATCTATCTATCTACTGTGTCTATCTTCAGAGAGGACACTTTCAATCAGCTAGATTAGATCCTGCTTTTACTGAGAGCTGGAAACTTGGAACAATAAAAAATACATTTGAGAAGCTCTCTTTGTGCTTGCCAGGAGAGCTTTCATTGGAGAAAACAACCATTTAAAAGTGAATGTTTTGTGCCTGAAAATGTTATTATGACAAACTGATTAACTGATGTCAAACTTTGACCTCAGAAGAGGCCAACAAAAAAATAAAGCGTTGCTTTATAATAATAACCACTAATAAAAATCAAACAGTGCAGACAAAAACTAAAAGATTTTAATTATCTAGTAATTATTTGGAAGGAACATAAATGCTAAAAGTTATTTATCAAAATCATCCAAGAACATTTGTCCCTGAAAATCTCAGAGATAAAGTAGAGAGGAAGTGGTAGACACACTGATCTCACAGACATGCATCACAAAGCGACCAGGCCATACTTGAATAAAAACACATTTTGCAAAACAGACCTTTCTTAAAAAGTGGAACGCTTTGACTATGATAATCAATTCAACGGCAGAAAGTGGCAGTGTACTTTATGTGCTGCTGCTACATACACACAAAAATAAGCAACTCCAGCATCTAATGTTATCTATAATCTAATTTAAGGGGGAGCGGATAGCCCAGTGGTAGCGGCTTGGGCGCGGAGGACCCGGGTTCGATTCCCCGACACGACCCCTGGGTGTACCACTGTGGACCCCTGAGCAAGGCCCCACCAACTGCTCCCCGGGCGCTTTAAGTAGCAGCCCACTGCTCTCTGACACTCACAGTACAGAGATGGGTGAAATGCAGAGCCCTAATTTCCCCTCGGGGATCTTACCAGTATAAAAAAAAAAAAAAAATCCAGGTAGCTTTGTCATGCTGGCTGTTACGTTCCAGCTCAGCTAGGGATAAGAGACACAAACAAAAGGACTGGTTTCAGGTGGACAAGGTGGTGTAAAGATTTGTTCTGATGGCAAATGAAGGCAAACAAAAACACTGGCAAACTGAAAACCTGAAAAGGAGATGGGGTTAGCGATGCTGCTCAAATGAATGAAATCAAAAGACAGGCAAAGCCTAAACTAAGGGGGACCCAAATGGACAAACCAACACAAACCTAACCTACAAATTCTATGAACCAAAAAGGGAAAGGAGCAGCACCAATAGGCTAAAAATAACCAAAACCCAACTACAACAATAGGCCAGCTATCCCAACTCCAAAACTACTGGTGTTAAACACAAACACAACTCAAGAATTAAACTACTAACTAAATCCATTAAACAACAGAAACACCTGGAAATCAAAACTAAAGAAGCCCAAACTAAAACAAACTAAAGCTACCAACGTGTTTGAGGATGGCTTGCAGCTTGTTCTCAACCCCTCGGCCGAGCAGAATTTTGTTCTTGGGGAGCTCCAAGAAGTATTGTGTGATTGGTTGGACATTTGAGGCAGGCGGGATTAACACAGACGCTTGAAGTAGAGAGTTGTCACCTCTGCATTTCTGCAGATGCAATCTTGAATGGAAAAGTTTAGTCAACAGCTGATCAAGGTGGTGAGAAAGTACAAAAATGTAAACTACACACGTGGTATTTAAAAACACTGACACCACCGCATACGCAACTCTGTCCTGACACGGACAAAGTTTATTGTAAATGTATAATCACTGGGTGAACACGGTCACCCCCTCCCCCCGCGTGCGCCTGGTCGCAGAGCTTGTTGTGGAGTATGAAATGACTTGACGAAAACAAACTTTTTCTTGTTCTTGCAGCCTCACGGGCAAGAACAAAGTTCTTGCTTCTCATGGAATATGGAACAAGCTTAATCCAGCAGGCCACCTGGTCATTAGCCTCACCGAGCTAATGCATAGCTAAGTCAATAGCTGCTCAAATGACAAGACCCATTAGATGCCAAGTTACTACCCAGATCAAAGAAGCAGTTGCCACGATACTAAAATTTCAAGCTCGATATTGATATCTAAAAAAATATGTGATACTCAATATCATTTTCGATACTACAGGGGATAAAAAGAGACAAATACTTAAAAGCATAAGAAATACAGTATTTGTATGAACTTGAAAATCTCCTATCTAATGCTAGTTGAATAAATGTGCAAATAAATGCAAAAAATATACCCAAATATAATGCAATTTGAAAATATTTTAAGGGTGTCTGAGGTATTATTTTTTTAATATGTAAAACATCCAAAAATCTAAAAGTAACTATGGATCAGCGCGTGTCTGATGGACTATGAGCCTCAAAAACTGTTTTTGCATCCTTTTTAAATTTTTTTCTCCACCGGTCTGTCTTTGAAATATTATAGAAATGACGTCCAGTTATACTGAAAGTCTCACTGCCGACGCTAGAAGAAGATACGAAGCAAAACTAGTATCTGTTGGACTAAGTGATGCCCATCTTCTGCTGCTACAGCCTGGTTAGACGAACCTCCTGTACATAAAGCCTGATGATCAGTTTCCCGATCTCATGATGTATTTGGTTTCATAGGTAAGCCCCGTGTTCAAGCCATTTATTTTTTATAGAATATTAATTTTACCGGATTTTTAAGAAATGGTGGTATTTCTTTGATGTACTTCTCAGGAGTTTACTCTCATTGATAAAGCTATAAATTACCGGCAGTCTCATCTGTATGTAACTGGTTATGACTGTGTATGTTTAAAACGCTGCAAATGCTTTTCTGCCACTTTTTCGGCTTTTATTCTTATGTAGGAATATTGATGGCATGTAATCTGGATGAACGTGAATGTGATCCGTGGTCCTGAGGAACAGCGGGCGGCGCTGTGATTCTCTACATCCACTGATTTAATGGTTTTTTCTATCATCTGTACAAAAACTACTACAGGGTTTAAATAGTGAGACGACAATATATGCCTTTTTGTCAGTCACAAAGTGATCCGTACATATTGTTAGATGCTTCCATTGTTTCCAGCGTGAACTGTCAGCCATTATGGCTCGATGGCCGCTAGCCACTTAACATGTTGTTCGGGACTTTTTCTGTTGTTTTGGGAACTGGAAAAACATATTCTCTTGTCCGTGTGGTAGTGGTGGTAGCCATACACAGCGGGACTTCTCGGTATTTCCAAAGTAGAATAAACGAAGATTGACGAGTAATGAAGCAGGTAATTAAATGGCTCCCCTATGCAACAAAGCCATGTTTTCACCTCCTACCTAACCGGATGTGACGAATTTGGCAAAAATTCCCGGATGCTCGTGGTGATCCATAGTAAAAATATACAAAACAGTTTTTTCAGGTAGTGCAAAAAAAAGAAACTGGTTTTGACTTTATGAAATATATTAATAATAATAAAATAATAATAATAATAATAATAATAATAGCAACAACGACGCCATTTTGTGGTTTGAGGTAAACACACAAAAAAATATAAAATATTTTGAAGTATTAAACTATACAAGTAGACAGCAACCAGTTATAAACAGGACAACAGTACTCGTTCATTCATTCATCTTAAAAGTATTGGTGAAATGAAGGAGTCCTTTACCCGCATTATATAGCAATCATACAAGACGGGAGAAATGTCAATATCATCGAAGAAATTAGAGTGACACATAAATGTTACCGTGAGTTAATACATGTATTCCTAGAAATAAAGTCAGGTTGGGAAATAGCAGTGGTGCTAACCGTCACTAAAAATGCGTTTTTAAGTTACATAATAACGGGGCTTTTTTTTTTTTTTTTTTCTTGTCCTGTCAGCATCGAAGAAGCAGAATGGAAATCTGATTGCTTTATTCTGTTGAACAGTTTTGCTTTATCAGCGGAGCTTTATGAATATAAGGCTCCACTTGATATCATGTTTTTCATTTTATTTCTTTATTTAAACATTTGTCTATTCCCTTCCATTTCATACTGCTGGGCTGACAAGGGAGAAATGAAAGTTAAAGAGGTAATGATAGAAAGGAAACAGAGAGAGAGGAGTAAGGAAGAGGAAGAGAGAGAGGAGAGAAAACATGAATCCACTTACACAGTTCACTGGTACATCTGTACCGCGATCCCTAAACAACCAAGGTCTCTGTTGGAAAACAAAACAAGCAATCCCCTACAGGAGGACCTGCAGGTGGCTTAAATATCCTCAGATCATACAAACACACACAAACGTGAGCTTTAAGTAACTAACGCGTCTTCCAGCAACAAAAACGTGCTGTCAGGCTCTCTGCCTGCCTGTTGGTCAGCCGCTGTTTACCTGGCCGGCTGCTGCCTGTGGACTGTGCACGCACTGCAGCATCAATACCATGGCAAATTAGTATCGTATCCAGATACGGCATTTGAGTATCGATACTTTTAGGAGTATCGATATTTTTGACAACCCTACCTTCATGTCAACATTGTAATTAGTTGGATCAGAAATATAGCTGTCTAATACAAGACTAAGGGCTATATGCACGACTCCACTATTTCTTGAACTTAGTTGTGCTCCTCTGTTTCCTGTCTTTCATTATTCGACAAACTGATTAACCCAGGTGTGCCTGATCTCAGTTACCTCAACGACAATGGGCATACAGACCTGGAAACAGATGACCCCTCCTAAGTTCAGGAAGTAGTGGGGTTGTGCATATAGCCCATAGCCTCTCTGAGTGCTAAATAGTCTTATTCTTGGTGCTTCACATGTTTAGCAAATGGATGTAGGGAACAATCCAAACAACTCTAATTGTCAAAAGAACATCAATTCCCATTCCGAGGCACAGTAGTGGCAGTATCCTGCTTTGGGAATTTTTTACATCAGGAGAGAATAAGAAGCCATGTAGAAGTGAAGGAATGATGGATGGTGCGAAATACAGGAAAATTAAAGAAAACCTTTTTCAGTTTTATCGAGCAAGATAAGAATAGATACATTGATAAGCCATTCACCAACTAAAAAATAAACACGACAATCTAAAAAGTTAAATAACAATATGAATGTGCATTATTCAACACGTCAAGCTCCATGAAAAACAATGTAACACAAAAAATGTTAATATGCTCAGTCGAGCCAGAGAAAACAATTTGTATGTATAAGCAGAAGGACACAATATCTGAGCTGGGAGGACTAGTTTCATTCTCTTATGGTAATGGAAAAATTTGAACAGATTCATTTTGTTGCTAAGGCTGTCACAATTAATCTATTAATGCAAAGAGCTTAATCTGAGAAACTTTTAGTTTCTCTAAAGCACTTCTACTTCGAAGTCAAGCATGTTTTTGTTGAGGCTGCAATTTCAGGTTGAATGCCTATTGTAGCTATAAGCAGACAGACCGCAAGCTAGGTGTTAACATTTTGCAATACAATTAATCATGATTAATCCACAGCTACCCTATGATCATATAAAAGAAAATTCTAAATCTAATTTTAATCCAATCATCCTTATTCATCCAGGGAGTTATTGACTGCATCTACTTTCACCTCAGTACCATTAAGGGAGTGCACAGTTGGTTTATTAGAGCCGTTTGCTGCTGCAGATTACAGTAATGGTTGTTACACATACATAAGAAATGTGCACTCAGGACCAAGATTTAAGATTTAGTTTGTGTGCGTGATGGTAGATTTCTTACCCTACACTTGACCCACTGCTCAGGCAACATGAAAGCTTTCCGTAACATGAACTGAACCACTTTGTTTGGAAATCGGAATGTACAGCCTTAAAAAAGTCAACCAGTTGACAGAGTGAGGTTTCAACTAAAGATAGGAGGCATTACTTCAGCTCAACAGAAGTGCACTGGCTGGGTGTCATGCTGACTTATTCCTCAGGCCAGTAATGGGACACTGCTCACCAGGCATCATATTAAACACATGAGCAGTGATGCAAACTCAAACTGTTAGGATGGTTTCTTCATTCACATAGAAATAGTCTAATATACAAGTTGAAAATAACTCTGTTTACCCTTTAAAAGTGAATTCAACCAGAGACTGTTCATACTTCTAGAGGAGAGCAAAGTTTACATAACTGAAACCTCTGCCCCAGAAAAGGAAACATCACCCTCAAATGCTTTCACTCGGCTGTGTTCAAACAAATCCTGTTCAAGAATTGTGCTAATTCATCTCTTCATCAGACACCTTGAACCTGAATTAGCACCTCATGTTCTAAACTACAAACATTTTAATAGTTGGAACAAAACACAGACAACTTTACCCCAAGTGTAAATTTGTTACTTTCAGCATTCTGATATACAAGGAGATGGGAAGCTCCAGTACAACTGACCAAATGATGACTGCTGACGAGGGGTGCACCGAATGCAGTTTTCTGGCCAATCATCAATCTTTAAAAAGCCTGACCTGTCCATACCAATTTTTGCCGATTTCTTTTTATATATCCGACAGCATACAGGTTAAATTTTCCAGTTTTGTTTTATTGAAAAACAGCCCCCTTCAACCAGACGTTTGGGGGATCGACTGGTTTCCCAGACTTTCCCATGACGCTTCCTGTTGAAGCATCCATGGGGAAGACGCTGAACCCAACGTTGCCTCCCGATGTGTCTATCAGGGTATGAATATGTGTATGATTGTGTGTGTGATTGGGTGAATGTGACATGTAGTGTAAAGCACTTTGAGTGGTCAGTACGACTGGGAAAGCGCTACATAAGTACAGTCCATTAAACATTTAGAAAATTATTTCAGTTTCTTTATTCTTTCATTTTTCACATTTTAAAAAACAAAATTTGGACAACAGGTTATATTTCGGACCTATTTTCAGCCTCTTACAAAAAATAAAGTTCACAGCAATATTTTCCTCACAATACCACACTGTTTAAATTACTTAATGAAATAATCAGCAGGTCTTCATTATATAAATCTATGAGAGAGTTTAGAGTCTAGATTTAAAGATGGCTGTACCCGGTATCATTGATGCCTTAATTAAGCTTCTATAGAATATATTTTCTGTCCAAGTTTCTAATGTAAACATGACCGAGTTGTCATTGATTTACATGATAACAGTGATGTTGTTCTTGGAAAAATTGCTTGAATATGAGTTATTCATTGAAGTTAAATTAGCTGGTGTTGTCATGGGGACTGTAGCTCATCTGGGTAGATGGTGTCTGTTGTCCCTAGGGAGCCACCATACCAGAGAGTAACAATGCTGGCTGCAGAGTATTATGGGATGTCATTGCATGCGAGTCTTCCAATGTGTGTTCTCTCCTGTCAGGCAAGTTCTCTATTAAAGAAATTAACTGTGCAAACTTAATTTATTATTCGTTTGTAAACTTTCATCTGCATTACATGAAGCTTGTATGGTGACATTGTGGAAGCGTTCACTTTTTCACAGTTGCTCAGCTGGAAAGGCAACCACCTAGTAACGACGTCACCAATTCCCATCTGCTCAGAATTGCTAGACAGCTGGAACTCACCCGCAGCAACAGTGGAGGAACTCGTGTCCACTAGCCTTAGCTGCTAGCTTTAAATGCTGCATACTCAGGTTTGTGGTGTTTTTTTTTAATGGTGAATGAGGTTTGTTGTATTGAACGTTTTGCCTGTGACACCACTGCCGCTTATTTAGGCCTTTCATGAATTGCAATTGGGCTATATCCATAACTCCACCACTTCCTGAACTAAAGCCAGCTCCTTTGTGTCCTGTCTTTCATTACTGGACAAAGGCCCTGTCCCAATACCCACCCTAAACCCTACACCCCTGTATGAAGTGTGCACTTGGCAGAAGTGCACATTAAAGGATAAGTTTCTTTTTTTTCAACCTGGACCTTATTTCTAGGAGTATATACGTGCATTTACTCAGCGGTAAAGTTTCTGCATCACTTTGAGTCCTTGGGAAGATATTACTTTGAGTCGCTTTTCGGTGAAGTCCAGTATCATGGCGGAGACGGGGCAGCAACTATATTAGACATTTTCTGCAGCAAAATTCCTTGATTTTCGCCAATACTTTAAGTTGAATGAACGAACGAACGAGTACTATTGTTCTGTGAGTCCAGATTTAGCTTTCCGCTAGTTATCAGGGTGTAGTACACACTTTTCGGGGCCACGCATTCACGATGCGCACTTCCGTAGTGCAGCTGAGACGAGCAGCTCGCTGCACAGACAACAACAAAAACACAATTTGCGAAACTCTGAACTCATTGGACAATAGAACTCATTTGTTCGTTCATTCTACTTGAAGCATTGATGAAATTAAGGAGTTTTACTGCAGAAAATGTCTAACATAGTGGCTGCCTGTCTCCACCATGATACCATCACCGAAAAGCGACTCAACATAATATCTTCCCAAGGACTCAAAGTGATGCAGAAACTTTACCGCTGAGTAAATGCACGTATATACTCCTAGAAATAAGGTCCAGGTTGAAAAAAAAGAAACTCATCCTTTAAGGGTTTGAGTGTGCAGGTTGCAAGTGTGGGAAAAAGGCAGAATTGGGGCAGTGATGGTTTCTCCATCATCTTGCACCACGTCATTTAATGTCATTGTTTCCAAACTCAGCCTCATCTCTGTTCCTAAACAGAAAAAAGTTCATTTATCTGTTCTGATTAAATACAGTATTTGTAATAAAATCCACATGTTTAATTTATAAATTAATTTCTGAACTTACATCCTAAACTTTATGTATAATAATGATTAAATTGTCTGCTCTGTGACTGATATTGTTAGCATGAAATGTCCATTAATGTCTACATGTCCATAAAAACATGTATGTCAGGCAAACAGATCTCCTTTGTTAAAGACATGTGTCTCAATGGGACTTGCCTGTGTAAATAAGGTTTAAATAAAAATTTAATATATGCTATTATCAGTAAACTGATAACTTTCATAATTCAAATGCTTTGAATTAGGACTGTCAAAAGATTAATCCTAAATTAATCCTATTGTAAAACAAGAGAATTAGTTTTTTTCATACTGCTATATGCAGAAAATACATTAACTTTTGTTTTACAACTTAAAGGCTAAAACCAAGCCATAAATCTGTGAGTAGTCCAGGACTCAGACCTGAAATTCAGCTTCACATTAAGACAGTTGTGAAGGCAGCCTGTGAGGACTGGATCAGCTGCATTCTGCCGCTGGCCGCAGTCTGAAGGACTTTAGGGAGACATGTAAGGACAGGGTTTCAGTAGTCTAGTCTACAAATGATGGATGCAGAATTCCTGGTGAGACACCTTTCATCCTAAATATGTTCTAAAAGTGATAAAAACAATGTGATTAATCAGGATTAATTTTTTGACAGCCCTACTTTGAATTTTAATACTCAAAGCATATTTCAAAGTAACAGGGCAAACGTCAGCAATTATTTCACCTACAGCAGTAAAAGATTAAATATTTCAATATTTACATCTGAAATGGCTTTTTTTCCACCACAGGCAGGAGCTCATTCACCAAGCATGGCCATGATCCGCTTTTATGGTTCAAAATGTCACATGCAGCAATGAATTATGGGCAATATGCTTCAGTGAAGTCTGCATGAATGCAGACTTCACCTAAGTGTGGATTGAGGGCACAAAGGGGGTGCGGCAGACTTCCGCCCTGGAGCAGCCCTGGAGAATTGGGACACACTACGCATTTGAACCCCTCAACAGGAGCGTGCATTCTAGGGGTGCAAGGGTGGAAGTGCGGGTACTGGGACAGGACCAAAGTGTGTCTGGCCATTGCATTTGGTTAATGAGGTCAGGCACGCCTGCATTAATCAATTTGACCAGTGATGAAAGACAGGAAACAAACAAGCTGCCTGAGGTTGAGGAACTAGCGGAGTTGTGCATCTAGAGCCCATTGCAATTCCTTGCTCTTTTTGTGTCACTCCATAATACTGGAAAACTGACGACAGCTGGCCGACCATGCATCAGGTGACTATTGTTAACCCTGCAAATGCACGCGTGCATCAGTTTCACGTGTCTGTATTGAAAATTAAGGTCGTTTTCACACATATTTGGATTGAGCCAGACGCTGCCGCATCAGTGAAAATGTTACAATGTTTAAATTTTCAACAAATACGGCTCCGTTTCACATATGCTTTTTAATCACTGCTCCCAGCAGTCGCGCTACAGACTGGAGCGTTGTTTATCCATGGCAACCAGGTGTCAGATGTGTCCTTGCTGTATAATGTGGCTATGTTGTAAACAAAGCACACGTGAATGATTGAGTGTGTTGAAGACCAGACAAGACGAGACGAGGTGCATGTGGAAAACAATGTTGTCATATACAGGAGGCGGCAGATTTCCAGACAAGCCAGAGCAAGACGCAGATTGATTATGCTGAACCACAAAGTCCGGACCATACGCAGATATCATCGGCAAACAGACAGGTACCGTGCGTGAGTTAAACATGAGCATTAATGCTTAGCCTGCTAAGCCCTTATTGGTAATTTGTACGGTGTTTGTGAACACCCCGTTATGTAAACATTTGAAATACATTTGTAGCTAGCAAACACTACATGATACTAAAAGTTACAGTTAGGCATGCCGTAACCCTGTTATTTGTAATAACACTGTCAATAAGAAGTATATCCCAATAGTACAGCTGTCCACGGATGCCTGTTTAGCTAAAAAAAAGGCTGAGTATCTGGGATTTAGACCAAGCTACAGTTGGTGTGCCTTCACACATCATTCACGCCGCATTTCAAGTCTACGTTAGCCGCTCCAAAATCACCCCGTTCAGCCGGTCCGAGAGTGGGCAAGTTACATCGTTTACGAGCCCGAGTGGCGTGTTCACACAGACCCTGTTACACCGTGTTCGGTACCAAAACCCAGTTCGGTCAACCTAAATGGGTCCTGTGTGAAAACGACCCTAGGCAATTGGGACTGATCGATCAATGCATCCCTATTGCTGACAAAAAAACAAAACAAAAAAAAACAAAAAACAAAATGAGGATGTCATCAGCTTGATCATGCTATGTACAAATCAAAGGAGAGCTCTCTTAAATGATATAAAAGGAGGGGAAATAACAGCACAGGAGGAGGAAAGAAGTGTCAGGCCTGAAAAGAAATCTACAGCAGGCAAACTGTATCTGAGTGATGTTGGAAAGGGAAACAAATCCATCAAAGACCTGACACAGATCCTGAGATGCAAGTGGATGCAAGTTGGCTTAAGCCTCATCAGAAATGGTCTCAGTGGAACGGTGGCTGTCAATAGGCTTTTCTTAAGGTAGAGACACGGAAAAAAGCCTGAGGTATGCCAAATGACTCAAGAACTGGACAGAAAATCAGTAGGAACAAGTCTGATGGAGTGATGGATCCTTCCCAGGACTGGGACCTCAACAGGATCCGAGTGGGATTATCTTGACAGAGAGCACAACAAAGTACACCCAACATCCAAAACACCACATTGAACCCACAGAAAGGGCTGTATACACCTCTGTGTAGAGCTTCTTATAAACTCCAACCTAAATTTATCTACTTATTTTCACTTCTGGCACACAGGCAACATTCAAGATAATTAACAGCTTGAAATGTAGGTACCTCTTCTTATACTTACATGGATCACCACCCCAGAACATTGCTGGTCCCTATGTTTTATGCTCATGCAGGTGACAATTTGTCATGGAATCAGCTGATGTCCTCTGGACTTTTCCCAGATCCAGTTAACATTCAGCCAGTCAGTATCCCACCAATGCAAAGCACGACCTCCAAGGGTTTTAGCAGGGACTGTTCATCTCCACTGAAATTATGTCCATCTATGGAAGCTGATCAGCTTCCACGGAACTCGTGAGAGTTCTGCAAATGGGCAGAAACAGCCCAAAATGGAGTTTAGGTTGTCTTAAAGAGTAAAGCTGCTCATACCAAATTACATTTGAAGCTGATAAGAAGGGTACAACCTGTTTCTTTCTTAACTACTATGTTCCCATTTATGTTTTCAAATGCCAATGCACATACTTCTTATTTTCCAGGAAAGGAATTATCAGTGGTTGAAGAACTTTGCACACTTCTGTAGATGCTCAACTATGCAGTGAACTCAGCACACTTCAAATAAAGTCACAGACAGAGGCCTTTCAAGATGTAAAAGATAGCAGGAGATTGTATACTGTCCTGTTTTACATTATCATGCCTATAGTTGCTTCCTCTACCCTCGAGGGCATCTTTGAGATCTATACATTCATATTTCGGTCAGACATGGTGCTGCAAACAGAGGTCCTTTAGCAGTTTCCATTTATTTCCTCAGAGAAAAATTCAGAGTTAATATGTTGTATTTATTTATCGTTTACAAGGAATGCATAGGGGATTTTGTTGGAATGGGCTTCTTGGTTACATATGCTATGCTGGCATCAAAAGATAGAAACAAATCAAACATTAAGCCCTATAAGGAGTGAGAATGTAACGTTATACATTTATATAATAGTAAAATTAACTAATGCACAATCTTTGTGATTATTTCTTTGAGAGTAATCATACCAACAAAATCTTAAATCATGGCATTCCTTGCTTCAAGAGCATTCAGTTGAATGTTGAAATACAGTCCAAGTGTCTTTATTCACATCAAGACTGTTGGATAATACATTAAATTAAGTGTTTTGCAAGAAAAAAAAAACTTTCTACAAAAGCATGTTAGTTTGCAGTTCCACAAAAAACCTCACTGTGATATCCTTAAGTGATTGATATTCTGCATGGTGTTCCTAAAGGCTGCATCTTACAACAAGGACAAATCAAACACTGAAACTGAAATCAATTAAGACAGAAGTAAAAGATAAGTTAGGTCACCTTCAAATAAAACACAAAACCAGCTTCATAATCAAGAAATCTTCTGTCACTTTTAAAGAAATACATTACAAGAGGCTTCTATTTTTAGGCCAAAGCCTTGTCACTGACTTGACTTTTATGTGCTTGGAGCTGAGCAGAGTGACGGCTGGCAGATGCTGTTAGTGTCACTCGCACCAGGAGCAGTGAGTAAGCAGGAGATGACATCTGTCTTTAGCATGCTCATCCTATCTGAAGGAAAATATCATGACAGACATCCTTGTACAAGCTGATGTAAAATTAACACATGCAGCACTGGCTATGTGCATGTCTAACAAATATATCAGTATACAGAGGGACTTGTGGGTATAAGCAACTAACGGGAATACTTGGTGATGTTGACAGGTACGCGTCCCGCGTCCCTGAAAGGATGCAGTAAAGTCACCAGCCATGCGTCCCGGGGACGTACTTCATTTATCCCATGAAATAACAACACATTTTCAACAACTCCCATTTAAAATCACAGTAACCTCCAAAGGAAATATTTTTGTCACCGATGGACGTCGTTAGACCTATTTTAAGGGGAGCCCAACTAAATTATTGTAGATGTATAGATTTAATTATTGGCTATGTAACAAAGCCCACGTGGACTAAATAGTCATCCTTTTGTTAGACTGATGCTTAAAGTGTTATTTTCGAGTTGTTCCTGAACGCAGCACAGCTGTGACTGTGTATCTACATGTCAGCTTAAGTTTCGCTTTCCGTCCTGAGTTACGAGACCATTTTAAATTGCTTTCTACTGTATGGTGTTCAGTTGTGATAGATAAAACCTTCCTTATCCTGTTCAATTGTTGGCATGATGTTAAGGTTCTGGTTGTGTTAGCTCTGAAAACAACAAAGCTTTTTCATCATCATATTCTGCGTAAAAGAGAAATTTACAGTACGTAAAATCACATTCTTATTGAACCAGTTTTATTAAATTATTATTTTTTTGTTGTTCTTGTGCCAGTATGAATTTCTTCCACAAATGAAAAACTAAATGAATAAAATTAGAAAGTTAATTTGGGGTTTGTAAACTGACCCAAACAGTGACTGTGGAGAGAAAATGCATGGCTGGATAGATCTGATAGATGGAATAACATGGCTTTCTGCATTTCTGATAAAAGTTTAGCATTTACATCATCGATTACAGATTATTTTAGCAAAATCACAGTTTCGGGGGGAGGGAATTGAAAAAGAAAGCTTGTTGTTTTTAACTGACTTTATGACTTCCCCACCACAAAGCCCTTTAATGGGTCTCTGATTTAAAAAAAATAAAATAAATACAATTCTTTCTATGATCTTATATTTTTCTACTTTTTAAAAATTGTACTCTTTAACTTCATTGATGATGGTTATAATCAACAGTTCGGTTTGAAACATAGTATAAGTTACAAATCAAACTAATAAAAAATTCTAATTAAGAAAAGTTAATTACAAAACAACTGTCAGTGCCATGACATTAAATTCAAAAGCCTCTAGGATTTGATGCACAGCATCCGGTAGCAACCCTGTTTACGGAAGTTGGGGATTCTGTGCATGCGTGCTACCTTTGCTACTATCCGCGGTGCTTCACCTCTCTACTTCCGCAGCATATAGTTCCCTATTAAATGCCGCCTAGTCAGTGCTTTGATGTGAAATCGGCTTCTCGTATGTACCCGATCAGAATGTGCGGATCACAAAATGTAATTGGAAAAAATTCAAGTTAATTAGTTCACTTTCATCAAGTGATGCTATTAGAAACCACCATTACAGCAACTACACTAAGCTAAGCTAAAGTCAGTGCTACGAGATTCAGAGAATGACTGGGTCGGATAGAAAACACTTCTGCCCACTTGTCCAGCTCAGGGGACTGCGGGGGGAAGCTAAATTTCACTCAGAGGTGGCATATGCCTTTAAGTATAAGACCTTTTTCTCTCATCATTTCTTAGAATATTCTCACAGACTAGAGAGACACTTGAGGGCCTCTTGACTTATTTTGCCAGACACTTGAAAAGCAGGAGAAGTGTGTATCAGGTGTAGGAGACTAAACTTGTCAGATGAACTTCTCTTCAGTGGCAGCCTCTGATATTGACAAAGGAGACGCATTTATGAAGTGCCAATCTAAAATTGTGGATAAAACCGTGTGTCTCCCAGGAGGTTATATAAATTTAACTGACTGTATTTACTTATAAGTGAAAAGATCTGAGATCTTGCTCTCTTTTTTGCCCCTTTTCACCATCACTTTTCTCCTCAACTCGCCTCACCTCAGTTAGTTTTTTTTTCCAGGGGTTTTCCGAGCTGAGGTGATGCATTTTCTTTACCTACTCTGGTGAGGTTCTGAGCATGCTGAGGCAAGCTATGTCTGACATAATCTCACTGCATGCCACCTATTGGGCTAGGGGTTAGCCAATCAGATGTCAGGGTCAGAGAGTGACACCTCCTTACCAGTAGGTGGCGGTAACACACCTCAAATTGTTTGCCAGCCACCAGTAAAAACAGCAACAGAGGAAGAAGATGAGGAGAAGGAAGATGAGAGGCAGGGACGAGATGGTTACTTGCGATTGTGCCAACAAAGTTGAGATAGCACAGTTGGTACAGCAATTGACTTTTAATCCAAGGGTCCAGGGTTGAAGTTCAGGTGAACAATATTCTTTTTTTTTCTCCGATAGATACTCATGGGGGAGTGGTTTCAAATTCTCAAGATCGTGGGGGGGAAAAAAATGTTTGCCTGGACAGGGACTTGAACCCTCCACCCCAAAGTTAAAAGTCAGTTAAAAGTCAGATCCTTTACCAACGGACTTGTCCAAACTCTGTAAGAAATGTCACAAATAACCATCTTGTCCGTGCCCCTCATCTTCCTTCTGCTCATTTTCTTCCTCTGTTGCTGTTTTTACTGGCAGCTGGCAAACAATTTGAGGTGCATTACCACCACCTACTGGTAGGGAGTGTGAACTGTTGTTGCTCTCATTGGTGTCACTCAATCTTGTACGTCACAGCAGCTTCACTCTTACCCCGCCCACTTGTGATCGGGGTAATGGATTGTGATTGAAAAGTTACCCAGCCAAGTTGAAGGCAAGGCAAAAACAAGGTGTGGGTCATGGCTGAGCTGGCAGAAGTCCAGGACAAGAATCCAAAGTGGCAAGGTGAATGGTCAATGTCCAAGACAGGCAAAGGTCATGGTCGGGCAGGCAGAAGTCCAAGAGAAGGACTCAGGGGGCAAGGTAAAAGGACAAGGTCAAGGGCAGGCAAAAGGCCATGACTGGACAGGCAGAAATGCAGGTGAGGGACCCAGGGGGCAAAACAACAACAAAAGATATGATCCAAGGGCACGAATGAACCTGGCATGAAAAACAGGCACTGAATTGCTGTTAGATTGACTCAGGCAATCTGGCACTGGAGGATGAGAAGAGGAGGATTAAACAGCAACAGAAACAGGTGAGCAGAGTGAGGGTAATAGGCACAGGTGGCACCAATCAGGAAGCAGAGCACCCTACAGACCTTGACATTTTTCTAAACTTTATCAATAAATGACCATATGGAATGGGGCATTAATCATGTTATACAGTTCCTGCTTTAAACATTATAAATAAGGAATCCATGCAAAATGTTTTTCTACATTTAATTTAAGCCTACAAGTAGCTCATGGAGTGTTGTCAAATTCACCATGTTTTCAAGACATGTTTTACAGCCTCAGCAGAACATAATGTTCTTAACAAAATACACAGTTGACGACTAATAAATACATATAGCCTAGTTTTTCATCATGGGGCTCCTCACAGAGGGGATATTAAAGTCTAATTTTAGAGGGGAAATAGCTTCATTGGGTTTAAATACTAGAAGTAGTTTCCTCCTCTCAGTATGATTTTCATTTGAAAACCAAGGATTATATTTATAACCAAACTGTCCCCCAGAACACACACACCACTCTTAAGTCAGAAGGACATTTCAACACAGAATTGATAATATATTAGCAGATGACAATGTCCTCTCCTGGGGAACAGTATTGGATGGGAAAAATCTAATAAATCTACTCCTATTGGACCTCTGCTAATAAAATGTCCTCCCACAAAACCCTGGGTCAAGTTCATGCACACAGGAATGGTGTGTGAATCCCACATCATTCCCAGCATGGGAAACAACAGCATATGAGCATTAAAAATGTTACATTTAAAGATGATGGATGCTTTTCATTCAGCAGACCCCAGTTTGTTGTGATTCACTCAGAGATTTTCTTTGTTGCCATGGGGATGTTTTCAACTGACAATGGTGAAATTGACATTGTAAGTGCAAAGGATCACAGATTCTGAACAAACCTATATGGCGTTTATGTCAGAACAATGTAATGTGATTCCACGAGGGTCGCTGAGCTACAAGTTTTCAGTGTCTCCCTGCTCCCTGCTTCCCTCTGAAGTTTATGAATTTTGAGTCAGGTGTGTTGGATCAGGGAAACATTGAAAACCGAATAACCCTGACCTATGTGTTAGAGCAGGGGTGAACCCTGACCTATGTGTTAGAGCTTCACCGACATGTTAATTGTTTTGTTGCCACTTTGAGGCAGCAGTATTAAAAATATGTGGCACAGTCTGAAGCTTGTTACATACTCTGCGAGAAGCGAAAACTTTCTTCTTGTTCTCAGGGCATCGAGAACAAAACGTCATTTTTTTCTCATGGACACGATCGAGGACGTCTTGCGCCTTGGTCTCCTCCCCTTGGCCGAGCAGAACTTTCTTCTCATGAGAAGTATTGTGTAATTGGTCGGACACTTGAGGCAGGTAGGGTTAAGGTGGAGACACTTGAGGTATAACAGATAGTTTTAATAAACAGTTGATCGAGGTGGTGAGAATGTACGGAAATGTAAACAACACACATGGTTTTTAAATATACGAACACCACCACGTGCGCAACCCTGTCATGCCACGGATGAAGTTATCATCGCTGGATGAAAACTGTCGCCCCCTCCTCCCAAAGTACGCACACAGTCACAGAGCTTCTCTTGGAGTATGTACTGACTTAATGAAAATTAACTTTCTTCTTGTTCTCGAGGGAAAGAGGGCAAGATCAGAGTTCTCGCTTCTCACTGAGAATGTAACAAGCTTAAGATTTTGGCTGCTCTTAGTTGCATTCATGTCATTTGTGGTGCTTTAGATCTGTTCTGCAGTGGAAGATGGAGACCTTTAAAGGGAATAGAGGCACGATTAGGTTGTGTGTCTGAGATGGCGGTCAGCAGCACTGGAGCACCACAAGGGACTGTACTCTCACCATTCCTCTTTACTCTGTACACCTCAGACTTCCAGTACAACTCTGAGTCCTGTCATCTGCAGAAATACTCTGATGACTCTGCAGTTGTGTATCAGTGATGGACAAGAAGCCGAGTACAGGGAACTTGTCAATCAGTTTGTGAAATGGTGCGGTAACAATCAGCTCATCTTAAATACCAGCAAGACTAAAGAGATGATTGTTGACTTCAGGAGGAGCAAGAATAAGCAGCATAGTCCTGTCTACATCCTGGAAGAGGAGGTGGAGGTGGTGAAGAACTACAAATACCTGGAGTTCAGCTCGACAACAGACTCGACTAGAAATGCAACACTGACTACATCTACAAGAAAGGTCAGAGCAGACTCTACTTCTTAAGGAAGCTGAGATCATTAAACGTCTGCACCAAGATGTTGCAGATCTTCTATAAATCTGTTGTGGAAAGTGCAATTAGCTTTGCAGCATCTGCTGGGGCAGCAGTATCAGAATCAGAGACTTGAAGAAACTAAACAAGCTGATCAAGAAAGCTGGTTCTGTGTTGGGGATAACTCTGGAGCCGCTGGAGCTGATCGTTCAAAAAAGAATGCTGCACAAGCTGATGAAGATGATGGAGGACACTTCCCATCCTCTCCACAACACAGTGAAGAATCAACAGAGTGTGTTCAGTGGGAGGCTGCGTCAAGTTCGCTGTAGGACGGAGAGATACAGGAATTCATTCCTGCCAGCAACCATCACCCTAAAGAACAAGACTGACTGAAAATAAAAAGTGAGCTTGTACAATACTGAATTTCCCTTCTGGGATGAATGAAGTATTTTTCATTTTCCATTTTCATTAAAAAATGAGACTCACGAGTGCCGCAACTGGCACTGTGGGTAACTGCAGCCACCATCCAAGCCGGCACGTGAGCATGCTCAAACTGAAGCAATAATGTTGTTCACTACACTGATAGTCTTTTTCTTCGTAGTGCCAGTTTTTAGTGCCTTTTCAGTTGATTTGGATCGTTTGCTGACGGCAGAAGAATCCCTAACTATCCCCTGCAGTGTTTGAATTCACCACAACCATCTCCTTCCTGTATCAAAACCGTCGGGGACGCCTATGCAGTGTCAATTGACGTTACATCCGCAGGACAGCGCGGGAAATTCGGCCACCGAATCGCAGTGCATTATACAGCACACAGCCTGTTAGAGGCAATAGAGAGAGACGTGGGTGGGCTCGTTCTTTTTGGTTTTTAACACTTCATCACCCATTAGCAGTAAAAAACTGGAAATGCATGTCTATTCTTCAACAATTCCTGCCTGTAGTCCCTTTAAGAAGACAAATATTGTCTTTAATGTAGAGTGAATCCAAATGTTAAAAAATGAAGATTGTCCATTGCAACTAACTGAGCTTTTTTCTTCTGTTTCTTCCATAATTTCAAACTTTGGTTGCTTGTCTAAATGTTTCTGAACAGTCAAAGGACCTTTGGTTGCACTTTGGACAAATGTAAAGAGGGGTATTAGCTATGGTTAGCACAAGCTAGAGGGTAAAAAAAATCATAATTTGCTGATTTTAACTTTGGTGATTATTCTAATTTAGCAGATGTGACAACAAGGGAATTTTCAACTCATCTGGTTAGTATAGCCCCTGAAACCCTTTGTACCCACATGCACAATCTTCCACAAACAGAATTAAATTCTGTTTAAAACAATAACATATACTGCATAATAAACGCCTGCAAACCTCTACATGTAGATTTGTAGGCAGCGATTCAGCTTTTGTCAGCTTTTCCCTCTGATCTTTTCACGTCCCCCCCACCCCCCACCATGTCAGATCGTGACATTACTGGTGCTTCCTAAGTCTGCATGAACTACCCAGACGGGACTGCCAGGATAAACTGAGGAGTTCACAAGCTCCACAACCACCACTGACAAAAAGCGCCCGCATGCTAAAAATTTTGTTTCTCTTGCTGAGATAATGCAAAACTCAGATTGTTGACATAGGATAAGTAATAACTTGCCTTTGCATTATGCTTTATTTTATTTCATTGATCCCGAGGGGAAATTCATGTGTAAAAAAAAAAAAAAAGTCAATTTAACAGATCAATAATTTTGCATAAAATGTTAACCCTCTAGGCGCCAAAGTCGCAATATTGCGACAGGCGACTTTACTGAATATAACAGACCTTATCTTTAAATCTATAGCCTTGTACTGTTACTGCTTGGTGTCACTACATCTCCACGACATACAGCATCAGTTTTGGCGTCATTTTTGAGTGTGTTTATGTGAAAAAAATCAGAGAAATAAAGGTTTGAAACCCGACACCCGCTGTATGCGCGCGAAGCTGCAGGAGCGCGGGAGAGAGAGAGAAAAGGCGAAAGCAGCAGCTTGTTGGAAAGAGTGAGAGACAGATCGCGACTTTTAGAATAAAAAACTAAACTCCCAGAGGTCTTTACAGTGCAGACGAGGTGCTGCACTGATCTTTGCTGATCAGGATTAGAAGGGGAAGATCAGCCCTCGTCAGAGACGAATGACTGACGTCGCAGCGCGCGCTGCCGCACTCGCGCCGTACAAACTGTCACAAAGCACACTGATGACGGTGAAAGTTTTCTCTGCCGCTGTGATGGTACAAAGAATGAGGGATGTGTGGGCAGAAGAGGGGATAATCAAAATAGGAGAGTTATTGAAGACGGCTGCGAATGTTCAAGAGTTTAGGAAGTGATCCATGAATGAATCAAAGACACTGACGAGCCTGTGGGATATCGCAGACACGAGGATCTCGCAAGTGCTCGTGCATGTGATTTCCTGTCTCTGTTTTCGGATGATGATTTCTGGAACCTCATCACAACTGAAAGATATGCTCACCAGAACCAAGACACACACCAACTCCAGCCAAACTCCAGATTTCATGGCTGGTATGATGGTATGAGGGGTCAGCTGGGTTATGACAAATTATAAATCTATAATAGCAAGAAAGGGGGAAAAAAAAAAACATAAAAATATAATTTTACTTGTTGATATAAAAATGATATTAGCAAATATACTCCTGTCAGATTTCTGTTCATTTATTCTGAGGATGAAAAAGGATCAGTGAAAAAATGAAAAAAAGAAATCTACTGTGTAAATATGTTCGGAATTCTGTTTTACTGAGTTTTACCTGCTGATATACAAATTATATTAGCAAAGTTACTCCAATCAAACTCCTGTTTCTTTATTTAGAGCATGATATGACAGTATAATTTTTTTCCCTGTGTATAAATATGTTCAAAAATCTGTTTTTTTACTGAAAGTTACACAATCCAATATGGCCGCTACCTGATGACATCACAATATGCAAATTACATGAGTAAATTTACTCCCATCACAAAGTTTAGGTCGTGATGAATATTTTTCTCATTTACATTATGGATCTATCTCTCACCACTTCCAAGCTACAGCATTTTGAAATCTTAAAGTCCAAATGGAATATTTTCCTAAATAAACTCTGGCTCCTAGAGGGTTAACACTGACAGCCCCAATAATGATCCCCAATGTATTTGATAAATGTAGGCTGCATTTTTTTGTTTACAATAATGCGCTGACCCCTGAAAAGATCTTCTTTACTTCCCCTTATTTTTGTTTCTTTTTCTTCTAAGAAACTCTGTCTTCCCCTGCTGTCTCTCCTTTTCATTTCCATCTCATTTCCACTGACTGAGTTGTCAATGAATTTCCAGTTGAGATAAGAAAAAGGCCATAAAAAGAGGGAGGTCATCTGTGATATATGACTGAGGCTGATGTGACAAAGCAAACATAAACTTGGCTTCCTGTTGATGAGATCAGCAGTTAACAACAGTTGGGTTTAGCTTGCGTTTGCAGTTAATCTGACAAATCTTGAAGGGTGCGGAAAAAGGTCATTTACTTGAATTTAGAAAATCATCAATTCTATTTGTGATTGTAATTACATGACAGCGTGTACTACCATGTTGTGATTGCATTGTACATTTATGCCTTTTGTTCAGCGCAACAAGTCATATACACCACCACATGTACAGCATAATGTATGTCCCAACTGGCAAACTCTGGCAGTGAAAAGTGAAGCCTAGAAGTGCCAAAAATTGCAGTCAACCCTTCGTTTCATAGTGGCTGGCCTCAAAAAGGAGTCAGTCCACACAGACTCCTAATAAAAAAGCCAACTTCATAGCAGAAATAAACATTTTTATAGCTTAGTTAGCTTTGAAGGGGGTTATTTTTTATAACTCATTCATTTAGATATAATGTTATCTTGAAGTTGATTGATTAGGGGTGTGTTCTTTTGATTGACAGGTGGCAGACGGTCTGTCAGAGCTAGTGCTGGCGGTTGGTGGCTGGTGGCTAACTCCCTACACTGCCTTACTTTTAGAAAGGCCTCAGTCAGTAGCAGAGTAGCACAGTGGTGGTTTTTTGTCAGCTAACAGCGTGCCTTAGCTTTAGCTTGCCAATCTTCATTAGCTCCCGTTAGCTCTGGGTTAGCGGTGAGCTCTAAGCTACAGGTTGCTCAGAGTTAGTTGGACAGGGAAAAGAAAAAGAAAACCAGAAAAGAAATATTCTGACAATTGTCAAGACGAAATAAGTAAATGACAAAACTTAGAGATTTCATCAGAAAGCTGCTAGGAAGTTTTTCTTTTCTTTTCTTTTTTTTTTTTAAAGAAAGCTTGTGGTTTTATTTTTGGAAATGTTTCTGGTGATATCATTCTGCCCTCAAGCTTTGGTCATATTTTCAGAATAACCTCCTAAAAGAACATCACCAATGAAACTGAGAACAGTCCCATTAAGAAAGGTTCAAAATCAAGTTCTCGTTTTTTACAGACCTATGGGGACCTAATTTCACTGTGTCAGAAAGGTTGTCTGTTAGTATTAATCATGGCTAACAATATTGTTTGCCTTTGCCTGTGTTATGGTTGCAATGACTACACCTTTCGCTTGAACTGGAACAATATTTACAACCATCTATTTATGATTATTGACATAAATACATTGTTTTTAGTGCGGACAGCACTATATTAAATGTTGGTGCATTAGTCCTTTTGAACCACATATGAAAACACACAATATGTTGATGATTTTGCTGCTTTGTTTACAACAATGTGAGGTACTTCTAAATTTCATAGAAGCAAAGAAGCAGCTTAAAACAACCACAAACAAACAAAAAAGACAAACAGCCCATATCAGTGTCACATCTCCGTTGTAAAATGTCAGTTCCTCTTTGGCTGCTCTGCTTGAAACCACATCTCCCATTGCTCTTCTTTTAGCCTCCCTTTTCACGCATTTTCACATAAACACAGAGAAGCAAACACCCGAGAAGGGTTACTCTGCGGGGGCAGGACAAATGAAGGAGCCTGATGAAAAGGTGCAGCAAGCCAGGTGGCTTACTGGGCCGGTCTTCCTGCCAGCCTCTTAAGAAGTGTTGTGTGGAAATTGGTTTCATGTGTACAGCTTAGAGAAATGTCAAAGGCTCAGAGGTGACGGCTATAAAAGAGTTCCTATTTTCCAGTACATACATCCTGAAAGATGCAACACGAAGCTGGAATTCCTCAGTTTGTTGTGGAATTGCATTTTCTGATAACTTTAGTTTTTTAGACTTATGAGGAAAGCCAGTAAAGTCAGCAGTATTTTAGCATTTACAATATCATCACTGGAAGCTACAACCATAATTACATGAAATCTTACCCTCAAACAAGTGTGACCAATTGTTTTATTGATCACCCCGTTCCTAAAAGCACTGGCACAAAATAAAGCACTGTTGTGGGGGCCCCACACCACGGGTGTCGGGCCCGTGGTGCTCATGACCCCGATGAGCTGTCGTGGGTGTCCCTTTTTTTTTTTCTGAAAGGTGGCAACCCTAATGTTCACACCTCTGCAGTGAAATTTCCATCCCTGCCATCGAGGCACAACCACACCATCTCCCCCAGCACCTGTGATGTGTTTACTCAAGACTCCTCCAGATATTGTATCTGCGAGCCACATCTCATCCTTCCTTTTGATTTCCTGGAGTTCATCGTGTTTACCTTTAAGAGCTGACCGGCAGATAATCCAGAACTGCTCCAGCTGCACTCCACTTTAAAGCTTCCCTTTAAATTATTCCATGAATTAGGAATGAACACAGTCCAGAACTAAAGAAGCTTCCTCTGCATGGGCCTTACGAAGGGTAAACATGTCTGACCACCACTTTATTTAGTGGGTTACACTGCAGTCTTCACATTTTTGCTGTTGTTGATCATTCGCAACCCATCTGACCAAATAATTAAAAACAATCACTGAGTTGAAAACGAAAGAAGTGTTTTTAAAATCTGAAGCTGCATTTAGTGGCAAGTTGTTGCTCCGGAAGCAGAATAGTTGTGCATCAAAGCTTTTATACAGGATGCAAGCTCTGAGTGTAAACAGCATCTTTGTAAAAAAAAATGTGAGTTTGCTTTATGTTCACTACATCAAGACTTGCAGACTTGTGTTAATTTTAGGGATGTTCCAACCAACTGCAGGACATGTGGGGCAGCCATTAACATCACATAAACATGAAAGCACACATTATATTCTTAGCCCAACATCAATGTTTTCACCCCCCACAGTTAACTTAGCCATGATGCAATGAGTAAAATCTCAAATGGATCCACCTTATCTGCAGACCTACGCCCAAAAGCAAACAACAAGTTAATGTTCTTTGCTGAATGGTTTCCTATAACCGTCCCTAAAGCCCGGAGCAAACGGGGATGAAGTGTGTTTAGAGCTCCAGCTTCCTCTGCTTTGAATTAGTTTCGGAGCCAGCTGAAATCGAGGGAGATTGTTTCATTAAATAAATCCAAAGAGGTTGTTTTTTTTTTTTTTAAATAACTTGGAGGCAGAAACTTTTGGTTCCTTGTTTTCATTTCTGTATTTCAAGCATAAAAAAAACCCAAAAAACGTTAAAATGTGTGTAAAATACTGTACAGCTGCTAAATGATCTACTGCACATCTTGGCCGTGACACTCCTATAAAATAAGTTAGAGCCAATGATTTTATTAAATAAAAGTTATAAACAGTAGATATGCTGCTATTATTTAGGAGTTTCATATCAACTCTAAGTTGGTTGTCACTTTCAGAAGTGTATTATGTAATTGGATTAAAATCCTCTTCCAAGTGTGTTTACATGATTGTGGTTTGATTACATGTTAACAAACACATATGATGCAAGCAGATTTATAGTTGAACACACACGCTTATGCCAAATGTAAACACGGAGCTCAAAGACGCTGCCACAAACACATTCACAAGCTCCCTCTGGTCTCTTAGATATCTGTTCCTTTTTTCCTGGTAAATTTCTTTCTGCTCGGTTCTCAGTCACTTTCTCCCATCATTAGAGGAAAGTTGCATCTTTTTCTGTCATTTTATAAAGTACAGCAGTTTTACAAAACTCAGAATGAGAAACCTTTTTTTTTCACTCTGATAAACTTTGATTACAGATGTGTTTGTCTGCATGTGGGTCTTCATCTTTAGTCATTACATAGTTGCAAGAATCTACATTAGGATGAGGAAGCAGAGAAAAATATTACTGGACAGGAACCAAAAAACTAAAATGCTACATTAATACTGGAATTAAATATT
This sequence comes from Atherinomorus stipes, assembly GCA_023101725.1. Lineage (NCBI taxonomy): Eukaryota > Metazoa > Chordata > Actinopteri > Atheriniformes > Atherinidae > Atherinomorus > Atherinomorus stipes. The sequence continues at coordinate 246,459 of JALJCO010011644.1, forward strand.
AACAAGTGTGATTGCAATATCCTCCTGACAGAGAGTAATAATTATCTTTCAGTGAGCATCCGTTTATTTATTTATTTTTTTACTTTGACCATCCAGATCGTAAATTGAATATTACTGATTGCATAAGTGCATACATAAATTGTATAAATATACATACATATATGCAAATAATATTACATATTCAGAGAATAGAATTTAAAGTTCTGTTGCTGATCTATAAAGCTCTGAATGGTTTAGGCCCAAAATACATCAGTGACCTCTTGACCCAGTATGAACCTACTAGACCCCTCAGGTCATCTGGATCCGGTCTTTTATCAGTTCCCAGAGTCAGAACCAGACATGGAGAAGCTGCGTTCAGCTTCTATGCTCCACATGTCTGGAACAAACTTCCAGAAAGTCTCAGATCAGCTGAAACACTTAGTTTATTTAAATCCAGGTTGAAGACCCACCTGTTCTCAGCTGCATTTATGCAGATTTCTGTTGAACCACAATTCAAAATAGTTTAAACTTATTTCACTGACAACTGATTTTTTTTCCTCCTTTAATGGGAGGTCAAACATTTGAGTTGAAGTATGTGTATATTTAAGTCCAAAGTGCTCTATAAAATATGCTCTGTGTGTTTTATACATATATTTTTTTTTTCTGTATGGTAATTTAGTACTTTTTTGCCCTTTTCCTTTTCTTTCAAGGGACCCCAGGAAGACTAGCAGCCATCAAATGGGCAGCTAATGGGGATCCCAATAAAAACAATATAGCAATGTCATGTTATCCCAGAGATGCATGCACAGGCTGAATATACCGTCATTGTAGGAATTTCTGAGTCTTACGGCTTAGAAAGGATCCAACATTTTTGTAGGTTTTTTTGACATGAACATGTCATCTGAAGTCTGAATGTAAAGAATATTTAGAGCGACTCCACTCTGAAAACCACTCTTTCAATTGTTTTACAGCTTCAATGGAAAATTAGTCCCCGATGAGGTTTGAAAATGTGACGTGACCAAACAGCAGAGTGTGGCTGTGACATGATGTTTGAACTGACTCGGCACATTCCACGATGACCAGGGGAGAAGTGATGACGAGCGGAGGAGGAGTGGTTTGCCGCTTAAACGGAGGGGAAAGCGAAGGAAAGACAAATCACCAAAGCAAACGATGCACGGATCAATCAAAGGTTAGTTGATAATAAGAATAATGAAATGACATACCTTTGATGCTTTAAGCATCCATATCAGACTCTGGGTTGAGCGCATAAAGCTCCATAACAGGCTGATCCATTTTATTCTGTCGATCGGAATCCAATTATCCATCAATGTTTATAAATAACGTCCATGCAAGTGACGAAGCCGGTGCTAAAAACAATTCTGTGACCCTTCAGAATCTGTGTCTCTTTCGGGGTGACGTCATGAAATGGGCGTAAAACATGGTGAGATTGGTCGGGGGCCTCAGTGGATCAGTACAGTCAGCCATCTTACTTCCGTGTTGGAAATTAGATGCATAAAAAAATTAATACTTAATACCAAATTAGTTTCTATAGTGGCGATGGGAACATATTTAGCTTTAAAATGCCTGTATTTGACTTTTGGAACGTTTGAAAAGCATGATACAGCTCCTTTTAGCTAACAGAAATATTTGCAATGCAGTAGGTGTTACAGTCGTTTTGTTGTGTTGATATGATGATTCATTGTATTGCTTTTAGGGAAAAGCAGAACATATTTGACATTTTCAATTCTATATTGCAGTCTTTCAGCAGGACTATTTAAACTGCAAACGTGAGCATTAATGATGATCACCTCTGTTTATTCTTTTTATCTTATTGCATTGAACCATAATTGTCTTTGTTTTTTCTGAGTACTAGTTTCTGCTGGTGTCCTAAAAAACTTTAATTTACTGCCACAAATGTTGTTCCTCCTATTCTGGCACCCAAACACACAACAAAGACGACATTTTAAAAGTCGTAATAACACTTAGGAAAGCTCATTTCTACAGTCTTTGCTGCACGCTTTCCTCTGTTTTTGTCTTCAGCAACAGCGGACGTCACTGTGACGTCGGCCATGAATGGGTCTACATATAACAGGCATCGTTGGGTGGCAAACCCGCACAACGCTGCTTTTTATTTGTTTTGTTTTTCTTTCTTTTCTTTTGTCTAATCAGCGGGGCATGGAAAAACATAAGGCCACGCCCACGTCCAACATTATGACGTCTCCGGAAACTACTGGATCTGCAGCAGATGCAGCGGAAGTATTTTCTAATTTTGCATAAGGGATGAATATTAAATCATTTTCAGCTTTAAGATCGGTATTAAGGTCAGTATCAATATCGGTATCAGCCATAAGAAGTTAATAGTTATCAGTATCGGTTGAAATTTTTCATATCGTGCATTAGGGATTAGACGATAAGGACTAAAAAATGTAAATCATAAGAATTTGTTTTTTTTATCACAGTAATGATAAATGACAATAAAAACAATATCAGCCTAATCTTTTGTATTATAAATCTAAACTTACATTCTGTCTTGAGAGCCATAAAATAATACTAGAAGCTATTAAACAACATTAATTAAGTTCAAGTAGTACACCTGTACTGCAAAATTGCTGAGACATCATTTAAACAAGTCTGACATTTGAGAACAAACTCAACATTTTTTCAAACAGTGTAAACAGCAAAAAAAAAAAACTTGGTTTATAGAAATCACAAAGTAGTGCAACTGCAAATACAACCTGATAAATTGAATTTATCATTTTTATCATGAGATGAGAAATTATTATAGTGGGGAATTTCTTTCATGGTATATCGCACAGAATAGCATATTGCCCATCCTTATTGTGCATCACTAGTTCTCACCAAACACACCACCAGATCTGAGCGCCTGTTTCAAATGAAGTGAAAAACTCCACCCACCTGGCTAGTCGCTTGATCACCTGGGCACTAAATCATGTGGATCCACTATCTTACAAGACGGAATACAGAAATGAAAGGATAACTTTCTTTATTTTTTTCAACCTGGATGTTATTTCTATGAGTTTATACGTGCATTTACTCACCGGTAAAATTTCTGTATCACTTTGACTCCTTTGGAAGATATTACATTAAGTTGCCCTTCGCCGTGCATCCATGTAACGCGAGAGATGGGGCAGCCTCTCTACAAGGCATTGTCTGCAGCCAAACTCCTTCATTTCACAAATGTTTTATGGAAAATGAACAATCGAACGAGTACTATTGTCTTGTGAGTTCAGAGTTAACTCTTTTCTCAACACTCTACAGGCCACGGGTGCCACAACGGACAGTACTGCTGAGAGAGCAGCTTGCTACCCATATGGGCTGCACCAAAGTAATGGTTTGAACCTCCAAACTCACAGGAAAAAGGCTCACTTGTTCGTTTATTCTCCTTAAAGTATTGGTGAAATAAAGGGGTTTTGAACAATTGCAAATGATGCCTTATAGAGAGAGTCTGCATGTCTCTCGCGTAGGGATGTAATGATTACCGGTAAAATGGTTAACCGTGATAAAATTTCCAACTACTAGTAACACCGTTTCAAATTTTAATTATCGTTAAAACCGTGACTGATTACTGCACTTTGAAAAACTCCCTAGTGATGCTGCTCATTGAGTGGAAAAGCAGCAGCAGTCGCAGTTTGCAATGTTTAATTTATGAAAACATGGCAGAAGACGATGAAGGCGACCCACATTGAAATTTTTCCCCCTTTAAAAAGGACAAAGTAGACTTTTAGACCCATTTTGGATATTTTTACAGATGCTGGGGGGTTAATTCTATAACACCGGGATAAAAACGATAACCGTGATTATTTTGGCTCATGGTCACAATGGTCTGTGTACTGGATAAGCTTGTACAGAAAATGAATTTCCCCCCGGGATCAAAAAAGATGATTGATGACTGATATTAAATTTTCATATTGTTACATCCCTACTTTTGCGTTATATGGATGCACGCCGAAGGGTAACTCAACATAATATCTTCCGAAGGAGTCAAAGTGATACAGAAATTTTACCAGTAAGTAAATGCACATATAAACTCATAGAAACAAGGTCCATGTTGAAAAAAAGAAAGCTATCCTTTAAGGCTAATGCAAGTATTTTTGTAAAACCGTGGATGTCGCAGGTTTGAAATCATCCCGCCCACAAAGCACTTCAGTTCCAGTTGAAGGCACAATCACAAAAAAGGTGAACTTCCTGAAATATTTATAAAACAATGGGAAACGTGCATTTGGTCTGGAAATGCCTGAAATACCATTTACACTGGGGACTAGGGTCTAGTTTGCCTCAGGTGTGCTTTGAAATTTATGCTAGTATGCTAAACATTGCCACACATACACTGAAACATTATCACTAAACTCAAAGCACAGCTGAGCCCACACAGAGCTGCAACTGAGGCATAAAATCTGACAAGATGATGCTGAGAACAGAGAAATCCTTATGATCTTGGTGACCACATGGTCTTTCTTCCTGCGTTACTAAAGCAAACCCTTGGGTAAAGCTTCAAGCATTTGGTGAGGATCCAAGCACAGTTTGTAATGAAAGTCGCACGATAAGTTAAACAACATCAGGGGTCAACTGGGTATCTAGAAACTTGAAATATCATCATATTCTGGAGGCCAGTACAAACACACATCAATCACTACAACTACAATTTCAACAGTCATGGATTTCAGAAACTGATCAGACATTTCCTGGAGGTATTTTGAAAAGGTTTCATGTAGAATGGTGTGGATTTGCATCACGATGGGCTTGTGTGCCTTTGTTCCATTACAATCTGTGTGAGTGTGTGATGCTTGACTGCAGGTGGGCAGCCTTCAGAACGATGTTCACACACTCTTCAGACTCTTTGAAGCAACCTTTGATGTAAAAACCTGAAAAAGACACTTCAGTCTAACAGGGATTTTTCATTTGCTACCCCACCCCCTTTTTCCTTAAAAAATAAATAAAAGAAATGAATTTTCAAAAGAGTCATATGATTTTTTTAAACAGAAGTAGTTATGTGCATTTCAACAAAAATAAATATTCATTAATTATTTTGAATTCATTCATCTACTTATTCATTTTCAATTAGCCGAGGGCTGCTACATCCGATTATTTGGCCGATTAGTCGACTAATCAGATCATGCAATGGACACGTTTGTCCATTAGATTCAATGAGACTTTCTCATTGAATCTAATGGAAAAACGTGTCCAAACTTTTGACTGGTAGTGTGTGTGTTTACATATGTCAATATACAATTAAAGAAAAGCTGACCCCAAGACTATGACTATGCGCGCGCATCAAGCATAGAAAGACGGACAAGGCAGCGGAATGTACAGCAGCAATTTTGAGAGGAAAAAAAAAGCTTAATAAACAATAAACAATTATTTAGTTGTGAAATTAGTTGGAAACTATTCTGATAGTCGATATAATCAAGATTAATTGACTAATCGTGGCAGCCCTAGCCATAACCTAAATTCTTTAAATAAAAATAATAAAAGCAAGAAAGGTGGAAGAAGCAGCTCATCATGGAATAAAATTACAACATAAAGGCAGCAAATAAAATATAATAGACAATAACCACTCATAAAATCTCCTTCTGCTGTCTCTGTCAGTTTATTAATTTGTTAGAGCATACAGTATGTTAATCACTGAGTGGTGGATGGAGTTTCTCTAATTTTCCTTTTGATCTTGGTTAAGACATTCAAGTTATAGCTACTGTACATTTCACAATTTAATAGTAATTACACATGCATTACATAAGCATGTCTTAATGTTTTTTTTTTTATTATTTCTTACTGTATTGACTAAAATAATATACCATAATAAACTATAACACATATTTGTTTTCATCATTAACTAACAATGAGAAAACATCTCTGCATCCATAAAGTTTTAGACACTTTAAAGTCAGGAATTTATTCAACTTATGAGTAATGACAAATTGAACTTCGTGTTTGCACTTGTTTCATTTTCCCTCCACAATTCTGCAACAGAAATGTGTTTTCAACGATTGCGGCGCCATTCTGCTCCGCTTGGCTTTTGCTCTAATGTTAGAAGCTTGTTCAAGTCAGAGTGAATGTGGAATCTGCTCCCCAGGGTGAGCATCTCCTCAGAAATGGAGTGGAGATCATGGATCATTGCTCAGCTCACATCACCGTGTAACATTTGCTATGTGACCAAAGCAAACTGCTCTCAAACCCAACTTTATGAGCCATGTAAGAGTCTCAGGTCTGCAACAGTCTTGGTTTACAAGACAAAAGAAAAGCTATGACATTTACAGAAAGAGGATGCTGTTCTTTGTGACTGGTTTTGCTTTAAAGTTGCTAGTAGTGCAATGGATCAATGAACTCACGGTTTGGATCACAGTTTTTGAGTCAAGGATTGGATCAATTTTTGGATCAACAAAAAGAGAATAAGGGCAAGGCAAATTTAACTCACCATTTGTTTAAGTATCTGTGCCCATTAAAAGCATTCAACTCAAGACTAATCCTTCTTAGTTTTTATATATATATATTTATATATATACACAGGGGTTAGACAATGAAACTGAAACACCTGTCATTTTAGCCATTTCATGGCTAAATTGGACCAGCCTGGTGGCAAATATTTATTAATTGCACCAGAAAGAGCAGTGAGAAGGTTCAATTAGCAAGGTAAAAAGCACAGTTTTGCTCAAAACATTGCAATGCATACAACATTATATCAGAGTTCAAAAGAGGACAAATTGTTGGTGCATGTCTTGCTGGTGCATCTGTGACCAAGACAAGTCTTTGTGATGTATCAAGAGCCACAGTATCCAGGGTAATGTCAGCATACCACCAAGAAGGACCAACCACATCCAACAGGATTAACTGTGGACGCAAGAGGAAGCTGTCTGAACGGGATGTGCGGGTGCTAACCCAGATTGTATCCAAAAAACGTAAAACCACAGCTTCCCAAATCACGGCATTCACTTGGCCCAGGACTTGTGCTAGATGGGCCAAGGACTACTGAACCATTCTGGAGGACCATGTGCATCCAAAGGTTCAAACATTGTATCCTGAAGGCGGTGCAGTGTATCAGGATGACAATGCACCAATACACACAGCAAGACTGATGAAAGATTGGTTTGATGAACATGAAAGTGAAGTTGAACATCTCCCATGGCCTGCAAAGTCACCAGATCTAAATATTATTGAGCCACTTTGGGGAGTTTTGGAGGAGCGAGTCAAGAAACGTTTTCCTCCACCAGCATCACGTAGTGACCTGTCCACTATCCTGCAAGAAGTATGGCTTAAAATCCCTCTGACCACTGTTCAGGACTTGTATATGTCATTTCCAAGACGAATTGCCACTGTATTGGCCGCAAAAGGAGGCCCCACACCATACTAATAAATGATTGTGGTCTAAAACCAAGTGTTTCAGTTTCATTGTCTAACCCCTGTATATATGTATATGAAGAGTTCTTTTGCAAAAACAGTTCACCACCATTTAGAAAAAATGGAGTTAACTGCTTTTTGGCGCTGTCGGGTACAAACCTCCTATCTCCATTTAACATCATTAAAACCCTCTACTTCATGTGAGTGTGATTTGGTGAAAATATTCAAAAAGTAAAGGAGTTAATTTGAAGAAGCAGTTAACTGTTTTTTTCTAAATGGTGGTTAACTGTTTTTGTAAATGAACTCTTCATATATATATATATATATATATATATATATATATATATATATATATATATATATATATATATATATATATGTATATGTATATGTATATGTAAAAAATAATGATAATGATAAAGAAATAATGATTATAATGACTTATGATTCTGACTTTATTGTATCTATCTTTTTGGTTTATGCTGGAGTCCAACTGATGCACCACTTGGGGTGATTTGGGATGGGACTAAGGTTTTTTTGTTCCCTTTTTTTTTTCTTTTTCTTTTAAAGAAAGAAAATCCCGTTATCCCATGAATGCTTGTATGTATGTTGAATTCCTTAATAAAAGAATTGTTAAAAAAAAACAAAATACAAAAGAAATTTTGATAACTAGGCACAGATAACAAGTTTGTAAGGTCACACAGGATTTCACCAGTTAATACTAAAACAACTGTGATAAAGGGGGTGGATAGACATCCAGTGGTCCATGATGACCCCCCCCCCCCCCCCCCCCCAAAAAAAAAAAACAAAAAAAACTGGCACCCCCTGACTGACATCTAACCTGGTGACTTAATGTTTACATAGTATAGCAACCACAAATCTGCGGGAGCTTTTATTTTGAAATTTACCAGATGCTTTACACTGTTCCCATGTCCGATTTCCTGTCTGGTCTTGTCTGAACTGCTGAGCTTGACATGTAATGGTAGCATGCTCCATCAAAAATACACCCAACACCTATGTTTAGCTGAGAGCCGCGATGAGAGGCCTTTGACATGCCCAGTGGAAACTAAACTAAATAGCCATGTTTAGCTCCGAAGGCTCTACTGCATGAGGAAGGCGGTGCACACAGACCTGGTGTGAATTGGCCTTTGTGGAACTTCTTCTTTTTCTCAAATCTGCGGATCACATGCGAACCCAACCGTGATGAGGGTTCGGTACGGAATAACCATGATCCATTGCGCCACTAAATCACATATATTGTAAGTAACTATAGAAAGTTGACTACTTTCAAACAGAATCTAAATATAAATTCAGTCAAGTGTCTCACCTAAAAGGGTCTAATACCACAGGTCAAGTATTGGCCGATAACAGATATTGATACTTAGTTGTGTTTTGGACCAAATATTATGCATATTGATCAGATAATTGATTTTATTCTTGGCTTAATTTAGGTATGTCCGTTTTGCGTAACCTCGCCTCTAAAAACTCTGGTTTAACAGGTTAATTAAATAAGTCCATGACTGTAAATGTAAAAAAAAAACCTGACCCATTTATTACTTACCAATGAGTATGATTAATTTCAAACTTAAAAACATAATAAACATTTTAAATAAACTAAGACCCAATAAGGAAAAAGTGTTTGAAACAAAAGCTGAAATAGATTTCCTGGATCGGCTAATTTGGATTCACTCTGATCCAATTTCCGTTTTTCAACAAATATTGGCCCAATATCCAATGCTGGTATCAGATTGTGACAGCCCTACCAGAACTATTAGATTTCGTCTAAACTATTGATGTGACTGAGAACAAACAGCAATGGTTTCAAATACAGCAAGAAAACCAAACCACATCAAGTCAGTCTCTCTCTGAGTCACATATTAAAGATAAAAATCTCCCTGCTTATTTCATCACTATTCCAATGTCAATTTGCTGTCAGCATTTTCACAGCTTCCCAGGAAAAACTGGTATCCCATTTGATTTGACAAAGCAGGTAAGTTCCTACAACCTGCAGGAAAAACTGAAAAAGTTCAAACTCCTGCAAAATGAAGTCACAAATACAGAGAAAGTACATAGCATCACTTCAAAAGTCCACAAAAAAAAGATAATTCAGAGAATAAATGTGCAACCAAGTACTGTTTTATAAGCAAAAGCAACTTCACCTGCAGCCAAACCAACAGCAAAGAGACCCTGGAGATGCAGCATTACTGAAAAATGATCCCAACATAAAACAATGGTAGCGTTAGAACAAAGCAACAGAGAAACTGTTCTGTGGGCTTCAAGACAGTACCTGAGTCTTATCTGAGGTGAAGGTAGACTCCACCAGCCTGCAGCTTGCATGCATAAATAATGAGGGACTATATTTGTTTTTTTCACAGTTTGAGAGCTTGGCTGATGCTCTTATCTGAAGTGACTTTCAAAGAGAGCAAGAACAATGAGTTCAATAGGCAGTAACTTTGAGTTAACTTGAGAAAACAAAGGAGAAGAAGGCACTGAGTCAAACGGCTCTGAAAAATGCAAAAAAAGACCAGCAGCATTACAGGAAATGACAAAAGGATGAGAGAGAATCAAAGTCACACCGCAGACTTCTTACTGTTTTCTTTATATTTAAAAATAGATCAGAAAGGTTTAAAAAAACAACAACAAAAAACATTTCTTTCAGTTTTAATTCAGTTAAATTAGCATCATTTTGCTTTAAAGTTTGTTTAATTTTTTTTCCAAGGATCTTTTATCATTTATAGAGATATACTGCTGCCTAAAGGCGTCTCCACGGCATCCTGGATTCTGTAGTGGTAACTGTGTGAATGAAAAAGATGTCTCCTGCTTCCTGAACCACTTTTACTATTTCTGACAAATAAATCCGGCTAACATTATGTTTTAAACACACAGTGTTACTGAACCTGAACTTGACCCACTGCAGCAGTTTCAGATCTTATACTGGAAAGATGGGATGATGAATTTGTCATGTTCACGGCAGCTTCAAATGACTTTATTCCTTTATTGCTTTAAAGTATTGTTTATGGCAACAAACATGATTTATTCATATCCCTCGCAATTACATTTCCATGTTTTCAATAATATTATGTCACAAAGTGACTGCCTGAATGCGTTTAATATAGTTGGTAAAGAGCAATTTACTAGGACCAGGATGACGCATCGACATAATAAACGTAACTGACTATGTAAATACAATGATGCAAATTTTATACATTGATTCATTGTGAATGACGTCATAATGATGTCATTATGGCGTCCTCCAAGGGAAGGTACGGTGCCTCTAGAAGCAGCGGCTACGAGCAGTGGACGCTATCAGCTGTTAAAAATCTGCTCTTCTCATGAGCACGTGCAGAGCAGATGTCTGACTCGCTCCCGGCAGAATGGCGTTGGCTCCCGCTGTGACGTTATGCGCTGCAGTCAGAACGAAACTGCAGCGCAGCCGGTGTAAATGTGGAACCTTCAAATGTGGCACACAGAAACCTGTTGTGAACGTGAAGCGACCATAAGGCCGTATAGATATCGTATACACAGGCTGTATCATAAATAAGAAGTATTCTTTAGTGAATTCAGGTCACCATTGAATCTAGCAACCTACAATCTAAAAATCTGCCTCTTTTAAACAGAAAAGGTTAAATTCATTTTTTGAAATATGGTCTGAGTACAATAGTTTTGTTGTTTAGAAAATGAACATTAATTTCACAGATTAAGAGTCTCACACGTGTTTGACAGTGAATGTTCTTATTTGCACTGGTTCTCAAATTACAGTAGTTATGGTTCATCATTCAGAAATCACCTTTCATTTGGTTTTTGGCTCCATCATGATTAATTTTGTGGTTCATGCATTTCACTTAAAATACTTTCTATATTATTGTGGCAGAACAACAGATGACCTGGGCGGGATTTGATCCCCAGACTCCCAGGTGAGAGTCATGCGCGCTAAACATTGAGGCAAAGGAATCTCACCCTGGCCAAGTAGCCAGGGCGCATGATCAATCAGAGGCATAATGACAGGACGGTCAACTGTCACATTATGCTTTAAGAGAGACAGACAATATTACTTGATTATATTTAAAGTTGAATGTACAGATGTGAGAATGAAAAAGTTCCTCCTTGTTCTGCCAAAAGTGGTGCAGTAATAGTGCACTACTACTGCACTATCACTGGCTGAACGATTTGTCCCACGAATACATCATCACACATGGTGTCCAAACTTGGCGTGTGGAAACGTCCTTGTTCCGGGCGTTCATTTATGCTCTGAAATCGTTTCCCATGGGCACACAGGCGTTTCTCTGTGCGATTGAATTGGCAGACAAGTCACTGGTAAGTCACTGGTAAGTCACTGGTAAGTCACTGGTAAGTGGCTGGTAAGTGGCTGGCAGTCGGCAGAAAGGGGAACTTTTTCATGCCCGCATCTGTACATTACATTAGCAATTTACACAGATATTTCTTATTTCACATGAAGTGAGTTACTGTTCTTAGAGATTTGATGCTGCCACATTACTAATTCGTATTATTTCTCAAAATCTGCACTGTTCTTTTAAAAAGCCCCTTAAAAAGCTTTTTTACATAAAGCAGATCCATAATGCTGCTTTTTTGTCTTTCATTTTAAGAAAAGTTTGATATTGAATGACTCCTTTTTAAGTGTACTGCATTTACATTTTGCTGTAGATAGTCAACAGACTAATTGATTAATAAAAAAAAAATCATCACTAGATTAATCGTGAAAAATAATCGCTGGGTGCAGCTCTACAGTTTACACTGTCAACATGACAAGAGTAGTCAGAGTCGGGATGTTTGTTTATCCATTTCTGCCTATCAATGCTAATCACAGATGTGTGGTCTCCACTTTATGTCTCAGGTGCTGCCGTAGTGCACTTTACTGCACCTATAAACCAAATGTAATTCCAACCTTGAAATTGGAGAGAAATGGACAGTAGAACTCCTTTTGCTTCCTATTTGGGGTAAAGGGGTGGATGGCCATTAAACGGGATCAAATCCCACAGATGTAACTTGTCATTTCCACCTTGGCAGAGCTTAGTGATTACTGTGCAATACAGCAGAACAGAGGCCTGCAGAATTCCACCAACAGCTCCCCAACTGCATTGTGAGATGAGGAGGAGGAAGAGGAGGATGGAGGATAAATGAATAAATCAAAATGCAGGCAAACTGAGTTCCAAACACACTCCTTACCGTGATATAGATTTGGTAAGTATGTTTTGTAACTGTGAGGTGATATGTTCATGATTCATCATAAAATAGATCTGCAGCATAAGCGACACCAGAAATCTTTGGACTTAAACATGTATTTTTAATTTCACAGTGCCTTCAATGCAGTGACACATTCCAAATGACTAAAATATTAAGGCTGCCTACTGAGTTCCACCTACGAAAATGTTTCTACTGACTAAAACTCTCTCTGACTTCGAATAAACCTTCCTAAATGTCTGTTTTCCACAGAACCAAACGTTGTTTCTTCACCCCATAGATGTAAAGCTGTAACGCACCCAATTTGGAAATTAACTCAAAGAAGTTAGAGACATGATTGTACATTTTTAAGGCCTGACTTCATGTCTGCAGCATGTCTGCAGCATGTTTTTCGATCATCAGTCTCAGGTCTGGTGTTTTCTCTGCTCTGACAGCAGAGACAGACTTCATCATCGAAACTGCACCAGACACAGACACAGACTGCACCAAACACTTTCATTCAAAAGACTGAAGTGTATTTTTAAGCTTCCTATCAATTTCCCCATTGTGAAGTGGACTCTGACAGCTGTCAAAATGCTTCTGCCCCACAGCAGCAGTCTGGCTCGGTATACTCGCTGTAGATTCTGCAGCTGCTGCTGACCTGCTGCTTGCCTACTGAGGACAGCAGGGTGAGGTGTCAAACTCAGACTGGTTCTCACAAAGGTGGAAATATAACAACATGTTAACACACATACCCACAGAGTGGCTGTGGCTCGGCGGATAAAGCAGTTGTCCACTGAACAAACAAACAAGAACATTCGTGAGAAGTTTCCAGAGACCAGAAAGCTCAGCTTGAACCCTCTTAGAAAAGATGTTTTGTTGCTTCTTTAGTCTTGCAGATTAGTTCTCCAGGCTTCTGAAGTTACTTTTTAAAGCTCTTCTTCTTTGACCAGACGATCTCACACTGTCATTAAGAGATGTCCCAATCAGTTTTTTTGCCCCCAAGTTGGAGTCATTTGATTTTGAATATCAGCAGATACAGAGTCCCGATCCAGTACTTCAGTAATACATTATTAGATATCTTAAGGCATAACTTTCTTGCTGCAGATAATGCCTTATAGAGAGGCTACCCCGTCTCACCCATTATATGGATGTACGCCAAAGGGCGACTCAGCTAAATATTTATCGAAGGGGTAAAAGTGATACAGAAATTTAATCGTGAGTAAATGCACAAATAAACTCCTCAATATAAGGTCCAGGTTAAAAAAAAAAGAAAGTTATCCTTTAATGTTATGTTTAAGCTTTATCCTCATTTATGAAGTTTCTGATATCTTTAAAGCCTTACATTTAGTGTTTTGTACCATTAGGGATGGGTACTGAATTCTGTACTTTTATTGGTACCTACAGAACTCCGTCGGTACTACCAAGTACCGATTCATGTAAAATCAAACGGTACCATGTTTCGGTACCTAAATGCATCCTTTTTACTGCAAGGGAGTGGAAGAGTGGGTGATTTCTATGCCACACGTGAACGTCGCATTACATGCATGACATCAGTCGCAGCGCCCGCATGCTCAGTCAGAACAATCAGCTGATTGAAGTTTTTCTGGCTTCACTTCTCTAAAACATCAAGTTCGCTGCAATATTTGAGATGCAAAATGCAAGACAAGTGGCAGGAATGCGTCTAATCCGAAGAAGCAGCTGATTAAACACAATATTCTTCCAAAAGCTCTGTTCCCGACACTTCATCTTCAGCCCGCAGACAGAAGAGGGAGAAGTCAGTCAGCCTCTCAGCGGCTGAACAGATCTAACTGGAGGGCAGATAATAACCACCAGGGTTCACAAACTGCCACTCAAGAACTCAGTATGATGTAAATACTTACTGAGTTTACCATCTACCAACACAGTTAACCAGTTCAGTGAACAACGTGCAGGTCACGTCTCTCCCTCCCTCCTTTGCATTCCACATCTTTTTAAACACCTCATCCCAGCGGAGTTTGCCGCACGCGATTGCACCAGCCACAATACTTACATCTGTCATCGAGACTGCGTCTCTCTGAAGAAGCTTGTCTGGTTTAACCAGCACGGCAAAAACTGTGCACCAAGTTAGTAAACTGGGCTTGATCATTGCAGGAGGCTCACAGCCTCCATACCTGCGCAAAATGCTGCGATGGTATCAGTTTAGTGTCAGAGAACATTACATCTTTGTTCTCATTAAGTTATTCTGTCATTAAGTTTCCCTCTGTGTAGGCTACCAGACGCTCCAACACCATATTGAATAAAAACAGCTGGATTGCGCTTTTATATATTAGTTTAAAATTATATGTTGAGAATGAGAAATAAATCTGGTATTGCCATATAAACACATGCAAAAGTACCAATTCGCAGGTACCAGAAGTTGGTACCGTATCGACTCAAATGTGAACGGTACCCATCCCTATTTACCATTGGGTGAGAAGCTTATGGGTTGTTTCTCACAGCTGTGAAACAAGCCACCAAAAATCACTTTGTCCTTGTAATTTATGAAGATTAAGGTCATTTTCAAAGACTGTAAAAAAAATAAAAAAAAATGGACGTAGAATCTGGTTACATCTGAAGAGGGAAAAGTGAAGCCAGTTGGGCGTTTCCCACTGTCGCCATCTTGCCGTGTCACATGTCGTCACTCCCGGAAAATACTTAAATGGGCAAAGTCAAGTCTGCTCTGAGCCACGGGGCAAATCATTAACAGCCAAGCTAATGCTAATCAAGCTAATCCGAAGTGAACAGGAGCAAACGAAGGTAGGCGGTTTAAAGGTAAGGAATGCTCAGACTTGCTGTTAACCAGCTAAAAACCACTGTGGTGCAGCTCTGCTACAGGCTGAGGCCTTCCTGAGAACAAGCAGGGAGCTAACTATTAACTTATCAGCAGCTACCGTTCCTCTCTCTGGCCTTCACACGTAATACGCTGGTGGTATACTATTGAAGTTTGCCTGCCTGTTGGGCTCCGCCCCTCCCCGTTGCTGCTCTCTGCTAGCTGTGTTAATGTGCAGAGCAGATGTCCGACACCAGAGTAGCCCACCACGGCTGCTTCTGGAGGCAGTAAGGCAGCTTCACTTAAAAATTTTGATGTTGTCCATGTAAAATTTAAGGAAAAAAAAATTTTGAAAGGCCTTATAAAGGAGAAAAAAAATTATACGAAAAAGACACAAATTATCCTTTTTGGGGGTTGTGTAATTGGGAGGAAAAAAAATCAATAAACCACCCCCGAGAAAAGGAAAAAAAAAATAAAAAAGAAAAAAAAAAATAAAAAATAATAGAAAAGGACCCCCGATGTAAAGAAGGAAAAAAAAAAAAAATAAAAAAGAAAAAAATTAGAAGGGGATTTAGATTAAATTGGAATAAATTTAGAAAGAGATGTCTCGCTGAGGTAATGTGTGTGGAATGGGCGGTTGTTTTTTGTTTTTTAGTTTCAAGTGTTGTTGAAATGTTTGCCGATGTCTGTGGTGGATAGTTTTTATGCAGGTAGATTCTTGCTTGCCTGATTAGCATTGGCAACCCATGGACTAGAATAACGGAATGAAATATGTTAACAGTCTTCAGGATAGTGCATTCTGGCTCATTGGAAAATGAGGCCCTATGTCAAAAATCCTGAACTTCCCCTTTAATTCTTGTCATTTTGAAGGCTTGGCGCTGACAATACAGGCACCGCTTCTGAGTCAATGTAATAGAAACACTTATCCAATTCCTGATCAGGATGTTTTTGCTGATTCTGATAGAGTCTGAAGACATGTAATCAGCCCCAATTTCCAATCACGTTATCAGATCATGACATCCCTAGTTTCAATAGTGTTGAGAATTAGGCTCTCGAGAGGATCCATCCCTCCATCAGACCTGTTGCCACTAATTTTCAGGCTAGTTCTTGAGTCATTTGGCATAGCTCTGTGTTTTCCTTTTAGTTTCCCAACTTTAACGACTTCTTGACAGCCATCTTTCCATGGACACCATTTCTAATGAGGATTAAGCCACCAGTAGATGGATCAACTAAAAATCCAGATGAATTTCTCAGGTCCTGTGTCAGGTCTCAGCCTGCTGGATTTCCCCCTCTTTCAGACCTCATTTGTTTATTTGTCTCAAACATTTTAAAGACACACCGCACACCATGCTGAGATCGTGTATGCCAAGTTTTCAGCCAATTCACCTTTGGGAATTACCTTGTTGGAGCAAAAAGCTATCCTCTCTGTTGGTATTATCTTTGGGATTTTTCATTGTAACAAAAGAAATGGGAACAAATTATGTGTTTCTGTGACAGGCTGGTTGTAAAAGTACTTGAAAGATGCAATTAAAAGTGGGTTATTTGTTAAGTGGTCTTTTATTTGTTGACAGGACTAGTTCATCCCTAAAATTAGAGTCCCTTTTGCATAAATGACTCATAGGTCAATGTGAATTGGCTTAACAAACAATATATTCCTCTGATAATGGGTGTGTAACAAAGACTGGACTGAAGATAAGACAAAAATGTCCAAATGAAAACTTTAAAAAGATTTTAAAAAGCTTGGGGGATTATTGTTTTGAGCACTTTAAGAGATTACAAGAAAATCTGTCTTAGAAGCAAAATATAGAATAAATGAAAGATGACAATATAGTACCCAATATATGCTAAGAGAAAATTCAAAGAATTACATTGATTTCCTTGAGACATACTCCATTTGTAAGTATTTGACCAAAACATAATCTTTAGACTTGATTATTTACCTACATTAAGATGAATCAACACAGATGGAAGTCTCTACAGAGCAAGACTCAACACACACACACACAGACACCTGTAGCGACACGTCAAAAATCGAGGTACCTAATTTAAAAAATTATAAGCGTCAAATCCAGTTGTCGCACTGGGTTCACCACGTGCACGTGCCACATGCACGCTCAAAAAATGTCATGCCCTCCTGGCCACTGAGATACCCCAAAGGGAGCACCTTTTCCTCTTAGTGGTTTTCCTGTCAGCAATGGTTTTATGACCAGCGGTTGGTTTGATTCTGCCTCATATGAACTGCCAGAGTCCCGCAGCAGCTCAGAGCTGTATGATGCAGCATCACCGGGCTAATACAGAAATGAAAATTAACGCGCACAGCAGCCTGTAAATCCAGATGTTAACTGCAGTGAACTGAACCACTTTTACGAAAGTTTAATCCATTAGTCAAAGCATACAATAATAAACTCAACACAATATATAACACCGTTCATATTTAAAGACACAACAGAATGATGTGCTGGTTTATACGTTAGCAGTTGGAGCACGTGAACATGTGCGGGTTTCACAGGGCTGTTTCTGTGTGATGTGATGCAACGTGACGCAAAAGTTTTCTGTCACTTTGTGAGGGACACGAAAATAACAACAGACTATTAGGCTTTGTTTGCTTTTGGAGTACATAGGTAAAAAAAAGCACACAATACGAATGTATCTGTCTGTTTCTACGAGTTTATTAAAATCAACTGACGTCGACTCTCTGGTTTAAAAAAATTGCTATCCAACAGATGACGCGTCGCCAGGACAGCCACACGCACACTCGAAAACGTCTGCCCATGGCCACTTTATGTATATATATATATATATATATATATATATATATATATATATATTTCACACAGTATACATTCATAAATGTATATAGATACCTCATTATGTGATTGGGTAGAACTGTAACTGATATATCTATCTAAATCTACGTATATATATATCTTATATATATATTTATCTTAGTCTTTATTAGTCTATATATATATATGGGGAATATATATATATAAGATATATTTATAAACCATTTATGCTATATATATCTAAATATATTGTTTTAGAGTCTATGCCTCCTGATATCATATTTATAGATAGTGCTAGAGTTTAAAGCTAAAGTAGATAGCTAGATAGCTAGATAGCTAGGTAGCTCAGATAGATAGATTTTTTTTTAGATAGATGGATGGATCAAATATGATTGGAAGAATGTAACTGATTAAAGGAGGTGTCACAATAAAGTAAATTAAGAATAAATAAAAGAAATAAAAAATAACAATGTTAGAACCTGACTCCCCAATTCCACCTCCAAGCTATAATTCAAAAATTAGGATTTAGAATCAGATTAGTGTGTTTATACAGGACAGGAGAAACACTGTCCTGAAACTGTCTTTTCTCTTCTATTTTTTCTATATTACAGAAGTATTGTATCAGGACTTGGTAGCAGCCGATCCTCAAAATCAAATGACTCGGAATCGGGGCAAAAACCCTGATCAGGACATCTCTAGTGTTTACGAGCACTAAAAATACTTAAGTGCCGATAAATACCTCTAGATAAATATGAGTACATTAGTAGAACCAAGTTCCACTGTTGGTTCAGTGAGAACAGAAAATTTTGTGCACCCCTGGTATTCCAAGTAATGAAAATCAGACACTGCTTTTATTTTATGTTCAGCAGAAGATGTTTGGCTTTGGAGAACCATTGTATGATAAAGTCATTTAATACAGTTTTGAGGGGTGTTTATTTGAGGTTTTTTTTATTTTTTATTCTTATTAATCATGCAACAGAAAAATAATTGTTAGATTAATCGTCTAATTATTTGTTAGAATAGTTGACTATTCGATAAAATAATCGGCTGAATAATCGTTTTTAAAATAATAGTTTACCCCAGCCCTAACACACGCATACACACACACCCACACACCCCCCACACACACACACACACACACACACACACACACACCAGTAGAGAAAATCTTTAGCAAATGAAACATATGAATGAGAGAGCTCTTGTGTTTTCCAACACTGTCACAAAAAATCTGAATCTGTTTGAGTGAAGTTGTCACAGCTCAGACTCTGTGTTCATGTGTGCCTGAGGTCAAATCACAAAAATAAACAATATCTTTAATTTTGCATCGTCTTTCAACCCCTCTCTCCATCTCTCTTTTCAGCTCTTCATATCGTTTTCTTTAACATACATTTCTCTTTTTTTAACTTATAAAGACATCTCACTGCCCTCATCTGGTTTCTCAACTAAATAACTCGCACCACATTTCTCAGTTTCTGTCCTTCCTTATACTTTTGGATAATCCTCGTTATCATCCACAAACTCATTGGTTTATATCTTGTTATTCTTTTGAGGCTGACAACTTCACAAGAAAAGACAATAATACACAAACTACTTGTTTGTTTTGTTGTATTGCAAAATTATATGAGGTCAAGGTCGTGTCATCACCACTAAGGCATTACTTATCCCAAATGGTGCTTTCGCTATCCATCAAATAAAGCAGGCTCTTACATTTTAAAGCTGAAAGGGTTCTCCCATCAGACACAGAGTTTGGAGACAAAATGGTGGCACAAAAATGGCAGCTTCCATGAATGTGGACATATGACAAGATATAAATGGATCATTCTAAGAGAATTAAAATAAAACACTCATTTTAGTAAAGTGATTAGATACCAAGAGAAACACAGCATTGAATGACAGACTGACCAGTGATTTTGTCAAACAGTGCACCTTTAAAGGTTTCCAAATTTATCTGAGATCAGAGGGATTATCTTTGGAATCGAATGACAAAGTCGTAGTTTTTCTCCTTCAGGAAATCATGATTTTTAAAAGATTCCACACAAGCAAAAGGATCCAATCAGAGTCTGAACTGACCTGTTTTATGAGCTGCATATGTCACTTTTCATCGTGAAATATGTTGCAACAGAGCAGCTTCCAAAGGTTGATCCTTTTATTGTGTTATCTTCATGCTAGGAAACAGGAAATAAACTCCCATCGGAAACGTCATCCCTGAAAGCATCACACTATTCCCGCTTTTCACGTCTGACTGTGTAACTCACACCCCAAACATTCATTCAAGGTATTTGAACAGCTGTTGAAGACTGTGGACTCCAAGCACGATTGCTCCCATAGGAGACTTCAAGAAGAGTTGCAACATTAGAAATCATCTTGAAAAATTTATGACTACATCTGCAGTAAATCCCAACTGTATACGATATTTATGAATGCATTACCTCATGTACTGCTTTTAAAACTAAGTAATTTCTCTGTTGTGGCTCTAATTACTCACTCAGTCTGCATATGCACATCATACAACTTCCAGTACATTTTCTTGCATTCAACTTGCAGAGCTACAGAGATTACATGCTTCCATACAGTTTAATGCCATGCATGAGCGCCTCCCATGTGGATGCAGAAAGAGTACCGCGGATGCTGCTGTTTGTCTAATGTTCTGCTCAGACTTTCTCTCCTAAACTTTTTTACTTCATGGCCATTCCACAAAAACATTTCCTCTCCTGAATTTGCTTTTTCTTTCTCCCCAACGCGTCTGGAGGAGCTCTGATTCTGATTCAGATTTGTAATATCAGGCGCTGAATGCCTGTGGTTGATGATGCATTCAGAAGCAAATGACAGCCAATAAATGGAGTTAATTGCCTCTATTCAATGACTCAGATAAAAGAAATCAGAATATTAGAGGGAGTTTAACGTTCTTATGCTGGAATACAAAATGCAAAACCACATCTTTTGCATCCTCATTACAACATGATGTGTGCAGGAGTGTCCATGTTCCTTTCCCTCTATTAAAGCATGCGCATTTTATTCAGCTAACCAATATACAATTATTACAAATCCTCAAATACAAACTTTTAATCAGATTATCATCTATTTTCCAACAACACCAGGTGTTTTCACCTCCATAAAAGATGAGGAAGACACAGGAAATTCTACAGGGTTTGAACAAAATAACAGAAACGTCACGTTATATATGATATTTTTATCATTTCATATTGAGTTAGTTCTTTTTTGCCAGCTGGAAATGCCTCATTATATGACGAGTCAAAGTAATACAAGTGTGGGAAAGCAGCCATGTCAATTTTAATTCATTCTTCAAACAGAAACTGTTACAGCTCATTTAAAGATGACAGCAGGGGTAAGTGATTCTAGTCCCTCCCGAGCTCACCAGATATGTTCAGTTATGTCGAGATCTGTTTGAAATCACTTTGCAGCTTCTTGTTTTCATCCTGGAAAATGTCACTGCCACTCGGGAAAGTCTAAATTTACAAATACAGTAGATGAAATCTTATCATGCAGTGTTATACAGGGCCAAAAGAACTCCACCAGCCACCCGAAGAGTCACAGGACTGCCTTGATTCACATCGTCCTGGTGATGCAACCATGATCAGTGACCTCTTGGGTAGTGCTCCAAACATGAATTTATTCTGAATCGAGCAACAAGCATCAAGGATGAATCTTCAGAGAGGATAATAACCTGTCTTACCGTATATCAAGTTGGCAAGATGTTTGCTTCGTTCTGCAGCTGTGGTTCAATGATTTATCTGCTGTACACAATCTTCAATGTTCTGCAAGCTCTCTCGCTAACTTTGTTCTTGTTTTGTGTATGCCAGCGTGACAGCAGACAAAGTTTCTCTGGAAATGTTTAGCAAGTCAGCAGTTTTTCTTACCAAGTCCCCAACAATTGAAGCTAGCTCACAGTTTGTGCTGTTTAGGAGTAAGAAAGATGACTCGTCCTGACTTACACTGAAAAAAAAAGCTGGGATCTCTGGTGGAGCACTACATACTTTTTGTTAATAGATCATATTATCAACAGATAACCACTAATCATACCAAGACATCTATTTTATTTATTTATCTTTTTCTCTTTGGAGCACTACTTTCTTTTGGTTTCTTGTTTGTTTTTAAATGTCTTATGTTCAATAAAGAATCAAAATCAAATCAAATCAATCAAATCAAGAGATCATTTAGCCCATTAGGAAAATCTGCTGCTCATTGGTGGTTCAGTCTCATCTCTTGAGCTCAGTTTGAGCTTCTCATAATGGTCTCATTCTGTGATCATTTGTTTCTGAATTACTTCTCCTAAGGGTTTCTTAGGTGCAAGAAGTAAGCTAAAAAAGAGAATCACTGAGACAAAGGAGGTTGAGTTGAGATAACTATTTGAGCAATACTTGAGAAGTGGGATAAACAGAAGAGATCTCATAATTGCCAATCTTAATTATGTCTTAGTTATTTTCAAGGAGAATAAAAGAGAATAGCATGAGATGAATCCGAGACATTTATGAGACAAATCTGATAGCTGAAATAGTGAGCAGTGAGACACAAAAGCATGTATGTCTCTCACTGAGATATAACTGAGATATGGGTTTGAAGTAAGGATATCAAATTGAGACATACTTGAGAGCAGCACAATAGGTCTCATTTTTTTCTCAGCTGAGATCAGGAAAAGATTGATGTGAGACCTCACACAGTGCTCACTGTGAGACTTATTTCTCAGGAGAGACATTTGAGATGAAATAGAAAACCACTTTTGTCTCTATTAGTGCTCATTTATATCTAGGAGATGCAAATGTGACATAAAAGAGATCTCATCTTCAATTTGGCTTTGCTATGGGAGGGTAAGAATAAGACAAAGGATGTTTTATTATCTGTTTGTTATAACCCAGGGTACTAGCTGAGATATGGAGACATGATGAGAAAATTATCCATACCCTTCTAATGAATAAGGAAAAAAATCAGCTGCCAGAGAAATAATTTGAAATTGAAAAAAGTTATGAGAAATAAACAAATATATAAATAAATAAATATGTTATGAAAATCATGGCATTAATTTTGAATTGTGTCTCAAACAGAAACATTAAAAAAAACAAAAAACAAAACAAGTAAACAAGCATGATGGGGCTCCGAAGCTAAAATTTTGTTTTCTGTAACGTCCAATCACACTTCTGCAACTTTTGACAGGTATATTTGTCCACTGTTCATGAGCAAGGTGCTCTAATTTGTCTGGGACAGTTTTGGTTGTTTGTTTTTAAGTTAATCTTTCAATTACAATTCAAAAGCCATATCTTATTTAACTAAATTATAATTTTGTAAATTTTCATTTTTAAGTTTCTTGTTTTCTGAATTACAGTTGTGAATTTTACTTTTTTTTAACTGGAAGGTATGAATAATTTTGAGGATGACTGTACATCACCAGTTTTTTTAAAAAATTGGCTGATTCGTTCGCACAGTCATATTACTTTTGGGTAAATTTATTTTTAGTTCACTATTACATTAGTGGCAAACTTGATAAGAACAAGGATTTAAGTTGTAATAAACCGGAGGTGTTTGCTGGAAAGTTTGATCAGTGTCATGGCCTGTGGGGTTGTGCTCTCATCACTCTGCTTTGTCTAAGTTTTATCTCCATTTTGTTTCCTGATTGTTTTGCAGGCTCATTCCCTTCTGCATCCCATTCAGTTCACTTCCTGTTCCCAACACCTGGTTTGAACTGCTAATTTGCTTTACCTGCTCCTGTTTGGTTTGCTCTCCTCAGTGTATTTACCCTTTGCTTTCTCTTGTTCACTGCCAGATCGTCGTCATATCTCCTGTGTCGTCTCTGTTCCAGTTTCTCCAGTCCTGTTACCCTCAGTTTTTTGTTATTAAACCTTCATCCGTGCATGTCTGCCTCCTGCCTCTTTGTCCTGCATTTGGGTCCTCTTCCTCCACATGATGTGACAATCAAATAAGGTGCATGATCTATCAAAAATGCATCATTACGGCAGCTTAAGTTTTGGATGAGAAA
The DNA here is from genome assembly GCA_023101725.1 of Atherinomorus stipes. Lineage (NCBI taxonomy): Eukaryota > Metazoa > Chordata > Actinopteri > Atheriniformes > Atherinidae > Atherinomorus > Atherinomorus stipes. Next base: position 270,538 of record JALJCO010011644.1, read on the forward strand.
GGAAAACTGGAAGAACTCTTATTCTGCAAGTTATATAGAAAATACTTTAATCCTCTTACATGTTCTTGGAAACCATTTCTTTTAATTTCCCGTTTTTTGTTTTTTTTTTTAGAAGACAGTTTTCTGCTGCTGAATGACACAAGGGGTCTGCACACCAAGATGTAAAAGGGTGAGGAAAAAGGAAAAATGCCCAAAGGGAAGACATGTCTGCAGAAAGGAGCACATTAGCCTCAATGGTGGAGTCAGCTTATTCAGTTGGAGCATCCCTACAGAACAGATTCATTTCTGCACCCTTCTTCCTCTCTGTTTTCTACATTTCCTACTCTCCAATTGACAGATTGTTTCCCCAAGTGGGGTGCGTCACTGCCCCCCCTCCCTATTTAGGACATATTATTATCTTGCCATGAGCGTCCACCGTTTATCCTGGCCACTGCTGGAGGAAACAGCCTTGCTCCTGAGGATGAGAGCGATAATAACTGTCCCTTAGACAAAAGGCTTGACAGCCTTTTCTTCGTTTGCTGCACTGAACCAAATTCCATGTGTTACTTTTCAACAAAGAGCAGCTCAGACAAAAGACGTTTTGAGTACAATCATTTTTCAGCTTTTTTCTAAGGATTTTTATTTTTATGTTGGTGCATTCGCTGATTAAAGTGATGATAAGAAATGATCCAGAGTGATTATAAGAAATCTAATCAGATGCTTTATGGGGTTTTTCTATTTTTTATTTTTTTTATAATAGGGAAAAGAGAATATTTTTAATTGACGCATGATGTTATTGGCCCAATATCAGCATCGGCAGATATTGGCTTTAAAACTAAGAATCGGATTTTGCCATTCCACCTATATAACCAATATATAACAGGTCATCATGGTTCTGACACTCAAACAGAACCGAAGCTAGAATTGTGCCGGTGTGAAAGCACCAGCACGGACCTCCCTCTTTTTCACCAGCGCTGCTGGCAAATGAAGTCGAACGTCTGCACTGGCAGCCATCTTGTCACAGTCAGCTCGCGCACTCATAACATTGTTTTAATGGTGCTTTTTAAGTAACCATGACTTGCTAAGTTTTTGACTGATTTTCAAATGGTTTGGTATGTTATAAACGTCAGAGATGTAGTTATGAAAATGTTGACTTACCAATAATTTTAACCAATATATCTACATTCAGAAACTGCAACAGATTAGCCTGGTACGCCAGCCTGATTAACACCATGTATGAGATACACAGCAAGTCAGTCTGGGTTCCCTCCACTGGAGACTGATTTCCAATGCGAGATGAGAGGTGGGACTAAGAGGGGGAAAGTGAACTGGGGAGAACCAATCAGAGAAACATTGGAAGTGATGCAAACATCTTTTTGTAAGAAGAAAACGTGGAGGAAAGCCTTCAGAGCAGCAAATTGTTGCAGGTTTAAGGACATTTGCAGCTCACTAAGACATCAGAAAGGGCATTGTTATATAGTCGCTCCTCTGCAGCCGTCATTCTGACTGTTTATGGTTTGAGAACTGAATCGCCAAAAAAGACGTATCTGATTGCTCCAGTCAATGTTTTACTGGAGTGGAAATCACTTTCCAATGGAGGGAACCCAGACTGACTTGCTGTGTATCTTATACATGGCGTTAGTCAGGCTGGTGAACCAGGCTAGCAACAAATCCTCTCCAAGAAAAGGGCAAAAATTCAGTCATAGCTGCTGTGTCACTTAATGTTAGGGTGAAAAAGTAAGTAGTCAAAGCAATACAACTGGTCAGCAGAGCACAATGTTCATGGTCTATGTTTGATGGTAAATTAGCCCACCATGGGTCTTATCACTGTCATGCTTGTCTGCTAGTTGGACCTAAACTGCAACCATTACCGAGGTTATCAATATAATCTGGATGAGCTGGACAGCAGAAATTTTGTAGCGTGAAACAAAGGCACATTTATTTATATAATGCATTGCATTGAGTAACATTCAGACCAGATAATACATACAGAGATTTACACCTCGTGTACATGTAAACCAGTGTACTCATGTGTGTGGTCTGTTGCTTTTCTATGCTGCACATCCATGCTTACACCACACAGGTTCAGGGATGTAACAGAGGCAGGAATGTACTGATGCTGCAGTCGATTGTGACTTTACTACAATTAATAATGCAGCCATGCCTTCAAACATGTCGCCAACAACCTGCCAGAAGTGATAACACAGTAGATGTTAAACAGAGAGGCAGGCTGGCAGTAACAGTGTCGGTGTGGGGGGGGGGGGGGGGGGGGGGGTGAGAGAGACAGAAGTGACTATCGATCCACCGCAAATGCTCTTTTGTGTGTTCAGTTAGTGAGTGTGTGTCAAATTATCACTTTGTTCCGAGCGTGAAAGTGTGCAAACGACAAAGCCCAGAAGATTCAGCAATTAGCTGCATGGCCGGACTCTTGCATAAGGTCATTTTGATCACTCCACACAGCAAACTGAGGGAGAAAAAAATGGTGAGCTTTTGCGTGAGAAAGAGAGAGATGAAGCATCTTTTCCTTTGAAATAGGTTCCTCTAATCCAGGGGTGTCCAAAGTCAGTCCTAAAGAGCCACTGTCCTGTCAGTTTGCATGCCTCCTTGCACCAGCACAGCTGACTCAAATTAGATGAATCTAAAAGCCAATGAAGCTCTGCATAATTACTCATTAACTCATTCACTGCCAGCCGTTTTCAGAGCAGAGTACTCCATACTGCCAGACTTTTTGAGCATTTTGACTGATTTTGGGAGATCCACAGAATATTGTGTACTACGCCAATACAAACACTGAATGTACCAAAGAAAAGTTTAGACTCTCTTCTTTTATCAGAAAAAAACCATTTGTTTCTAGCTTTTTCCATTCTTTAGTAATCTGCAGTAGAAGATGGGCTTGTTTCAGCGAAAATGCCTATTTTTGAGCAAAAAGCGGAGAAAAATTAGTTTGAAACTCGCCGTCCGATTCAAGTGGAAAAGTGTCTTTGATGACAATATTTTTTACTTTAGTAACACCTTCATCTTCTGAACAGCTGTTTACTTCTATGAAACAACAAATACAACACTGAGAAAAGAGTTTTGGAGGCTAAATAATTATTTACCAGCTAAATAAGCCACAACAAGCTTGTTTCACAACAGAATATTTGGCAGAAACAGCGAGCAGAGACGTCTCCCTCCGCCCCTCCTCCCCTCTACTGCAGCTGCTCTGCGTGCACGCACCCCCCCCCCCCCCAACAACCGCATGCTGCAGACTTCGCTGCTGTATTTCCCTCTATGGACGTGTCTCCGATCGATCGTGTCACTTTCTGTCACTGATCACTTTGTCCACAAACTTTCTTTCTTTATCCACCTCCTAAGCCGTTTCGATTACGACCGATCGCCATGTTCTCCCCCCCCTTGCAGAAGAATCGAGCACACTTCTTGGGCTAACCGGGGCTAACAGCCGCTAGCTAACAAACAACACAAAGCCACATGGCACCTCCTCCCCTTCCTGGAGGGTTTTTTCAAGCTTGTCTGACGCCGCCATCTGCTGGATTTGGTGAAAACTACATCAGAAAATGTCAGATCATCTTTGAACTCTTTCACAAGCTGCACCAGATATTAAAACAGCTTCCCCAATTAAAACCCTTAATTAACGTGTAAACACGTGATTGGCAGTTAACGTTCGGATTTGAATTAACGTGGAAACACGTGAATGGCAGCGAAAGAGTTAATGTGAGTCAAGTGTGTGTTGGAGCAAGGAGACATGGAAAACCTGCAGGATTGTGGCCCTCGAGGACCGGAGCTGGACACTCCTGCTCTAATCTAAATCCCAAAATATCAGTATGAACTTGCTTTAAGGTTGCAAATTTGCTTACCTTAATTAACAGGAAGTAAAAGCCATGGTCCAGCAGCTATCCTCGAAAAACTTATCTTCAGATTTTACATTTACAATTTTTGCTCACCACAAAACTGGCTAGCGCCTGAACAAGGAGCTGGTAGAGCAAAGTCTCAGCCACCCTAAAAGCCAATAATAAGCCAGCTCACGGCCATATCAGCTGGCTCACGGCCAAAGTGACTCTGGGAGGGACAGGCTTCATGGGCCTGTGAAGAGGCCTAGCTCCTTGAGTTTTGCTGCTTTCCATAGTTATTTTTTGTTTAACTGGGAACAAGCAAGCAAGTTTCTTGCAGCCTTCAATGGCCTGCTTGCTGTTAGCAAACAGAACCACAACCAGGGTGTTGGTAGCCTATTTACAGTTTATTAATGCTTTATTCTTGCACACATCATACATTTCCAATAAATCTCAAGTGAAGCTGAGGAGGCAGTGGTGTGTTTTAGAATGTGAGTTTGTGTATCATGTTAACACAATCCCAAGGACATGATCATATGTCATGTTGGATGCAGTTATCATCTTCTGTTTTACAGGTGTAGTCATCCTCCACATTCACCTACATGGTACTTAAGTGGCCCCAATAACTGCAACATTTTCCCTTTTTGCAAAGCACAGAAAGTTAAAGTGAGCCCAAAATAAAGAAAGCCACACAAGTACACCCTGTTCTCAGGGTGTACTTGTGGGGCTTGTGAAGCTCTTGGGGTTTTCTCAGGACACACACGCAAGGCTCAATTAAAATATTTAAATGCTGACATTACTCAGCCTGTACTGTAGCCTGTACTGAATTATTGTTAGAATTCACTTTCTCCCATTAAACTGTTTAAAGATAGACCGTTGTCAATACATGACTATTGATGTACTTATAGTCTGTCAAACACTAAATCTGAACTAATCAAATCAAATAAGGATAAAGAAAAATAAATAAATAAATGAAAAAAACATCAAAAATGAAAAACACACAGAAAAAACAGGCTTTGAAATGTTATGTAAAAATGCAACTAGTGCGCATGGGAGAGGCAGAAGCCAAATAGGCTTATAGTCTATAGCACCACTCCCAAGAAAAACTATACAATCACATCCTGAACAATGTAAATTCCAAAATATAATGCAGCAATCGCACATACAGGATATTCAGCCATTAACTCCTGTTGTAGTTTGTAAAATTAAAACAGGAAGTTGAACCATGAACAAGGGTTTTAAATGAACCTCAGCTAGAAACCTGAAGGCTATACATGGCATCTACATTGCATGATTTTATAAAGCAACATTTTATGCATTTATCCCAGTCAAATAAACATGGACTGTAAATAAATATAAATTGTAATCATCTTGGTAAACATACAAAAACCCCACTAAACCAAAGAATGCCACCAAAACCCCAAACCATGAAGCCTGAATCCAGATGAGATGGGTTCATGTATGACTGGAAGAAACCTGATTAAATACGTTGGGGGGAAATGGGAAATATTTGCATCACGGCAATTTGAAGAAAACTGAGTTAATATTTTTGAACTACTACAGTACTACAGTCCAGGTTTTTTACGACATGTTGTACTTCAACCAGCAACACAATAAAACACACACAGAAGATCATTGTTCTAATACAGTAGCAGGAAACCTTTGTCCTCAAGCACCACATTTCTGACCTGCATGAAATTGCCCCCCCCCCCCTCCGCAAAACTCAGTTAAAAAATGTCTTCAGTCATTTGTGGTGCTTATTATAAAGATCATTCTAAGTTCACACAGGCCCCCAAATTCTCCGAATTGGGCAAAAATAGTCTCAATCGTTTGTGCTGAAAAATCTTTATGTTCTGCTGTTACTTTTTTACAGTGACATCGCCCAGCCCCCCGACTTTGTCCAATTTGAACCAAAATGTATCGTTCGTTTGTGCGTTTGTGTTAGCTTGTGCAGAAAACTGTGATAAAACTATGTTCTTATTTTTTTAAGGTGCCATTATTGAAATGAGGACATGTCATTTATGTGCCCACAGAGGTCCCCAGTTCCTTACCCACTTCCCTTTGCTTATGAAGTAGGCCATAAATTTTACTTATGATCATCAACAGTAGAACTGTGTGCGTCATCATCTAAGTCTGTTATATCTCAAAGGTAGAGTCCGGAGTGGGTGAAAGCCAAACCAATATCAACCCTGGTTTTTGAGCGTCTGTCTATCTCTATCTAAAGCACTTTTCACTGCAAAAAACTTCTTTTTCTTCGCTGCATCCGCCATTTTATTGAGAATTCGAGTGAATCTGGTGTCGGCTCCAGTCGAAGTTTAACAAAAAGAAAAAAAAAGTTTGCTCCAATCGACAAGTTTATCCCAACAGGACGCTTATCCTTAGCTCTGTCATTGGCTGGAAACACTACATAAATCTCCGCCTGGAAATGTCCCAAACACACCAAAACAAAGGGAAAAGACAAAAGACAGTCAAGGGAGGGGGAGTTGTAAACAAAACTCACCGCCACATTAGAGAAAAGGCCCAAAGGTGCAGACTGATTTTCAGGGAGAAACCTCCAGACTCTAGCTTTAAAAACCTTTTTTTGGCACAAACCAGCACAAACATTTGAGATTGTTTCTGTCCAATTTGGATAATATGGGTGGGGGGGGGGGGTGGGGGGGGGCTGCATGACGTCACCATTTTATATTAAACTTGATACATCTTAAAAACACAAGCAGCACAAACGAATGAGAAAATTTTCACCGAGTTTGGTTTTTTTTTTTGGGGGGGGGGCAACTTCACCCAGGCCCAGTCCTGCAAGTTGCAGACGTCTCCCTGCTCCAACACACCTGACTCAAATCAAATGGATCCATTAGCCAATCATGTTCTCTGCACTGTCTCGTTAATTTGAATCAGGTGTGATGGAGCAGGGAAACATTGAAAAACTGCTGGACGAGGCCCAGGGTCCCCCACCACCCCCACTATCATCATATCAGCTACTGTCTGCAGTTTTTCTACACCTTCTATCATTCTTTCCCCGCCCCTCCTCCTCTCCCCCCATGTTGTTATGTACATTGAGGGACACTGTGACGAAGGCATGCAGCCTCAGTCATACTGTCCCTCAATGTACATAATGACAAACTACCGAGTGTCAGCACACTGAGTGATATACTGGACTTCATGACCTACACTCAAAGTCTCACATTGCTCTGTACAATGTGTCCCAGACCGAGTGTTACCAAACCACTCAATATCACAAGTACTTTTTTTGCCTTCTGTATTGAGTGTCCGACAACCCTCGTAATTAATTCCTGCCATTATAACTAGCAACATCACACAGACTGCAGGAAGAAAGTGTCATACAGAAAAACTGTTTCAACATGAGGAACAGATCACTCCAGCTTCAACTTTGTGTTGAGATAAGAATATATTATCCAGAAAATCTGTAGGTCAGCATTCAGGCTCAGCTCTCCAGATATATAAATTTCTGATCAACCCCAGCCCATGTACACACACAGAGAGACACTCAAACACACACACACTGCATCTCTTTAAAGCTCCATGAGAGGAACGGGAGCAGCTAGACAGAAGCTCAAAAACTAATTTCACAGCTTTTTAATCAATAAAATGACTCACTAACCCCTAAAAATACACATCGCAGACGTAGACTGAAGTTTGGCAGACTGTATTTGAGACCAGAACTATTCAACTCGGTCCTACGGGGGCTAGAGCCCTGCAGGTTTTCAATGCCCCCCTGGTCCAACACACCTGAGTCATTGTGCAGAACTTTATAGGCTGTTGGATCCATTTAATTTGAGTCAGGACTGCAGCCCTAGAACCGAGCTGAATAACCCTGTCCTAGACTCTGCCCTCTAGTGGACTAAAGTCACCCAGCTTTAGTGGAGGACATAACTCGATAACAGGACGAGCTGTCCATCCCCTGAAACTGACAGTCCCGCATGGTCTAATTTATTTCTCAATCTAAAATGTTATGTACCTCATTTACAAGCTTCGACTGCTCAACATTATTCAGCTAAATATTAAACCCCAAAGTGACAGTGCCAAAGCTTATCTCCAAGAATAAATCTTTTCATTTGGCTTTTCCTTGATAGACATCAGTTTTTGCCAACAATCACATCCCCGGTATTCTGTCAAAGTCCTCTCCATCACTGCCTCCATCTCCTTCAGAGGGATCCCAAGGCAGATTAAATATATACTCTCCCTGTCCTCCCAGTTGACCGCGCTTCATAAAATGTCAGAACTAATGAAAAATAATTCTCTCAAAGATTTGCTAGAGCCAATATTTCATCTGAAGAGTTCTCCCTGACTGGTTGCCGGGAGGAAAAGTGCAAAAATCATAGAAAAATAAGCTTTTATGAGTAAACATCACATTTCTGCCACTTTCTTTGTAACATTCACTTTACATCCATTCTAGCATGAAAGGTGGATTCAGTCTGAAGTAAACAGACTGGTGAATCTAGCGTTAAGACAATGGCATCTCAGGCACATGAGGGCACTGACACTCGAGTACATGCACATATAGCCTCCAGGAAAACAAACACTGCAGGGCAATTTCAGCTTCACACGAAAGCAAAGCCAGAAAAGCAGCACAAATTTCAAGAAAAGCTACTTCTTGTAGGACTTTAAGAGAAAAAAAACACAGAGATTCAACTCCATAAAAAAGCCAACGATCGCTGCAGAAGAAACTGAGCATAGAAATCTTGTTTTCCTGACGCTCCCAGTTGCATGTGTGAAAGTTTAGACATAGCCATTTATTACAACAAAGATAAATGACTAAAATCGAATTCTTAAAGGAGAAATAAGTCTCAAATTAAAACAGGGAGGATAATTGGGTCAATCCAAAGAGCCCTGAGTAATTGGCCTGTAAACCTGCAGCCCTCTGGCTGCTCTCCAGTCTACAGTTGATGTGGGTGAGCTGCAGAGTGTGAGCTAGAAATTATAAAGCCGTGATCCTCCAATCGCCATTCACACTGACACAACACATTGTACCTAAACCTTTGAGCAATGGCACGATGATTGTCAGCGTGACTGATCCATAAATATTACGTAATGATTACAATCTCAGTTGTTAAGTAACTGCACAGCAAAATTAGACAAGTAAAAGGTGAAGCCTTTCAGTTTAGAGACACAGAACTGTACTGGAAGTATGTGAAAGAGAACGAAAACAGATGATTCAGAATACAGCTTTGTGTGCAGAACTTGAATTTGTGTGAAGCTACACGAGATGGAGCATAAATTTCAAGGTAAAAAGCATTCTGAAATTCATTGCTTGAACATGAAAATCTCTTTAAATTCTGTCCTCAAAAGCACAAACTCACCCTCCATTGACATGTAATCCCACTGTTTCATCCACAGTTGGCAACTGAGGAAATTTTAAGCATATTTACAAACAATCCACAATGTGATGCTGCAGAAAACTACAGAAAGACATCACTGATGACATTAATCCAGCTAAATTACAGGTTTCACTCCGTCTGTTCACTTACAGGATCCAGCAGCTGTCCACAGCCTCCTGCTTCAGCGCGCACGCCGCATGTGACAGCTGACAGTCAGCTCTCTGTACATCTATAGCCCTCCTTATCAATAGTTCACCAATCGACATAAAAGGGTGCAGCCCAGCCTCACACCGCTGGCATCAAATGTATGGAAAAGTTATCCGGATCAAAGCAGAGTGATACGAGAGCGTCAGCGCGTCCATGTGGAACAACTGTGGCAAATGTTAGAACGCGCGTAATGGGATTGATGCACAAGATCCCACGGGACTAAGAAACATTGCGGATTGTGGAGATTAAATTCTAACATGAATACCAGAGAGAACTAAACACAACAAACAGAAGAACAGCTGCTATGACATCATTTTGGGGATTTCTAACACTCGATGTCACAGGTGACCAAAAACTTAAATTTGTCTTTGGGCTTCTGAGCCATACCTCATCTGCAGAGGTCAGATGTTCCCACAAGCAGAGCAGGAGCGCACAGAAGGCTGATAATCTGCGAGAATGGAGTGGATTATACTTACCATTTCTGTGTGGAGACCCCGGGTCCTGAAAGCATGTCACGACACTAAATCCCCATGAAAGAAAACCGCCACTTCTTCAGTCCGTACTCAAAGCGAAAATAATGACAGAACTTGGACGTGTGAAAGAGTAATCACCCGCGGTTGTGGCTGACGCTCAGGGAGCGGAATGCGCGAGGCGCAGCAGAAACAAGCGTGGGACTTTGGAGAAATGACCGCGCGCAAAAGGGAAACAGGAGCGACCTGCGCCGCGCGTTCGGGGGCAGTTTAGGGGAGAGACTCTGGGGGACAGAGGAGAATCCACGTGGAGACTTGGTGGAGTGTGTCCGGTCAGAACCGAGGGGAGTCAGCGGCAGAGATGTTGCACTGTGCCGTTCCGTCACAACTCACAGCGGACATGAACTCGCTCCGCTCAAGTCCCTCCTCCTTTCTTTCGCCCTCAAGTGAAGGAAGCCCACTCTTCCTCCTGCTCACGCACTCTCTCCGTCACTGACAGACGCTTTTAAACTAACATGATCCATTTGGCTCGGGCTGTCCCTGCAACGTGCATGGTAGACTGTTAGGACGCAGGCACGCGTGAACAGTTACCCTATGACCTTTCTGTAGAAACGCCCAAATTTACCTTGAACTCACGTGATCTTTCTTGTTCCCTTGATTTATAACCGACTACTTTTCCCAGTAACCTTTACTCGTGAGAGATTAGCTATTTATTAGCCATCACTGCATTAGAAATGGGAAATTAGAGGGGTGAACAGCAGTGTCCTAAAAAGGATCCACACCTACAACAGAACTGATGCTTTTTCCACATTTATTTAGACTCAGAGGTGGATTCCACTCAGTCCAACTTGAAAGCACAAACTGCTTTTAATTGTTGCATTTGTATTGTTTCAGGACCCAGATGCTTTTGGTCAGGGTCAGTATTGAACCCTGTATGTCTCCTTACAGAGGATTTAAACAACATTTAAATCTGTTCAGCAGCTTCATGTCTTCCGCATTGAAAATAAAGAAAATTCTCGCAATGATACAACTGGAAAGTTATACTCTTGACCTCTTGAATCATCTTCAGTTTTGGATTCAAAATAACTAAAATACTGTGTGCTTTGATTAGCCTATGTTGATGCATGACGACCGCACTTGAGGCTAATTAAACAGAAATCCCATCATTTTCAAGGATGCTTGCCAGTTTTTGAGCCGACTAAACAAGAAGCCAATTACAGCCTCACTGTTTGCGGTACGGGTTTACAAGCTTTATCTGACAAAGACTGCCAGGAGTCCTCAAAAGCTGGTCACAGTGAACATAAAGCTTGTGAAATTCTCCCAACTTAGCAATGATGGGAAGTGAACAATCCAAAGTTGCAGATTGAGTGTGAAAGATTGTAGGTGATTAATGACCAATAGATTGAACTGCACACACTAAAAACTAAATTCTGGGTTACTTTGACCCAGAAAATGGGGTTATTTTTTTTACCCAACTTTTGAGTTGAATATTTGACCCAGAAGTTGGGTCAAAAACAGCAACCCTGGGTTGAAATAACCCAGAAATTAGTTGTTCCTTTTATAACCCAGCAGTTTGATGCAAGAGTTTTTATTGTGCAGTATTTCAACTCTCATAATAAGTGTTGATGATGTTGTGGGTGCTTCCAAGGTGGTTACAGGTTCAAACTGATTTCAATACCTTTAAAAGGCAAAAAGGTTAAAATTAGAAGTGAAAAAAAAAAGTTTGTTTTGTTTTTCTCTTGAGATGAGAGGGGGCTTCAAACTGTATTATTTTTATGCACACAATTCCCTTTTATGGCCCAATAAAATAACTGTGTTACATTCAGCAGTTTTGAAAATACAGAATAAATAAAAAACAACCTAAAGAAAGTGACATTGCCCAAGTCTATATCTGACGCCTTAAAAATTGACTGCTTTTAAGATTCCTCCTGCTGTTTCTTTTTTAAAATGTATTTATTGACATTTTAAAAAAACAATTTAGAGTAAAAAAGCAATATTATGTTTTAACACCCCCCCCCCCCCCACCACCACCACCACCACCACCCCATGTTATGTTATGACATGATAACATAATAAGGTGATAGTAATAAAGAAAAATACTCTTTGCTTACTTAAAGAAGAAAGTCAGGCGGGCAAAAAATAGAATAAGCGGCTTGGTGTTCTAAGGGTTAAAGGTTAAATATGGAACATTTTTGTTAAAAGCTATATTTTTAAAAAAAATAATACCTCAAGGTCGTTGGGGGGGGGTACAGAATGAAAGTAAGCATTTCGGAAAAAATATGTGTAGTAAAAATAAGAAAATAAATTTGTACAGGTTCGATAATGGATTGTTTTACATCTTTAGCTAATACACGCGCCATTGCGGGTTGCCAAATACAACTCTGTGTGGCATTAGTATTTTGGGCACACTTAGGCTGGTAAGGGGGAAGAGTGGACACGGCAATGAAGCAGCTGCTTAGAGCCCTGGAGATATTGTTATCTGTTTCTGAGGAGGAGTGACCTGAGAAGAAAAAACCTGGAGTAAATTTGGTGAAGACTTCTCTAAATGGACCAACATAAACGTTTTCACGGCGTAAAACAGGAAATGGCGACTTTTCTCCTGGATCGGTAAGCTAACTTGTTTGCTAACATGGCTAACGTTAGCTGTCAGTTATAAACTTTCTGTGTTACTTGTTGGAATGCTGCAGACTGTTGGTCACTTGCGTATCGGAGTGGTTGGCATCCAGAGCTGGAGTTGTTTTTCTGCTGTTGCAACTACAACCTAGACAAGTGATGTCGCTGCTCTGTCCGTTCCATTTAACTTTAGTGTTTTTTATATTTGTACTTTACGTCTATTTCTGACTAAAAAATCAATCTTACTAATAATAAAATGATAAATAAATAAGAAAACTAGAATAAAATAAATAAATTAAGTTTAAAGTAATGAGCCTCCGTTGTTTCTAACAAGCCCACCCACTGCAAACACTAAGCTCTGGTGGGGAGAGCTTGGAGGAGGGGAGGAGCTTGTGGCATTGGAGGTGCTCTGTAGTCGCTGAGCTGTGGCAGCCATTTTGGTTTCCACAGAAGTTTATCACCCTTACGTTCGTAAATGGCAACATCCTTTCATGTGTCGCTGCCTTCATACTTCATGTGTCTTCCGCTCCAGCATTCATAAACTGTTTATCACTGGGTGGAGTGCTGGGAAGGGCTAGAGGAGGAATTAAAAAAACAAACATGCATGTCCATTTTTTTATACTTATGGGTGATGAAGCGCTAAACACCAAAAATAACGTTCCACCCACGTTCCCGGCCTTGAAAGCTGTGTGCTGCAAAATGTGTGCATGGTGTCTGGGTGCGGATGTGACGTAAATGACGCACACGCAGTTTGTAAGGGAAGATGGGAGAATAAACACTGAGGATAGTTATGGATTTCTGCATAGAAACGACAGAAACTGAAAGAACTAAGAAGGTAATACGAAGAAAAGTTAATAAACAACATTATAGCTAGTATGTGCACGCTCCCGTGATGGCTTGGCTCGTGGCTGAGTACCTGAAGCGCAGCGCGCCAGCGTGAGTTTTGTTTCTTAATCTTGCCTTTAGTCCTTTAATTTCCTGGTTTAATGTCGTTACGGCTTGGTGTTGGTAACGTAGATATGAGTGTATTTTCGGACACACTCACACAGCCCTCCTCTAAAGCTCCGCCATGTCTACAGATGCTCTCTGTTTGTTTGGCGTTGTTTTCAGTTGCTTTATTGGGCTGTTTGGCACCAGTGGCTTTCGTGTTGTTTTCCTCTGGTTCCTGTCCTTCTTTTCTGGTTTGTTCTTTTGCTGGCTGCATATCAGCTACACAGCTCATCACTGACCACACAGTTCTGGTGGTATTGGTCCGCTTCTGTGTAAGCTATGGACAAGAAGCCCCTCGGAAATGCACAAATTACGTGCTTAACCGACAAGACGCTGCTGGGTTCTGTCTTCTGTCAGATAAATGGGCCTTAAAGACACACAACGTAACTTTTAGACCTTAAAAATCTGCGTTTCTGACTCGTTTTGCGGCCACCACATTTTTTGCGCATTTTCGAGCCATCACTGCCAGAGGCGTCCCGGGGCTAGAAACAGCACTATGTAAGATTCCATCGGGACGCGACTGGACGGAGCCGACTGTGGCTGAGCACCGCGCCTCACTAGAACCGGATGTAAACAGGGGTCAACCCGGAGTGTTTTGAGCCGATGGGTGGTAAAGAACATTAAGGAGGAAGAGAGGAAAAGGAAGAGAGGAAGGGACAGAACAAGAGTCAAGATAAGACTGTCTTACTGGCTGGAGTAAATCACGGGAGGTATGATAAAGATGGTTGCTAGTTTAGTGCCGATAGGGGGCGCGTCACTGAGAAAACTGCTAAAAGTTCCGTGTGTGTCTTTAAAGGGACTTGGGGAGGAATTTTAAAAAAACAAACATGAATGTCCTGTTTCATACTAATGGGTGATGAAACGCTAAATACGAAAAATAACGTTTCCACCCATGTTTCTCTCCATTGCCTTGAAAGGCTGTGCGCTGCAAAATGCGCTGCAATCCGAATTTCCTGCTGCCCTCGGACGTGACGTCAAATGACCTACACCGAGTTTTGATGAGGAAAAAGACGGTCGCAGTAAATTAAACACTCTAAGCGATAGTTATGGATTATAGAAACGATCAGATCAACTGAAGACACTAAAAAGGAACTACGGAGAAAAGGTGAGTAAACAACATTATACTGTAGCTTCAGTTTGTGCACGCTCCCGGACTGCTTGGCTTGTGGCTGCAGTTACCTGAAGCGGAGCGGGTTTGTTTCTTAAACTTGCCTCAAGTCCCTTAAGGGTCTAAATTTAGGGATGAGGTCAGTGCTCAAGAGCTACTATTTCGCAGCTTAGGTCATCCCACTTCAACACTTCAATCAAATGGCTGAAACTCCCATGTGCATGCATTAGCTCTGAGAAGCCTAGTGAGGAGCCATTCATTTGATGCAGTGTTGGAGAAGTACTGGCTACATTCACCTGCAGTAAACTGTTTTTTGCCCATGTAGATGTTTTTTAATTTTGGGCCTTTGTGTCCTGATTGCTTTGAAGGGGAAAATACGTTGAATACAGTATGGTTTTTCAACAATAAGTGGTGATTATACATCAAGCATATATGAGCTAAGGTGTGAATGAGCAGTTGCTACAGCAACCAGAGACAGACAGGAAAGCGGGGAGAATGAGACTGCGCTCCTAACCACAGCTTCAGTGATCATTAAAGGTTACAGGTCTCTTCTGTCTAAAGGACATTGTTCCACAAGTCTTGTTTGTTCATCTGCAGCTTTGCAAAATGCTGTGCAGTCACGTTCTTTTTTTTAGAGAGAAAGGCTTTCTCCCTCAGGTCAATTTAGAAAATGAGCCTTGTGTCTAATGAGATTTACCGTATAAATAAGGTGAAAATTTAGATAAGCCTGGTTTGCTGGGACATTTCCCTGGGAAAAATGGAAACTTTCCTGAACATTTCACGTGCAAATAGCTATCTTGTAAAATGACACTACCTCTAAACTCTTGCTGCTCGTTGCGCTAACAAACACCTGAAAGCTCCACACCAGCAGATTGCCATGCTCTTCCTTTTGAGATGCTCTCAGTTACTAATGCAGTTGTAAGTGTGTAGCAGCACCTGGCTGCTCTCACCCCTTCTTCCGTGAACATTAGTGCTTTTGTGGATAGGAAAGATTTCCTTTCCATGTTAGTGGAAATTCAGTGCATTGTGTTAAGTGATTTGTTGTAATGAAATTAAACATGGAGGCTGTCTCACCGACTAGCTAAATAAGTAGCTGCTAGCTAGCATCTGCTCTGAGGTGGTAAACAAATAACCATACTTTAAAAAAAACTAGTTTAAATGGTGATGTAATTAAATTTCTGTTGGAAGGTTATGCAGATAAAACTGAAAAAAAGAGCGGAAAATTTAAAATTTGAGTGCATTGTATAGGATATTTTATTGTCACATGTTGAAAGGCAAGTATATGTTGTTTGGTGTAAGTTTGGATGTAAAATCATGATGATGTGTTGCTAAAATAAGAAAGCGCAGCTGCATCAGAGGCTGTTTATAGCTTTTAACGACTTATTGTGAGCTTTACTTTTGCTCTGATGAGGTAGTTAAATGTAGTAGTTCTGGAGAAGTGGAGCAACATGCCCGCATCACATTTGAGCATGCAGAGATGCTTCTCTTAGGAATGTACACCCAAGAATGATTTAACTGTTTTCCACTTACCCTCATGGTGAGTAAGACTCTAGAGCACTTTTTAATATCTCAAATACAGCCGGCGATCAGAAAGGCTTCTCTTTTTCCCCCAACTTTCATGTAATGGAGTTCGGCGGGTGTTGTGTTTACAGACACTTGTTAAGAGTATATTCCTTCACCAGTAGGGGGCTCTGTGACTGAGAGTTGACAGTAAGGAGAGAAGAAGAGTGATAGCCAGAGAAGAAGAAATGTAGGCTAGGGTTGAGTGTGCTTTTTCTGCAGTCCAAAATACAAGAGTTCAACTTCTTTCCGTCTCCTCCTTTTTTCTCCACCACCAACATAACAGCGAGGTCCAAGCCAAAAAGGTCTATAAAAATCTACAAAAACTTGTCAATATTCCTCCATACTGCTCGTCCAATGTAAGTGTCCTGAGTGGGTAGCATCCAGAATATACTTAAAATGACATCATTTAGTATATTTTTAGAGCCTAAACAATACTACATCGCATGTCTAGCAAGCACGCGATGCACGTCCACGAAACTACAGAAGCCACGGCAGACGAGATTGCGCGTTCTCTTTTTCTTTCTTTCTTTGTTTTAAATTAATATCCAACCCCTCCTGTCTCGGTTTGTCCGCATCTCTGGCTCTCTTAGCACAATGTAAACAGCAAATTTCTTCTTCTACGCTTGCATTATCAGCAGAGTAGGCTCTGAACGCCGAGTGTTGCGAACGCGCTTCAGCGCGCTTGCAGGAAAAAGGATATAGCACTGTTTATGCTCGAAAAATGTACTAATGATGTCGTTTTGAGTAAATCATGGACATATAGAGGATGGAGCAGTATGGAGGAATATTGACAAGTTTTTGTGGACTTTTATAGACCTTTTTGGCTCGGACCCCGGCGAACTCCATTATATGAAAGTTGGGGGAAAAGGAAAAGCCTTCCTGATCGCCGGCTGCATTTGAGATATTAAAAAAGTGCTCCAGAGTCTTGCTCATCATGAGGGTAAGTGGAAAATAAAGTTAAATCATTCTGTGGGTGAACTATTCCTTTTACACAAATAACCAAACCAAAGAACAAAAAAGAAACGCCTCTCACTTATTCCCATTTATTAGGTACTCAGATTGGTACTCGGTATCAGCAAGTACTCAAATGCAAGTACTCGTACTTGTACCTGGTCAGCAAAAAAGGGGTATGAGGACATCCCTAAATATTACAATGTAATCTGTCGTGTTGTTGTTTTTCTAAACTTGTGTTTAGAAGATTTTTAGACCTTATAATAATAAAGAGCAAAAATGGCACCTGTACAGACCTGTCAAAGCAGCACTCATGCTCTCAGCTTCTTATTTCTGACCAGGTGAAAAGCTTTCTGGCACTTTTACATTAAGTGAAATGTTTTTACAATCAAGGCCCTGTCAGAGAAGCAAACGCAATGTTCAGACCTGTTCGGTGCACAAATAGCCTATACACAATTTTTACCAAGAGGCTGATTTGACATTAAGTTGCCCCTTTTTCCTTTACTCTCTTTTTTGTTTTGTTTTTCTCTTTGTTTAAGACGCAGGGTTACTTGATGCCCCCTGCTGTAGCACCGTGTTGAAGCCAAACTCATTTCACATGTTCCTGTGAGATTAGCTTGTCCTCACCTGAAAATGAACTGAATTTATTATCAGATTTTTTATGAAACCTGACTTGTTCTTGTGGAGGGACTTGAGAGAGAAATGCTTCTTTCTCTCTGTATTTTCCTGTTCCTGCAAATACTTGTAGAGATGAAAGTGTCACTGCTTCGGGTCAGAGCAGGTGAAGGGAAACGATCCCGCTCTCTCATCATAAGAAACAGATATACTGGTAAACTCCAGAGCTCCTTAACTCATCTTGGACTCATTAGCCCACTATTTTCTTGGCATTTTTTTTTTTTTTTTTTTTTTTTTTTACCCATCTTCTGCTCATGTCTATCTATCACATAATTTTAACTGATCTTGGTTTGTTTCACCATGTCTGGCTTATTTTTACTCATCATGTTCATCCCATCAGTCTTTCCCTTGTTGGTTTCTTTTATTCAAGCAGCTTATTAAATAAAACATCAGCTCTGAACTATGACTGCAGCTGTGCTCTGGCCCATTCAGAGCTGTTTTCATAACTTGATGTAGTTGAAAATGTTTTTTTCCAGTTTTCTTCAGATTAATAAGTGCTGCGTTTGAATTAAAATGCGACTAAAATAAAAGTAAACATGCTGAGTTCTGATTTGTCTTTCACAGTTATCCATTGTTGTTATCTTGCATACAAAGATGCTGCATGGATTTTAAGAATGATAATAGTGTTTCTGCAGCAACAAGGTGATTCTCAAAAATGCTATTCACTGAAAACTCGTCTGACTCAGCATAGTGTTTCGTGTTTTCTTAAAACATTTGAGGAAATTGAACAAATGGAGGACAAAAGAGGAAGTGTCAGGACTAAAATAAATATCCCTAACAAATAAACAGGATCTGAAAGTTATGTCCTTAAGAAATAGGAAGAAATCAAGAAAAGACCTGATACAGGACCTGATGCATCTGGACCTGCAGTTGATCCATCCACGCATTCTGCAGGAAGGGAAACAGGGAGAAAAGACTGAGGTATGCCACATGACACAAGAACTGGACTGAAAATCAGTGACAATAGGTCTGATGGAGGGATGGATCATCCCTAGAACCCAGACCTCAACATTATTCAATCTTGGCAAATAATGGAATAAAGATCAAAGTAAAGGAAAAGATCTGCACACGTGACATTAACAGTGAGTTTTCATCAATATTATCTTTCAAGAATGAAGATGGAGAAGGCTGGTTTGAGCTGGGTACTGATATAGACCCACTGGAGCTGACTGAGAAGAATGCTGCAAAAGTTGCTGAACATCACAGATAATTCTTCACACCCTCCGTAAAGGAGTGAGGAAAAAACTATTCATACAGAGGCTTCCACAAGAAGCTACAAGACACAAAGATACAGGAAGTAATTTCTGCCAACAGCCATCACCCTCTAGAATACTACAAACAATTGACTGTTTGTAAAAAAAAAAAAAAAGAAAGAAAGAAAGACAGAAAAAAAGAAAAAAAAAGATGACTTTCCTTTAGGGGATTAAAGATTTTTTTTATTATTTATTTTATATTTATTCATAACAAAAGGCTGCCAACATCCAAAGAAAGCTTTGGGAAGTCTATAAAAATGCTTTTTCTTCAAATCTGGCCCGAACAACCAAGGAACTGGAGTAATCCAGAAATATCAGTTAAACAAGGACACATCATTCTCTCTTGTTACATGAAAACTTATCAGATGTGTGTAGCAAGAAAAATTGCTTCCACCTTTAGGCCAAACTATACATTTTAGAGTGATAGTGTTGCCAATAGCAAACAGGGCTCCCTGGAGTTTTGTGAAGATTCATTCAGTGGTATTTGGAGCAGCTGGATGGCCCAAGGCCAATCTAATGTTTCACCCACAGTTTGTTCATTGGAGAGAGCAAACATTGACCAGAAGTAGCAGAGAACAGTAAAGAGCTTAAAGCTCCTCTCACTCTGAGTCACAGTGTGGTATAATTACTAAATTTGTCCAAAAGTAAACAACAGAATGCAGCACTGAGTGGACAGGGAGATAGAAATAAGGATCAAGTAGACCTCAATGAGATCTTGGCAAACTCGGTGCAGGTTTAGATGATTGAGAGCAGGCAGGTGCTATAAAAGCCAAAGAAAAACAAAGTTTTAATCAATTTATCATGATAGGTTGATCACAACTGTTGGCCTACTGTCCTGCCCCAATTTAGAACAACTATTTTCCACTTCTGGCTGACGTTCGTTCTCAACATCAAAACACTTTAATACATTGAAACATGCTATTTTGGCAAATGGACCATAAAAGATGGGCATGGTCAAGTAACTATACTAAGTTATGGTAAGTTTTGGCACAAGTTTGAAACACCAAATAGAGACCTTACAGTTAAATTTGCAACAACCCATATTCAGAAAGAATGTAATATGGATTAATGGCCTACCAAATCATTGCTCACACTTAAAGGAGTCATCATCCGGAAATTCCACTTTTTCATGTTAAAACGTGTATTGGAACAGGACCTCGGTTAAAATGTGCCAGAAACTGCAGAGAGTGACAGTGGCTTCGTTTTTGAGTGCGAGCTCTCTCTTCTCACCAGAATTGGCCACAAGAGCGCGCTCTCCACAGTACGCAATTTTGTTTTTCGGATGCGAATGACGTGAACTACAGAGGCTGCTAGCTGCTACGCTTGCCTCTTTAGCACCACCTGAAATCAGCTGATTACCTGCCGTGGATTAATGCCGATTAATGACCAACTTTGTCAGAGAGGAGGATGATGATGTGACGTCGACTACCAAGGGGGTGAAAAAAACTCCATGCTGTGCTGTTTCAGCAGAAATTCAGCAGTTTTTAGTGCTATAACAGTGGATTGATGGACCAGGGATCAGTGGATTATATTTATTCAGTGAGGATGTGCAGTTGGTAAGTGTTGCTGCTTGTGTAACTTTTGTGTAAGAGGCCAGTAAACGATGGTAGATGAGCGGTGACAGGCTGCTAACACAGTTGCCATTTGAGTAACTTCACATCAGACGTCTACTCCTTATATTCATCAGAGTCCAGCCCTTTTACTCCGCGGATTCTCTCTATCAACCATACTGTTACGTTTTAATCACATTTTTCTGTGTTGGGACATCGTTTCCCTCACTTGGTCTGTCCTGATAAAACTTTGTTTTGGCTTTGACTCTTGCCTAGTGAACGCGCTTAATTCTCATGCGTATTCTCGCGACAAACAAAAGTTGTGGATAAAAAGAGGTAAAAATGAGCTCATTAAATTTTCCTCCTGCCCAACTATGATTAAAAATTCATTTGAAGATAATTTAAGAAGGATTGTGTATGTAAAACACTAGGTTATGACACCTTTAATATCTTTGTTAGGGGGCAGTGTAAAGCAAAACTGGTCTGTGTTTTACCTGACAGGGATGTTAAACACTTTCTGTGGAGGTGGTTGGTAAGGAGGCTGTGGTGGGTTGAGCTGACTAGACACCACCCAGACATAAGAAACAAGTCAATCTGGAAACATGGCACACTTTACTGAATGAAAAATGGTTTTTGGAGCCTCCACCACCAACAAGCACCTCCACTTCATTCTCCATGAAACTGCGTTCTTCTCAGTCGCCACAATCAAGCTTTAAATGCCTCAGATCAGTTGGCTTATTTATATGCAAAAATATCCATAAGGTGCTTCGCATTGACTCTTTATGGTAGAATGTGGGCGTGTAGGGGGCGGCATATGAGCCAAATTCACCTGCGCAAACTTCCAGGGAGAGTGTAATTTATAAAGGGGAAATTGCTTGGATTTTTGCGTACGCCCGGTTTTATAAATCTGAATATTTTTCAGCGCACGCAAACTTTGTGTTTTTGGTGCATGTACACTTTTAGTAAAGATCCTCAGCACAGTTTTATAAATGAGGCCCCTGGACCTTATTTCTAGGGGTATATATGTGCATTTACTCACCGGTAAAGTTTCTGCATCACTTTGACTCCTTGGGAAGATATTACTTTGAGTCGCTTTTCGGTGACCGTCCGGTATCATGGCGGTGACGGGGCAGCCACTATATTAGACATTATCTGCAGCAAAACTCCTTGATTTTCGCCAATACTTTAAGTTGAATGAATGAATGAACGAGCACTATTGTTCTGTGAGTTCAGATTTTGCTTTCCGTTAGTTATCAGGGTGTTCTACACACTTTTCGGGGCTGCGTGTTTGCGATGTGCGCTTCTGTAGTACAGCTGAGACGAGTAGCTCGTTACCCAGACAAACACAACAAACAACAAAAACACAATTTGCGAAACTCTGAAGTCACTGGACATCACAAAGAGAAAGCGCACCCCAAACAGCCCTCATGGAGACAGACAGCAAGAGAGCCACGTGTCCCTCGCCCGGACGTGGGTCACCGGGGCCCCCCTCTGGAGCCAGGCCTGGAGGTGGGGCGTGGAGGCGAGCGCCTGGTCGCCGGGCTTTTGCTCATGGGGCCCAGTCAGGCTCAGCCCGAAAGGACGACATGGGCCCCCCTTCTTGTGGACCCACATTTGACCCATTAATAAATTTTAGTCATGTGTGTTGGAGCAGATAAAACCTACAGGACTGCGGTCCTTGAGGACCACAGTTCGACAACCTTGAACTGGAGCATGTTTGGTTAGAATTCTGAGCAAGCTGGAGATGGTGTAGAGATGATTTATGAATACCATAATAAAGGGAATTATAGTTATCTAGATGGGACATAGGTAGATATGGACCACCTTCTCAAGGTCTGACCCTCCTAAGGACTTGTAGGTGAAAGAAGAGACTCTCAACAACTGAGTTGACTAAGCTTCGAAGAACTGTCACTGATTACCCCCAGACTTTTATCAAATTGGTGGGCAACAAAGGTCACAGATCCCAAGATGCTTGGTGCATCAATTACTTCAGTTTTTCTGTTCATTCACATGGGGGAAGTTAAGTGCCATCCAAGGTTTTGAGACAGTTAAGCAACACAGAAACAGAGTTGTCAGTAGTAGCTCGACAGCCTGATGGTATAACAAGAGCTGGAAGATTGCATTAGCAAAAAATTGGCAAACATTTAAGTCAAAACTATCAGATTTCACAGTCTAACTGCAGACCTCATTCTCAGATTTAAGCACGAGTTGATGACTTCTACGGTTCAGACAAAACTTCCACTCATTTTCTTGTAATTGTCTCATGAAATTTTTTCTCAAATGATATAAGATCAGAAACATCCTGTGCATTTGGTTCACTTTAATTCATTTTACAACCAAAAATACATTGTGTAAAAGGTACTCTCCAGTTCCACTTATTATTATGCTGCCTTTTTCTAAGCAACCAGGAAAACCTGAAGGGATTATTATAGTAAGTCCAAATGTCATAACGATGTATCTACTGTATTTGATACACATCACAAATATGATCAGGTCAAAGAAAACATTTTTTTTTCCTTTCTTCATGTTGTAATCTGATTTCCAAGCTTTAAAACTCTAAATCTAATTCCATTTACTTATTTCTTTTATTGATGGTGGATTGCACTGCTGCCCCATAATATTACACTGCCTGGCTTAGATCCCGGTTGAGATAAGTAGATGACTTCTGCTTAGTCCGTCTCTCTGTAGGGAATTTGCATCTCCTCAAACATGTAAACTGGATTTTGAATCAACTCAACGGATGAATGCACAGTTATCTCATCTTTTTCTGGCCTATGATGGCCTGGCATCATGCTGAGAGTGTACATTGCATTTGACCTGAGGGCAGCTGGGATAGATTGCTGCTGAGCAGCTGGTTGGTTTGGTTTGCATTCACTAGATGTGAACTTTGATGGCTTTTTTGAAGGGGTCAAATAAAATATTTACTTCATTCTGCCGTCAGTTTACGTGGCTCTCCAAGAGCTGCATCAGAATAAGGTAAAACACATGTTTTTGTTTGTCTTGTTTTTTATCAGTGATGACCACAAATGTACATAAAATGGTGCTAAACAACTTTATTTTAGATGGTAGTGATGCATATATCAAGAATGAATGCAGGTCCAGAAAAAAAATGAAAGAAATTTGAATCTGTCACCAAAAATGACAAACATAATAGGTATAAAGCTCCTCCAGCACCGGTTCTTTATTCATTTATAAACATGTTTGTTTGGGAGGGTACAGTCTGCCGGAGTAGGAAATAACACAAAGTTTTCAGAGTAATTACATTAATAAAGAATATTTTGTTCTAATGATCTTTGAGCCTCTGTCCTGTTCTCATATTTGAGGTCAGACACTGTTTGTCTCATTATAATCATCCTAATTCACTACTAACAAGCTCCTCAAAAGGCAGGAAAAAACAATGTGCAATTTCTTCTGAGTGCGTTAATTCGATAATTTAATCAAGTGGAGACTTCATGAAAGCAGACTGACGCCTACATAAGTGAATTTTGACCTCAGTAAGAATTATTTTTTATGAAAACTGAATGGTTTTCCAGCATTCTGGGCTATTTTATCTTTTTTTTCCCCAAAAAATCATTATTATTGTTATTTTTACTGATGATACCCGTATGGCATGTACATATGTTGTTCCTTAGAAACTATAAGACAGGATATAACAAAAACATTGACATCCAAAATTAATTACAAGCAAAATGCTGACTTTTTGAAAAATAAAACAAGAATATAATCTGTGACAAAAATAAAATACAGGAGCTTAAGTCAGATATTTGCAAGTAAAGATACGGAAGAGACTATGCCAGGAAAGAGGGATTCCCCCAAAGCAGACAGCATCAAAGTTCACAATACATGTACATCACCACACACACTTAATGTATAAATACTGCAATCCAAGATACCGCAAAGTTACTGGAGATGTCATTTAATTTCTTCAATGCTGTTCTCTTAATTTCTGGTCTGACTGTTAATCATTTAATAAAAGTGCCTCTTCTCAGTTTTCCACGCCAGTTTCCAGCAGAGGACTGCAGGCCCAGCTGTCCAGTCAGGCAAGAGGCAGGTTAGGTCCCAGTACTGAAACTAGCAAAGGCCTGTTCAGGCTCATTCGCAGCATCTATTCAGACGCACCAACATGCATGAGTTTGGGCTGATGCCAGAGAACCTGGAGAGAGTGCAAACTGCACACAGAAGAGGGGAAACCTTTGTAATTCAGTCATTTTGTTTCATGTGTTGTACAAGTCATCCAGGGTTTGGGAGATTTTTATAATGTGAGTTAAAAGAAATGCAGTAACACAAATAAAATCTCTCATCTATTGAAGTGTTTGGTGCATCACAGTTGGGGAAAGCAATGTATGAAATTTGCATCCGATCATCACAAAAACACCAAGAGTGATAGTTTAAGTAGTTGCACTGCAACTACACTACTCACAAAAAGTTAAGGATATTTGGCTTTTTGTATGATGTCAGAATGAATCTAAAATCCACTACAACCTTTCCAGGTGAACTGAAGTAAACTTTCTCTAAACTTTTCAGTGCACGTGTACATTGTTCAATGGTTAAAGGGACTAGAGGCAGGAATTACAAAAAACCCAAATATGCATGTCCATTTGGTTTATTACTAATGGGTGATGAAGGGCTAAATACCAAAAATGACGTTTCCACCCACGTTTCTCTCCGTTGCCTTGAACAGGCTGTGTGCTGCAAAATGTGTTGCAGTTCGGTGTCCGAATTTTCCGCGCTGCCTGCAGACGAGACGTCAAATGACGCTACATCCGCAGTTTTGATACAGGAAGAAGATGGTCGCGGTAAATTCAAACACTGTAAGCGATTGTTATGGATTCTTCTGCATTCAGAAAACGATCCAGATCAACTGAAAGACACTAAAAAGTGTAACTACGAAGAAAAAGGTTAGTAAACAACATTATAGCTTCAGTTTGTGCACGCTCCCGTGACGGCTTGGCTCGTGGCTGCAGTTACCTGAAGCGCCAGTCGCGGCAGTTGCGAGTTTCGTTTCTTAATCTTGCCTCAAGTCCCTTTAAATATTTATTCTGCATCATTCTGTTCTCCAAAAACAGAAAGTTGAATATCCCTAACTTTTTGTGAGTAATGTAAGTGTTGGTGAAGACCTTTCAACCAAATGTTTCAGTCATTTCTGTTAAAGATGTTTACTGAAAATCTTAACCTTTGTTTTAACTTTGTTTTGAAATGGAAAATAGCAAATCTGGATTAGCTGATTAGGATTTCTGCTGGTATATTTTCACTTCTTTGATAATGTTAATAGTAGGATATGCACCAAAAATATCTTGTTTTTCTTTTGTTTTTATGTGCAGTGAGTGTAAGCTCTTATCATGCCAGTAAAACAGCTGACAACCTCTGAGTGACCCTTTGTTTCACAGAAATTTGTACCAGCTGTTTAAGGTTTTTTTGAGCCACTATGGATGCTTTCAGCTCACCTTAATGTACATTCCTGTGTTTCACTGAGCTGTAACTTGGATTTCCTTTCCACCTCTGTTAAATAGCATCATATTGTAGCCTAAAACTAAAGGACAAGGGGCACAAAACGCTGGAGGGAGCAGAAAAAATCATGACATGGAAGACTTCTGTTTTTCCCCTTTTGCTCATTCAGATATTGACATGATGCAAACACTAATATTCACCACATTTTAATTGCCCTCTTTTCTAAAAAAAAAAAAAAAAAAAAAAAAAAGTTGACATCATGATCAGTTTCTCTTTAATTTTGTAAATAACTTTTTTTAACCACTGAGAAGTGATTTATAACAGACATAAATTTCACACAAAGTGGCTGCTGACATTCCTCTCCTGGTAAGGTGATTTATTTATAGCCTGTGTATAACTTTCAGCAGCTCATGGCCACTTGACATGTTTTCCTCCCCAAGTCATTTTACAGCACTCCAAGGTTTCAACATACACACAAATTCTTGATAATGAACTCATATCTCTGCTCCAATTTAAGGTTCCTGCTCTGTTTTTGCTCCCAGCAATAACTCAGTCTCTGGCAGAATGATAACATAGAGGTATTCAGTTAGCAGGTGAGTCAGCAGCCAAATCAAGTGACCCCAGGTAAAAGATTAAAAACATCCATCCATCCATCCACCCATCCAGCCAGCCAGCCAGCCAGTCAGCCATTCATTGTGTATTAATATATTTACACACACACACACACATCCTTGTACTTCTATCTCTGTGAGGACATTTTTTTGACATAATGCATTCCCTAACCCCTAATTCTAACCCTAACCATCACAGTTGATTGCCTGAAATTAACACTTGCCCTAACCCTAACCAAAACCTAACTCTAACTTAAACTCTATAACCAAATCTTGACTTTCAAAAATGGGTTAGGGGTGCAACGATACAAAAAATTCACAGTTTGGTTCAATAATTCCGTTAACGGCTTCTGTTATCAATAATAAAGGAAGTCGCCGCAGACGAGATCAGGCGTTCTCTGTTTCTTTTTTCCTTTGTTTTAAATCAATAGCCAACCCCTCCTGTGTTTGTCCCGGTTTGTCCGCTGCTCGTTCATTCTTAGCACAATGTACACAGCAAATTTCTTCTTCTATGCTTGCATTATCGGCAGAGTAGGCGCTGAATGCTGCGGCTTCCGTAATGTCGTAAACTCACAGGGGCGCACTTTGCAGCAGCTATGTAGTACTGTTTAGACAATAAAAACTTACTAAACGATGTTGTTTCGAATAAATTATGGACGCTACCCACTCAGGACACTTGGATTACATGGGACGAGCAGTATGAAGGGATTTTACCAAGTTTTTGTGGACTTTTATGGACCCGTTTGATTCGAGCCCTGGTCATCTCCATTATATAAAAGATGGGGGAAAACGAAACACACACACACATGGATCTCTGGCCGCATTTGAGATATTCAAAAAGTGCTCCAGAGCAGGGGCGTTGCTAGACATAAGGCCTTACTGGGGCACAGGTCCCCATCATTCAAATCATATTTTTTTTATCATTAAGGCTTACTATGTTTATCAAATGAGCAGCGTTATGTCCCATCTTCCCTTTGCAACCTTCTCATACTGCTGCCTCCAAAAAACTGCTGTTGTAACTGATATACCAAATAATACAAAAATGAAATAATGATATGGTTAAAATTTACTTTGTGAAAAATAAATCTTTTTGTGTGTTGTCAACCTAAAGTAAAACCTATAGTTTCCAATCTAATCAGATACTTAAATTAATATGGATTCAAGTTAGAAAATGCTTCCAATTGATTACCATATTACTGTGGGAAACTCTGACCTACAGTTGTGTTTGAAAGTTTATGTCCCCTTCCATTAAAGGTAAGAGAAAAATCCTCTGTCTGTGAAATAAGTTGAAATTGACAAAAGAAAAAGCAATAAAAAAAAAATCAATAAAAGGTGCAGAAGTCTTTTTGAACATTAGAGAAAACACCTGATTGCAGTGATTGTCTCAAAGTGTTTTAGCTTCAGAGCCCCATCATGCTTGTTCACTTGTTTTTTTGTGTTTAATTTTAATATTTCTTTCAAACCACAATTCAAAATCAATGCCATGATTTCCAGAGAAATTTTTTTTATATATATATTTTCTATCACTTTTGTCAGTTTCATCTTATTTCACTGACAGATGATTTTGTTTTGCTTAACTTAAGGATATGGATCATTTTGAGGACGACTGTATGTTAGTCCACTGTTAATGGGAAAGGTGCTTTAATTAGTCTGGGACAGTTTTGTTTAGTATTTATTATTTTTTAGAGCAAAAATTCAAAATCTATATTTTATTTTGCAGAATGATAATTAAGTAATTTTTTTATCATTACTATTTTTTTCAGTTTCTTTTTATTTGAATTACTATTTTGAATTTAGCTTTTTCTTTAATGGGACAGGATGTAAACTTTAAAACACAACTGTAAGTCACATTTGTTTACATTTGCAGAAATGGGGCACGTGCCCCAGTAAAACAGATCTGGCGACGCCGATGCTCCAGAGTCTTGCTCAGAATGAGGGCGAGTATAAAATGAAGGAACATCATTCTTTGCGTGTACTATTCCTTTAAGTTCAGGAAGTAGTGGGGCTGTGCATAGAGTCCATTCCAAGATTCTCCAGGTGACCTATACATTTTTATATAATGTTTTTCTTTTTAATCTTCTATTGTGAACAGATTATTCAATAGCTTTTTGTGTTTGTTACATGTTCAGTAAAATTCTACATTACTAATCTAATTCATTTTTACAAAATAAATTTACAAGTTCTCCAGCATTCACATTTTCCTTTGACTTTTCATTAAAGGTCAGATCAAAAAAGACTTTTTCAACAGGAGTGTTTGGACCAAATTTAATGACATAACTGAGTGGTTTGGACTGGTTTAAACATCAATGGAATCTGTGCCATATCTGATGAAATCATGACAACATGAAGCAGTGGAAAGTGAAGCTGAGATTTTCAGTAAAATAAGTAAATGTTGAGATGAGTAGATGTCAAGGTGAGGTGTCATAAAAGGAAAAATAAAGCTGGAATTAATGTTAATCTCTCAACAAACACTTGTTTTAATCATTATGCTTGTGTTACATTCCAAAGCATGCTGTGAAAAATGTTTCCTTCTACCATTTTGTTCCCTTTGTCAGATGAATTCACAAAGAAAATAGAGAAAACACAAGTTTTTTCATTTAAAAAATTACAGTATGTTTTTGCTTAATGGCAATTGGTTTTATTCCATGAATATAATGTCCACATTAACAAGATCTGTTATTTGCATGGAATGATAAATTTTACAGTAATTACCACTTTTGACTTTACGCTTTTTCCCATTAATTTTACAAACTCCTATGTGAAAAGAAATCACAGTAAAATACTGCTTTTTACATAGTTTACCGATAAAAATTAAAGTTGGATTCTATAAATTTATCAACAGAAATCTGACATACTTACTATGGTGATGTACAATTTTGAAATTGACAGTTTTTCACTGTTGCTATTTAACATTTTTTTTAACCGTATTTTTTACATACTTTTTTTACAGTGTGAAATGCAACCTGCAGTCCTGCTGAGTTATCACTAAATACAGAAAAGTTTGTCAATTTTTACTGTGATTCAAATATTGAAAATATAGAAATATATATGTATGTATATGTGTGTATATATATATATATATATATATATATATATATATATATATATATATATATCAATGGAGACACTTGAAACTATTTGTTTTGCAAATACCCTCCAGTCTCTGTGGAGCAGTGACATGAATGAAGGATGGGATACAGGTTCAGCCACCAAGAACTGCCCCCTGAGTCAAAGGCTGGCAGTTTTCAGCCAATTTCACCAGTAGGTCTTACAGAGAATCAGCTGGGGAGTGATTGGCCCACACACAGAGCAGCTGACCATTCAGAGAGGCAGCATCTGTAGAACAAAGTGGGCTTTAGATGCTGCTGGTGGATGAGCAGATAGGAGGTGGCAGATACATCTTGTATGAAAGAATAAGCCTCAAGGAAGAACGATGGCTGTGTTAAGGAGCTGGGATGGAACCAAATTGACTGAAAACATAGCAGACAAGGAAACCATTATATATAGAAAAAGATGTGAGTTGGAGAACATGTAGCAGGATAAAAGGAAAACAGGTAGTGTGACAGGAGGGAAATCATCATCAATTTACACTTAAACCCTATTTCCACCACATGCCTTAGGGATTTTGCTCCATATTGATTTGACAGCATCACACAGCTGCTGTAGGTTTGTCAGCTGCACATCAATGATGAGAAATTCCACCACTTTCCAAAGGTGCTCTAGATTGAGATTTGGTGACTGTGGAGGCCATTGGAGTACAGTGAACTTGTCATGTTTAAGAAAGCAGATGGAGATGATTCGAGCTTTGTGACATATAGTGCATTATCCTGCTGGAAGTAGCCATCAGAAGATGCTACACTGTGGTCATAAAGGGATGGACATGGTCAGCAGCAATACTCAGGTAGGCTGTAGCCATGTTTTTAACAGCAAATTCTGACCCTACCATCTGAATGTGGTTGCTGAAATCACGTGTCTTCAGACAAGGCAACATTTTTCCAACTTTAATGATGGTCAGTCTGTGTTAATTACTGGCTTAGTTTCCTGCTCTTAGCTGACAGGTGTGGTCTTCTGCTGCTGTAGCCCATCTGCTTCATAGTTGGATGTGTTGTACGTCAGAGATGGTACCTTAGTTATAACAAGAGGTCATTTGAATTACTGTTTCCTTGGTAATAGTTGGCATTTTCATCCAGACAACGGCTGCTCACTGGTTATTTTCTCTTCTTCAGAGCATTCTCTGTAAACCCTAAAGATCGGTGTGTGTGAAAATCCCAGGAGTTTCTGAGAAACTCACCAACATCCATGCCATGTTCAATCACAGAAAGGGGTTTTCCCTTTCTTCCGCACATCATCTCTAGCATGACTGCATGTTAAATTACCTGAAAGGGAATGGGCTCGGTGTACCTAATAAAGTGGCCAGTGAGTGAACCTTATCCAGGTGGTCTTTCAGATCATGAAATGTAATTCATGTTTTTACTCTACAGATAATCTACATTAATCCAAGATTAAGTCTATTGAAGGAATGAGCATCAGAGGGGGGCAGCTGTTCAGTTTTGCATTATAGTGAAATGAGTTCTTTACTGTCTCCCTGTGATTGCAGTGTCTGTGATATTGTTGCCAAATATTTTCCCAGAACTGGAAAAGATCCTCCTCTCTGGCAGAGCCATCAGAGAGTCTAATGCCAGTCCAACAACATCTCTGGCTTTGTGGATTAGTATGTCAGTCTTCTGTGCCCCACATGCAACAGCACAGAGGATATCACTGCCACTATAGATTCAGACCAATTGTTAACAGCTCCCAGCTTTCTGTGGAAGAGAATTGTTTTCTGTTTTTGGCCCAGTTCAGTTTATGATTAATACACATTTAGATATTTATTATCATTTACCATCAGTGTGTTGAGTGTGGTGTAGATCAGTTATCCCCAATCTGTTTGGAGCCCCTTCATGCAACTACAAAAAAGTTGTGGACTCCCTTTGTCACCCTTTGCTGAAACCTTGCTTGGTTTTATGCTTTCATTTGCAAAGGTGGCAAGTAGGTAATTAATTTTCATTTTTTGAGTAGCTTATGAAATACTTTAGGTAATTTTACTTTACTCACACATTTTGACCCAAGTAATTTACTTCCCTACTTTGGAAATCTCCCCCTTTACTGAGTAAAACGTGGAATGCAGGTGGAGAAAAATTAGCCTGAACGGGTTTATGCCAAACGTTTCGGATGGCCAATCTACTCTGGTGATGTTCGGCTTAATGCCCCCTGGAAGGCATTCTCACTGATGGCCAGTGCTGAGCAAGAGATGGAGATGGAGGAGGCTGAGGGTTGCTAAGCAGAGACATTCAGTTCCTGTGGAAGAGATGAAGAAGGAAATCCATGGCCATATCTCAGCCAGCTTGTTTTATTCAAACACAAACAAGGCAATAACTATAAAATGCAAATGGTGATAAATTTGTCCAATGCAAGCAATCAGTGGGCAGAATATTTTGTGGTGCATGACACTTTGGTTCATTTCTTAAATAAGCAGTCAGTGTGCTCAGTTGTTTACGAAGGCAATTGAATTTTTGATTTATGTCGCTATAGGAAGAAAAAAAAAAAGAGGACAGTTTGTTAACAAGGAATTGCTTAAAGGGACTTGAGGCAGGAATTTGAAAAAAACCAAACATTTTTCATACTAATGGGTGATGAAGCGCTAAATACCAAAAATAATGTTTCCACCCATGTTTCTCTCCGTTGCCTTGAACAGGCTGTGTGCTGCAAAATACGCTGCAATTCAGTGTCCGAATTTCCCGCGCTGCCCTGCGGACGTGACGTCAAATGACGCTACATCCGCAGTTTTGATGCAGGAAAAAGACGGTCACGTTAAATAAAAACACTGTAAGCGATTGTTATGGATTATTCTGCCGTCAGCAAACGATCCAGATCAACTGAAAGACACTAAAAAGTGTAACTAGGGAGAAAAAGGTGAGTAAACAACATTATAGCTTCAGTTTGTGCACGCTCCCGTGACGGCTTGGCTCGTGGCTGCAGTTACCTGAAGCGGCAGTCGCGAGTTTCGTTTCTTAATCTTGCCTCAAGTCCCTTTAACATTTTTACCACCTTGGATACTTTGAATTGGTATTCTTTTCTCTCTTTTTTACTGTGCTGTTGTAAAAGTTAATCACTGCTGGATTCGATTTATAACTCGTCCTTTTTTTTTATAGCAAATAATTGAAAGAAACAAAAGCTGCTTTCAGACTTGCATTTCAGAACATGGGTGGTAAAGTCCATCCACTCTTCAAACAAGATTGTCTTTTCAAACATGCCGCTTACTCGAGGACTTATTGTGACCTGGCCACGTTCAGACATCAGGAAATATTCCAGATAAGTCAACACAGCCGCAATCTCCTTTCCACCCTGTCCAGAACATTTTCTTGTGCGTTCAGCCAAAACAACTTGCCGAAACATTTCTGCTCTTTTGACATGGAGGCTAGCCGGTACATAATAATAATACATTTTATTTGAAAGCGCCTTTTCAGAACACCCAAGGACATTGTACAGGCAGATAAAACATTACATGTCCATGACAGCACTGAGGAAAAAGAATGGAATGCATGTCTGAATCCAAATGGTATAAAGGACAAAGTGCACATTATTGCCACTTTCTAGAGCAAGTCTGAAAGGGGCTTAAAGCCAGTGTTGGCAATGTTGGAAAAATGTCTCGAACAAGCTACATTTGAAAAAATAACAATACCCAAAACCACGCTTTCAGAGCGCAGGCACGTGTGCGCCAGTGTTTTACGAGCAGGTTAACCGATAACACCCAAGTGGAGAACTCGTTAGCTTTCTCGTAAACAGCTGACGAACCTTGTTTCTAAAAGCCTCATCACTCACTTCCAACTCCCTCTGAATTTGGATATTTAAACTACAAGCCAGCATTAGCCTGTTATTACCGTTAGCATACAGTTTGTCAGTTTACTCAAAAATCAAACTGTAAACAACTTGCAGATTTATAACTTTATTACCTCAGTAGACATTGTGTCTTTTACTCTGGGCTCAGACTGAGTGTAATGTGGGTTAAACTAAAGACCAACGCAATTGAAGCAGCTCGTGCATTTGCAGGACATTAGCATCACTTCCACTTGTTGCCAGAAGGGACACACTTCTGGAAAAAAGCTGGAACTTGCACTGTACTCCTTTAAGGGTTAGGATTGGCGTGTGTCCCCCATGTGAGACACATACACTATGTTTGTTTTTGGGTGTTGCTCATAACGAGAGTTTTAGACAAAGGTGAAGTCAAACAGCTACAAATTACAGACAGCTTTTTCCAGTAAACAGAACAGAGCTTAGAAAGTGCCAGAATAAACGAGTGAGTTGTCACCTGACACAAACCTCAGAGTCAGATCAATACCTGACATTTCAACTCAATGCAAATGTGGTATTTTACACACAAATATAACCCATGTATGTTGCCATATTTACAGTGATCAAATATTTTCTATTTCACAGTCTGGGTAAAAGTGAGATTTAATCTAACAAGAAGAATTCATAAGCTCATATATGTGCAACAAATTCATGCATTTTGTTAATAGAATTTATATTGTCCTGCAGGATATTCCGTTTCTACTCTCTATCTCTCTCTCTCTCTTACTCTCTCTCTCATACACACAAAGTTTACTTTCTTTTGACCTGTTTTCCATCTCACAGACACAGTTTCAGCCACTTTGAGGGCTGCTGGAAATAAAATTCAGATTTGTGACCTGGCTGTGACTTTCTCTGGGATAGGTTTTAACTGATCCAGACTGTGAGTGAACATTTAGCTCTCAGAGAAATAACTTCAAGCTCCAACACTCCCAAACTGGGTCACATCAAATTCCCACCAGTTTGAATCAGGCATACAATATATCAAAACAATGCTGGAAAGATATTTTTTAAAGCTTGTGCGTCCATAAATAAGGATACTAATGACACCTCTGAGTGATAATGACTGGTTGAGACAACAGTGGCCTGAAGGGAACATCAATCAAACGAAACCAAGAGACCTCATCCAACCCAGTGGTCCTGCTGGGTCATCAGCCTTGCTCTGAGGCAAATACTAAAATCAGCATGTGAACATGCTCGTAGTACCAGTTGTGTATGTTGAAAATGTTCACCATGTTAATACAGAATGCTAGCATGCTAAAAAAAACCATAAAATATTACAGCAAGGAATTAAAATAATTCAAGAACACAGGAATAAGTGTCCAATTATCCCCCAAATTATTCAGTTTAAAGGTCCAAGGCTCCCTCAGGTGAAATTATTCTCTGGCTGCTTGATGTTTTTATCTAGAATTGCAGTCGCAGACAAAATCACAACTGAAATAAGCCACAGGACTTCATCCACTTTTGAGGCAACAGGGGAAGAAGGCTCTTGTGTGCTATATCCAGCCTTGGTACCATTGAATTATTATGTCACCACAAACCAGCTCCATGGCCCGGAAGAGATCATCCCTGATATAAGGTTGCCTGTCATACACATTCCATCTCCAACTGGAGAAAAGCCGTTCAATGGGGTTCAGGAAAGGGGAGTATGGTGGGATGGTATCCCATGGACCAGAACATGGTCAATGATTGTTGCCCAATTTCATCATTTACTATGATTCTATGTCTTCCTCAGCCTCTTCTTCCTCCTACCCTACCTCTCATACAAACTCCTCGCCTGTGCCTCTGATATCTTTCCATTATTAAAATGAAACTTCAACTAGCTTGCTTCAACTTTGACCTGGCTTATATTGCTCATTAGACAAGCGTTAGGGTTGCACAATTAGGGCCTAGGGCTGTAAATGCTCATTTTACACTACTTTTGTTTTTACCTTTATATTTCACTTTTTAAGCAGTTTACCTTTAACCTGATTTACATCATCTGGGTGCGTTCAACAAGTACACGCGGGGGCGTTCCCTTTCCTCACGCACTCCATCTGAGTAAGGCGACAGTTATAGGTGATTTCGTCTGGTTAGAGAATAATAGGAGCCAATCACTAATCGCGGGTGGGACTTTTGAAGGATGGGCGGCGTTTTGGCCGGATGTGATGTAGAAGCACAGGCGACAGAAAGTCGACAAAAGTCGTTCACAGACTGTACACCGCTCGTACTAGCTGTCGCCGCCGCCGCCATGTTGTTTGACTGAAGCTTTTTGAGCTTGATAACATGTTTTGATAACTCGATCCTCTATGCGTGGTGGCTCTGGTGTCGCTCTGAGTTGCGTCATTCGGTTCAACGTGAGTGGCTGAAGTAGCGTGTCAGTCAAGATGACGGACAGATCTTCTATCCAATCACATGCAAGAGTTTTAGAAAAAAAAGACTAATTTGAAATGACATCGGGTTAACTCCCTCCCCAGATGGTATTGCAAATACCAGGTGGCGGGAGTCAGGTTAGTTTACCTTGCCTTGTTTGGTATAATTTTTTCATTTTGACTCACTGTATTAACACAGTTGGCCTAAAACCATTAAAAAAAACATAAAATCTGAGTAGAAAAAACTTTGATTTTTCGTTGTGAAAACCACAAACTTGTTTCACGAATGATTTTTTATAACTTAGAATGCAAATATAAGTAGTTTGTTTTAAAAATACTTGGAAAAATTGGCCATCAAAAGAGAGATAAAACAAGAATTACATCAAAATGCAACAAAGTCTAAGGCGTTTTTTTTCCAGTTATTTACAGAACAATCAATAATCACCATGAGATGCCAAAAAGATTAATTGCTCCAATCCACAAACACGGTTCCTGTCCATCACAAGACAGACAGGAAATTACAAGTCTGATATTTCCAGGGTGTGTTAGTCCTCCTGCCCACAGGAGGCAGCCCTGAAATCTGATTTTGGTAAATTTTTTGTTACTTCCGCCACCTCCCCTCTTCCTCAGCAAAAAATGCAGCATGTTGTCACATAATTTTTCACATTGGTTGATGTGTTGCATATTCTTCGAACAGTACAGTAAAGAGGTTGTTAGGTTTTTGTGACACTTTTTTTCTTGCTTACCAGCACTTTCCATAGAATTTGCTGTTTTTCACGTTTTTTTTTCCTTCACCAACATAACTCCGGTTATATTTGGTCTATTAACATAATTTAAAAACTGGTTTATAGTTTGAAGTCTTCACTATCCAGAAAAGTTCAAATGGTGTCTCTATGTCACTGCATTTAGCTGCTATGTCATCTTAAATCGGACATGCGATCTGGACGCACCGGTGCGTCCAACAGCCCTAATGGGTTAATCTTAATGACATTGATACTGAGGTACTGCGATAACCTAACCTCATGAGCCTGAGATTTTTTTTTCCCCCGTCTCTGACATTTGAGTGACAAACCAATCAAAATGGTCGAGCAAGAAAGAAAACAAAAGAATGAAAGAAATAATGTTACAATAATGATAATTAAGAAACTAACAATCATAAACTTACAAGTATAAGACATGAATAAACTAGTAAGTGTAGATAAAGTTGAAGTGCAAAAGGTTGCTAGCTCAACATTTGTCTTGTATGCTTTTTCTTCTTTCCTCCTCATTGTGAACCATTTCCTTTTCACTTTGCCCTCAGAGTTTCAGGTGGGAAAAAAGCACATGGTCAAGCTTGGAATTAATGTACCTGGTTTGGTTGATACAGTATGATGCAAAGTATAATTATAGTTTGCTTACAGCTTACACTGGTTTACAGTTATAGATTTGGACAATTGATGATGAATGATTTCTGATGAAACTC
Source organism: Atherinomorus stipes (assembly GCA_023101725.1). Classification (NCBI taxonomy): domain Eukaryota; kingdom Metazoa; phylum Chordata; class Actinopteri; order Atheriniformes; family Atherinidae; genus Atherinomorus; species Atherinomorus stipes. The sequence goes on from JALJCO010011644.1 coordinate 307,820, forward strand.
AGCTAAAACAAAACAAAAACAGGAAAAATGTGTCCAGTTTTGAAAAGTGCAAACATAAGCACTGTTACTGCAAATAAAAATAAAAATTCACTGTCAAGTAGTTTTCCATTTTATTACTGTTGTCTCAATATGAATGTACTCTGTTGGTTTTTCAAAAATCAGCAAATGACTGTTCCTTTGTTTTCGCCTAGAGGAGACAGCCTGCTTTGACTTATTGTTGCCATGGTTTTCAGTGTCAGTGGCTGGAACGTAGGCTTTGCGCCTGATGCTGGTCAGCATCCATCCCTCAGACTCTGCAGAGATACTCGCTTGGCTGGTTTACATCCTCGTTTCTAGGCCAAACAATCTTCTCGTTTACTTGTTGCCATGGTTTAGCCATCATTTATTTTTCAGTTGTTTAAAGGCAAATGTTTTTCGCTCTTTGCCAGTTTTTACACCTGCTTTCTCGTCACTTGTCTAGCTCATATTGATGACAAAAGTGTAGCAGGAAATGAAGTATAGCACTTGACAAATGGTGCTTTTCCTATTTCAGCAGCTTGTTCATAAAATGTGTTCAGCAGTGAGTGGCAAGATTTCTGCTAATGATGGCTCTTGGTCTGGGTGTTACGTAGTCAGTCTCATCTCTGTGGGGATCCAGCTTTTATAACAGTCTGACTTTGGTTGCTGATTTGAAGCTTCTTGTTGAGTTTTCTTAAAAAAGATGAAGAAGACATGGATAACATACTGTAGACAACAATATTACAATCTTGCATGTTTCAAAACAGTCACTATTTGTTGGTTTGAATTCACGCAATTGTTTCCAACATCAGAGAGAGATTAATGCAGAATTATTTTTGAAATGTTAAAACCCCAAAAAGCTGAAGCAATAATAATCATGAACGCCTAAAAATTAAGCCCCTGTACTTAAAAATAGCTTTGATGTAACTGGTAACTTTTGCGTGATACTCCTACAAATGGTACACAACAGTTCCATGGTGGAAATTATTGTTCAATATATCAAAGACATCCTGAAGGCATGTTAAAAAGTAACCATAGGTGGCTTTTTTAATGATAAGTACTGTAGAATTGTTCAAGAAGAGTTTGAAGACTGAGTGTTGAACGTGACAACAAAATTAAATGAAAAAGTTCATTTAATCAATAAAGTTAGATTAAAACACTTGATATCACTTAATGATTTTGTTATATAAGATCAAAGCTCAGACTCCTGCAGCCCCCACCCCCGTTCAGACCCTTTAAGAACCTCTCTTTTTTTTCTGACAGCACACACCAATGTTGCTGCAAGCCTCCCTCCAGCTCCGGGTTAACTCGGTCAGTAATGAACAGATTAGACCTGAGAGGTCATGAGTCATTTAAAAATGTTCACTTTCAGCCTCAGAAGGATGTTGTGCAGAAATGATTCATCCTGCCTGGTGATTTCAAAAAGCTGCAAACAGTCTCCTGTCTGGGAAATCACATAAAAGATTTTTTTTTCTTTAAAAAAAAATAAATAAATACTCCACACACACACACACAAACACCCACCTATTTCAATCCACAGCTAACAGTTTCATTCAGTAGTCACAAACAGTTTAAAGATAAAACATCATTTCACTACTCAGAAGAAATTTTCAAGTGACCAGTGTGCCTTTTAAAGGTCAGAAATTTCTGCAATAGACTGAACCCTGTTATTTGAATCACATGGTTCGTGTCTTTCAGGGCAGTGAGCTGAGCTTCAGTGTTCACAACAGCCTGTTTAACCACATTTAGCAGATGCAGGCTGCTCCCGACTGTCAGCAGTTTGTGCTGCAGGAATACACTTTAACATATGAACACTGGCTAGCCAGTCAGTCTCTTATTGTGAATAATTAATCATCCACCTTTGATCACGTAAAGTCAAGTTAATGTAAAATGCATGGCAGAAGTGAACGCCCAATTACCAGCATGAAGTCTACTGTAAACCAAAAGGACGAGTTTTTAATAACAATAATGTTCTCACTCAGTTTCTTTTCAGGTCAGCATGAATATCGAAGGAGGGAAAACACTATACAGTTGAAACCAGAAGTTTATTTGGCAGGAGCACAAGGAAGGCCCGTACAGAATTTAACCACCAGACTCCCAGGTGAGAGTCATGCATGCTAACCGGTAAGCCAACTAAGCCAAATTACTGAGAGGCATAGTGACAGGACCCCACACTGTCACATCTCTCCCCCTCTTTCCACCATCATGTCGTCATGCTCCACGCAGGCTGCCACCAATTACAAATCCATGGAGCTACTACCAGTGCTACATGGATCCTGCTAACAACGCCAAAATGTAGCAGGTGCGCAAGGAGGACCCATGTGGGATTCGATCCCCTGAATCCTGGGTGAGTAATGCATGCCAACCAATCAGCCAAGGGGATATCACTGTAGCCAAGTAGCCAGGGTGCATGATCAATCAAAGGCATAATGACAAACCCCACACCGTCACATCCTGTAGTGGGGCAGAAGATGCTGAGCCAGAGAGAGAAGTGCCAGGGAATGGGCTAGACGGGTACCCAAGAAGAAACAGCAGCCAGAAGAGCAGAAAGATCGGGACGGGTGGCAGTGGTGCTGACCGACTGAGGTGGAGAGGAGAATATGACCAAAGCAAAAATAGATGAGTGTGAAGGAATATTTAATCCACACATCTACGAGAATGGGCTGTGTGATCTGTTGGAAATGTTCTCAGTGTCTACCCTTCTTTGAACAGTTGAGCATGGGGCAGCGGCAGGAATGGTAATGACGAATCATCACCACAACTAAGGGTGGGGGAAGGGAAGATCCTTGGGTCTTGCAAAGATGTTTGGCTGCATGCTTAGGGTTGCTGTCCATTTGGAGGACCCATTTGTACCCAAGCTTTGACTTCCTGGCTGATGGTTTGAGATAATACTTCAATATTTACAAATAATGTTCTTTTTTATTCATGACACCATCTATTTTATGAAGTGCACAAGTTCCTCCTGCAACAGGACAGCCCCACAACATAATGCCACCACCCTCATACTTTGCAATTGGAATGATGTTCTCAGGTTTACAAGTTGGTAAAGAACTCATTTGATTGTGGATAATGAAACATTCTTTCCAGCTTCAGCCATCATCTCCGCAAGGTCTTTAATCAAATCAAATCAAACTTTATCTATAAAGCGCTTTTCCTGCCAAAGCCAACCCAAAGTGCTTTGCAAGACAATAAAAAAACAAATGCATTTTAAGATAAAAACAAGCCTTCACACACCCTAGCACAAAACCCAGCACACATAACTATAAACATTTGCCCCCCCCCCCCCCCCCACACACACACACACACACACACACCCACACACCCATACACACACACAAACACTTAACTGTACGTATAACTTCCGACCCCTATATGTCACTTAAATAAAAACACAAAGAGTAATAAACATCTGGCTTGACCTGCTGTGAGGAAGCGATATCTTGTGGATCCATTCACACCAGGAGCCAGACATGGTCACAGAGGGCATTACTGCAGGGACCAACCAGATCAGGGCAGGGCAGGGTCCACACCAGTGAGAGGGCTGCAGTGCCGGGCCCCAGCCACCAGGACAAGGGGAGCCACCCACCAGCTCTCTCCAGACCAAGTAGGCAAAGCTCCCAGAGTGAAGGATCCCCATGAGGAAACACTGGTGTTAGCTCTTTAGCTCTCACACATCTCAGACCAAACTATGCTCATCTCTGGGACACAGAACATGTCTCAGCTGGACATTCCCACGTTGTCTATAGACTAATCCGACAAGCGTTTTGTGTGTTGCGCCATTGCAATGGGGATGAGTCCCAATTACCTCCTATCTGCCAACATGGAAAGCAGTGTGAATATCTGGATTTCCAACGATGGACAGTTGTCTAAGGTAATGATAACCTATAGGTATTTTATCCGGAGATCTACAATATAAAGTATTCTGACATTTATTTATTTTATCTTTTTTTCCATCGGAGCATTAATTTAAACTATTATTTATCTGGAAACTGGCTTCAATGACAAGCAAATATGGAAACTGGAATAACACGGAAATCTTGTGATTACTTAAAAAAAGTTTTAAAAACTTAACTCTTTCAAAGGTCATTACTTCTCTATTTTGTCATATATTTGACTTTTGGTATTAAGAACTGCAGCTACAGACCAGTCTGATTCTCATCTGTTCTCATTACACATGTACAGAACCCCCCCCCCCCCCCCCATGGCAATGGCAGATGGTCTAGTTGAGGCGTTTATACTTAGTCTATACTGAAGATAAGTGTTTCAACAAATGAACGTGGAATCTTCAAAACATCTGGAAATTGCACCTAAGGATGAACCAGACTTCTGGAGCTCCACAATCTCTTCCTGTTATCTCTGCTGATTTCTTTTGATTTTTCCATAATGTCAAACAAGAAAGCAATGTGTATGAGGCGTGGTCTTAAAATACCTGCACAAGTGTGCCTCAATTAACTCAGATGTTGCCAGTTAACCAATTAGAAGCTCTAAAATCCATGTCATCATCAAATGGGTTGTCCGATATTGTTTGGCGTACTGTAGTAATCTTTGTGTATGTAAACCTCTGACCTCGAAGAAAGAAATCAAGTCTTCACTGAAATATTATCGGATCTGATTTAATTTCCAACAGTGAGATTAAAAGTTTATGTTGTATGTAAATGTCTGGTTTAGTGGGATAGAGGCAGCAATACTTTTTATTCGTAGAGTTCTTTGCCCTCAATTAGATGCCTATCTAGTGTTCAGTCACTTCATTAGAGCATCTTTGCTGATGCAATTGGAGATATTAAGAATGCATCATGTTCAAAATGTAAACTAAAACTGAAGAACAAATTAAATGAAAATGAAGGAAAATATTGAGTGTAATATATAAATATTACACTCAATATTACATATTGAGTGAGACTGTTTGTCTCTTTTTTTCCTAAATAATATAACATACAGTACATAAAACATAACAATAATAAGTAAAAACTAACAGTGCAACAATAATGAACTAATCAGTCAGTCTTGTTCTTCAGGGTGATGCTGCTGGCAGGATTGAATTCCTGCATCTCTCCATCCTACAGAGAACCTGACGCAGTCTACCAATGAACACACTCTGTTGATTCTTCTCTGTGTTGTGGAGAGGGTGGGAAGAGTCCTCCATCATCTTCATCAGCTTGTGCAGCATTCTTTTTTTAACAATCAGCTCTAGCGGCTCCAGAGTTATCCCCAGCACAGAACCAGCTCTCTTGATCAGCTTGTTTAGTTTCTTCAAGTCTCTGGTTCTGATGCTGCTGCCCCAGCAGATGCTGCAAAGCTAATTGCACTTTCCACAACAGATTTATAGAAGATCTGAAGCATCTTTGTGCAGAGGTTGAATGATCTCAGCTTCCTTAAGAAGTAGAGTCTGCTCTCTGACCTTTCTTGTAGATGTAGTCAGTGTTACATTTCCAGTCGAGTCTGTTGTCCAGCTGAACTCCAGGTATTTGTAGCTCTTCACCACCTCCACCTCCTCTTCCAGGATGTAGACAGTACTATGCTGCTTGTTCTTGCTCCTCCTGAAGTCAACAATCATCTCTTTAGTCTTGCTGATATTTAAGATGAGGTGATTGTTACCACACCGTTTCACAAACTGATTGACCAGTTCCCTGCACTCCGCTTCTTGTCCATCACTGATACACCCCTCAACTGCAGAGTCATCAGAGTATTTCTGCAGATGACAGGACTCAGAGTTGTACTGGAAGTCTGAGGTGTACAGTGTGAAGAGGAATGGTGAGAGAACAGTTCATTGCGGTGCTCAGTGCTGCTGACCACCATCTCAGACACACAACATTTCGGTTTCACAAACTGTGGTCTGTTTGTTAGGTAGTCATAAATCCAGGTGGTTGTGGAGGGATCCACCTGGAAGTTATGGAGCTTCTCACTTAGCAAAGCAGGCTGAATAGTATTGAAGACACTTGAAAAATCAAAGAACATGACCCTCAAAGTGCTGCCTGACTGGTCCAGATGAGAGTGGGCTCTCTGAAGCAGGAAGGTGATGGCGTCTTCAACCCCAAGCCCATTGCGATATGCGAACTGTAATGGATCCTGAAAGGAGTTAACTTGCTTGTTGAGGTGAGCCAGAAAGAGTCTCTCCACGACTTTCTAATGTGAGATGTCAGTGCAACTGGTCTGTAGTCATTTGGTTCAGCTGGTTGTGGTTTTTTAGGGACAGGAACAAGACAGGATGTTTTCCACAGCACCGGAACTCTGTTCTGTCTCAGGCTGGTGTTAAAAAGGTGCTGGAGAATCAGACATAGTTGTTCTGAGCAGGTCTTGAGAACTCTGAGACTGACACCATCTGGACCTGCAGCCTTGTTCCGGTTCAGTTTCTCCGGTTGTTTCTTGACCTGGTTGCAGGAGACAGTCAGGAGGTGGAGGCAGAGGAGGTCTCAGGATGTCCTGATGTGGAGGGAGATGAGGCTGTGTTCAGGTCCATGACTGAGCTGCAGGGGGACAGAGTGGAAGTGGGACAGGAAAGCTGTGGGCTCATGGAGGGTGTGTGGTGTGTTGGGTTGGCAGCGGGGGGGGGGGGGGGGGGGGGTTGAACCTATTGAAGAACATGTTCAGTTCGTTAGCTCTGTCCAGACCTCCATCAGTCTGGTCCCCCTTTAACTTAAAGCCGGTGATCTTCTTCATTCCCGACCACACATCCCTCACATTGTTCTGCTGGAGCTGGCTCTCCAACTTCTTCCTGTAGTCCTCCTTGCACTTCTTAGTCTGTGTTTTCAGTTGTTTTTGTGTGATCTTCAAAAACGTCCCAATAACATCCATCCCTGAAAGCTTTCTTTTTGATGTTCAGCAGCTTTTTCAGGTCACTGGTGATCCAGGGTTTGTTATTGGGGAAACACCTCACTGTTCTTGTTGGAACGATGTTGTCCACACAGAAGTTTATATAATCTGTCACACACTCAGTCATGGTGTTGATGTCATCTCCATGAGGTTCACAGAGGACATTCCAGTCTGTGGCCTCAAAGCACCCTCTCAGATCATCTTCAGCCTCAGTAGACCAGGTTTCAATTGTCTTCCTAATGACTGGTTGCTGCTGAACGATGAGCTTGTAAGGTGGAGGTGAGAAGAACCAGATTATGGTCAGATCTTCCCAAAAGGAGGCAAGGCAGAGGAGCAGTACGCATTCTTAATATTTGCATAAAATAAGTCCAACATCTTATTTTCTCTGGTGGAGCAGCTGACAAACTGCTGGTAATTTGTTAACATAGCAGAGAGGAGACGTTATTGAAATCTCCAGAAATCGTCATGGATGAGTTTGGATGCTGTATTTGTAGTCTAGCCACGACGGAGCTGATGACATCACAAGCTGTCTCTGGTGTGGTACCTGGTATTATGTAAACCACTACCAGAATAACACAGGCAGACTCTGGCTAAACGATATGGACAAA
>JALJCO010011645.1:0-26013 GCA_023101725.1 Atherinomorus stipes
AGGTCTGAGTCCATCACTACAGCCAGATTTGATTTTGATTTTGATTTGATTTTGATTCTTTATTGAACATAAGACATTTAAAAACAAACAAGAAACCAAAAGAAAGTAGTGCTCCAAAGAGAAAAAATAAAGAGAAAAAAATAAATAAATAAATAAAATAGATGTCTTTGTCCAAAAGGAGTGGGAAGAAGGCGGTGCTTCTTCCCACCACCAACAAACCACCAACCAGATTTCTGGCCTGGTTGGTGGTTTTTGTCTGAGTCCATCACTACAGCCAGATTTCTGGCCTGGTTGGTGGTTTTTAGGTGTATGGACTGAAGTTCTGTGACGACCTGCTGTCGTTTCTCTTTGGCTCCAAAAACAATCACCTCAGTTTTGTTTTTGTTCAGCTGAAAGAAAGTTGAAGCACATCCAGTCATTAATCTCATCAATACATTTACTAAGAGCCTGTACACGGCCCCGGTCTCCTGGTGACACTGTAAAGATACAGAACATACAGTGAGGTTTTACACGATGAAATGATGGGAAAGCAGCCAGATTGTAGCTTCTGTACCACATGATGGTGGAAGCCTGGTTCTGATCACGGTCAGGTCCAGGGATCAGGTTCAGGTTCTGATGAGCTTGTTCTTCGTGGCCAGACCTCCAGTCTGTCCACCGAGTAATGAGGCGGCACCGTTCTCGCTTTAACAGTTTTACTTTCTTGTTTCTGAGGTTAATCAGCTGACTGTCAGGTTGATGAACATGCTTGGAGATGTGGAGCCGTTTGTGTCTGAGCTCTTCATTCATGTGGACATTGTTGTTTCAGAGTGTGTGTGTGTGTGTGTGTTTCAGATCATATCCTGTAGTTACGACATCAGAAAAGTTGCACTGCCAACCCGTCTTCTACTACTGTTTTTATTTCTCTTTCAAGCATTCTCCCTCCGTCCTCTCACTCTAATCCCTATCTTCCTCTTATTCTTTCATTTCCCGTAGACGAAGGTTCAGAGCTGAGTTCAGGCCGTGACACCCCCGCAAGTAGTTCATCCCGCCAGGGGGTTGGCGATCAAACAGAGGAGAAAGGCAAGAAAGACAAGAAAAAGAAAGCAAAGACCAAGAAGAAAGACAAGAACAAAGGGAAAGGGAAGGAGAAGGAGAAGAAGAAAGCGGAGGAGCCAGAGGAGACAGAAAAGAAGAGTAAGAAGATCGGCTTCGGCCTGTTGAGGTGAGTTAAAGGATTTTGTTTTCCATTTTGCTGCTTTGTCTGCTCCGTGATTTGATGCAGTCAACTCTGCCGCCGCAGCAGAGCGTCAGTGCTGCAGCAGCAGAGCGTCAGTGCTGCAGCAGCAGAGCGTCAGTGCTGCAGCAGCAGAGCGTCAGTGCTGCAGCAGCAGAGCGTCAGTGATGCAGCAGCAGAGCGTCAGTGATGCAGCAGCAGAGCGTCAGTGATGCAGCAGAGCGTCAGTGATGCAGCATAGCGTCACTGATGCAGCAGCAGGGCGTCAGTGCCGCAGCAGCAGAGCGTCGGTGCCGCAGCGGCAGAGTGTCGGTGCTGCAGCAGCAGAGCGTCAGTGCTGCAGCAGCAGAGCGTAAGTAATGCAGCAGCAGAGCGTCAGTGCTGCAGCAGCAGAGCGTCAGTAATGCAGCAGCAGAGCATCAGTGATGCAACAGCAGAGCGTCAGTGTTGCAGCAGCAGAGCGTCAGTGCTGCAGCAGAGCGTCAGTGTTGCAGCAGAGCGTCAGTGCTGCAGCAGCAGAGCGTCAGTGTTGCAGCAGAGCGTCAGTGTTGCAGCAGAGCGTCAGTGTTGCAGCAGAGCGTCAGTGTTGCAGCAGAGCGTCAGTGATGCAGCAGAGCGTCAGTGATGCAGCAGCAGAGCGTCAGTGCCGCAGCAGCAGAGCGTCAGTGCCGCAGCAGCAGAGCGTCAGTGCCGCAGCAGCAGAGCGTCAGTAATGCAGCAGCAGAGCATCAGTGATGCAACAGCAGAGCGTCAGTGTTGCAGCAGCAGAGCGTCAGTGCTGCAGCAGAGCGTCAGTGTTGCAGCAGAGCGTCAGTGCTGCAGCAGCAGAGCGTCAGTGTTGCAGCAGAGCGTCAGTGCCGCAGCAGAGCGTCAGTGTTGCAGCAGAGCGTCAGTGATGCAGCAGAGCGTCAGTGATGCAGCAGCAGAGCGTCAGTGCCGCAGCAGCAGAGCGTCGGTGCCGCAGCGGCAGAGCGTCAGTGCCGCAGCGGCAGAGCGTCAGTGCCGCAGCAGCAGAGCGTCAGTAATGCAGCAGCAGAGCGTCAGTGCTGCAGCAGCAGAGCGTCAGTAATGCAGCAGCAGAGCATCAGTGATGCAACAGCAGAGCGTCAGTGTTGCAGCAGAGCGTCAGTGATGCAGTGGCAGAGCGTCAGCGATGCAGCAGAGCGTCAGTGATGCAACGGCAGAGCGTCAGTGATGCAACGGCAGAGCGTCAGTGCTGCAGCAGCAGAGCGTCAGTGCTGCAGCAGCAGAGCGTCAGTGCTGCAGCAGCGCTTCAGTGTTGCAGCAGAGCGTCAGTGCTGCAGCAGCAGAGCGTCAGTGTTGCAGCAGAGCGTCAGTGTTGCAGCAGAGCGTCAGTGCTGCAGCAGAGCGTCAGTGTTGCAGCAGAGCGTCAGTGATGCAGCAGCAGAGCGTCAGTGCTGCAGCAGAGCGTCAGTGCTGCAGCAGCAGAGCGTCAGTGTTGCAGCAGAGCGTCAGTGCTGCAGCAGCAGAGCGTCAGTGTTGCAGCAGAGCGTCAGTGCAGCAGCAGAGCGTCAGTGCTGCAGCAGAGCGTCAGTGATGCAGCAGAGCGTCAGTGTTGCAGCAGAGCGTCAGTGCTGCAGCAGAGCGTCAGTGCTGCAGCAGAGCGTCAGTGTTGCAGCAGCAGAGCGTCAGTGCTGCAGCAGAGCGTCAGTGCTGCAGCAGAGCGTCAGTGATGCAACGGCAGAGCGTCAGTGCAGCAGCGGCAGAGCGGCAGTGCCGCAGCGGCAGAGCGTCAGTGCAGCAGCGGCAGAGCGTCAGTGCAGCAGCGGCAGAGCGTCAGTGCAGCAGCGGCAGTGCCGCAGCGGCAGAGCGGCAGTGCCGCAGCGGCAGAGCGTCAGTGCAGCAGCGGAGCGTCAGTGCTGCAGCAGAGCGTCAGTGCTGCAGCAGAGCGTCAGTGATGCAACGGCAGAGCGTCAGTGCAGCAGCGGCAGAGCGGCAGTGCCGCAGCGGCAGAGCGTCAGTGCAGCAGCGGCAGAGCGTCAGTGCAGCAGCGGCAGAGCGTCAGTGCAGCAGCGGCAGTGCCGCAGCGGCAGAGCGGCAGTGCCGCAGCGGCAGAGCGTCAGTGCAGCAGCGGCAGAGCGTCAGTGATGCAGCGGCAGAGCGTCAGTGCAGCAGCGGCAGAGCGTCAGTGCAGCAGCGGCAGAGCGTCAGTGCAGCGGCGGCAGAGCGTCAGTGATGCAGCGGCAGAGCGTCAGTGCAGCAGCGGCAGAGCGTCAGTGATGCAGCGGCAGAGCGTAAGTGATGCAGCGGAAGAGCGTCAGTGCAGCAGCGGCAGAGCGTCAGTGCCGCAGCGGCAGAGCGTCAGTGATGCAGCGGCAGAGCGGCAGTGCAGCAGCGGCAGAGCGTCAGTGCAGCAGCGGCAGAGCGTCAGTTATGCAGCGGCAGAGCGTCAGTGATGCAGCTGCAGAGCGTCAGTGATGCAGCGGCAGAGCGTCAGTGCCGCAGCGGCAGAGCGTCAGTGATGCAGCGGCAGAGCGTCAGTGATGCAGCGGCAGAGCGTCAGTGCCGCAGCGGCAGAGCGTCAGTGCAGCAGCGGCAGAGCAGCAGCGGCAGAGCGTCAGTGCAGCAGCGGCAGAGCGTCAGTGCAGCAGCGGCAGAGCGTCAGTGCAACAGCGGCAGAGCGTCAGTGCAGCAGCGGCAGAGCGTCAGTGCAGCAGCGGCAGAGCGTCAGTGATACAGCGGCAGAGCGTCAGTGCAGCAGCGGCAGAGCGTCAGTGCAGCAGCGGCAGAGCGTCAGTGATACAGCGGCAGAGCGTCAGTGCAGCAGCGGCAGAGCGTCAGTGCAGCAGCGGCAGAGCGTCAGTGCAGCAGCGGCAGAGCGTCAGTGCAGCAGCGGCAGAGCGTCAGTGATACAGCGGCAGAGCGTCAGTGCAGCAGCGGCAGAGCGTCAGTGCAGCAGCGGCAGAGCGTCAGTGATACAGCGGCAGAGCAGCAGCGGCAGAGCGTCAGTGCAGCAGCGGCAGAGCGTCAGTGCAGCAGCGGCAGAGCGTCAGTGCAGCAGCAGCAGAGCGTCAGTGCAGCAGCAGCAGAGCGTCAGTGCCGCAGCAGCAGAGCGTCAGTGCCGCAGCAGCAGAGCGTCAGTAATGCAGCAGCAGAGCGTCAGTGATGCAACAGCAGAGCGTCAGTGTTGCAGCAGCAGAGCGTCAGTGCTGCAGCAGAGCGTCAGTGTTGCAGCAGAGCGTCAGTGCTGCAGCAGCAGAGCGTCAGTGTTGCAGCAGAGCGTCAGTGTTGCAGCAGAGCGTCAGTGTTGCAGCAGAGCGTCAGTGATGCAGCAGAGCGTCAGTGATGCAGCAGCAGAGCGTCAGTGCCACAGCAGCAGAGCGTCGGTGCCGCAGCGGCAGAGCGTCAGTGCCGCAGCGGCAGAGCGTCAGTGCCGCAGCAGCAGAGCGTCAGTAATGCAGCAGCAGAGCGTCAGTGCTGCAGCAGCAGAGCTGGTCAGTAATGCAGCAGCAGAGCATCAGTGATGCAACAGCAGAGCGTCAGTGTTGCAGCAGAGAGTCAGTGATGCAGTGGCAGAGCGTCAGTGATGCAGTGGCAGAGCGTCAGTGATGCAACGGCAGAGCGTCAGTGATGCAACGGCAGAGCGTCAGTGCTGCAGCGGCAGAGCGTCAGTGCCGCAGCGGCAGAGCGTCAGTGCCGCAGCGGCAGAGCGTCAGTGCCGCAGCGGCAGAGCGTCAGTGCAGCAGCGGCAGAGCGTCAGTGCAGCAGCGGCAGAGCGTCAGTGCAGCAGCGGCAGAGCGTCAGTGATACAGCGGCAGAGCGTCAGTGCAGCAGCGGCAGAGCGTCAGTGCAGCAGCGGCAGAGCGTCAGTGATGCAGCGGCAGAGCGTCAGTGCAGCAGCGGCAGAGCGTCAGTGCAGCAGCGGCAGAGCGTCAGTGCAGCAGCGGCAGAGCGTCAGTGCAGCAGCGGCAGAGCGTCAGTGATACAGCGGCAGAGCGTCAGTGCAGCAGCGGCAGAGCGTCAGTGCAGCAGCGGCAGAGCGTCAGTGATACAGCGGCAGAGCAGCAGCGGCAGAGCGTCAGTGCAGCAGCGGCAGAGCGTCAGTGCAGCAGCGGCAGAGCGTCAGTGCAGCAGCAGCAGAGCGTCAGTGCAGCAGCAGCAGAGCGTCAGTGCCGCAGCAGCAGAGCGTCAGTGCCGCAGCAGCAGAGCGTCAGTAATGCAGCAGCAGAGCGTCAGTGATGCAACAGCAGAGCGTCAGTGTTGCAGCAGCAGAGCGTCAGTGCTGCAGCAGAGCGTCAGTGTTGCAGCAGAGCGTCAGTGCTGCAGCAGCAGAGCGTCAGTGTTGCAGCAGAGCGTCAGTGTTGCAGCAGAGCGTCAGTGTTGCAGCAGAGCGTCAGTGATGCAGCAGAGCGTCAGTGATGCAGCAGCAGAGCGTCAGTGCCACAGCAGCAGAGCGTCGGTGCCGCAGCGGCAGAGCGTCAGTGCCGCAGCGGCAGAGCGTCAGTGCCGCAGCAGCAGAGCGTCAGTAATGCAGCAGCAGAGCGTCAGTGCTGCAGCAGCAGAGCGTCAGTAATGCAGCAGCAGAGCATCAGTGATGCAACAGCAGAGCGTCAGTGTTGCAGCAGAGCGTCAGTGATGCAGTGGCAGAGCGTCAGTGATGCAGTGGCAGAGCGTCAGTGATGCAACGGCAGAGCGTCAGTGATGCAACGGCAGAGCGTCAGTGCTGCAGCGGCAGAGCGTCAGTGCCGCAGCGGCAGAGCGTCAGTGCCGCAGCGGCAGAGCGTCAGTGCCGCAGCGGCAGAGCGTCAGTGCAGCAGCGGCAGAGCGTCAGTGCAGCAGCGGCAGAGCGTCAGTGCAGCAGCGGCAGAGCGTCAGTGATGCAGCGGCAGAGCGTCAGTGATGCAGCGGGAGAGCGTCAGTGCAGCAGCGGCAGAGCGTCAGTGCCGCAGCGGCAGAGCGTCAGTGATGCAGCGGCAGAGCGGCAGTGCAGCAGCGGCAGAGCGGCAGTGCAGCAGCGGCAGAGCGTCAGTGATGCAGCGGCAGAGCGTCAGTGATGCAGCTGCAGAGCGTCAGTGATGCAGCGGCAGAGCGTCAGTGATGCAGCGGCAGAGCGTCAGTGCCGCAGCGGCAGAGCGTCAGTGATGCAGCGGCAGAGCGTCAGTGATGCAGCGGCAGAGCGGCAGTGCCGCAGCGGCAGAGCGGCAGTGCCGCAGCGGCAGAGCGTCAGTGCAGCAGCGGCAGAGCGTCAGTGCAGCAGCGGCAGAGCGTCAGTGCAGCAGCGGCAGAGCGTCAGTGCAGCAGCGGCAGAGCGTCAGTGCCGCAGCGGCAGAGCGTCAGTGCCGCAGCGGCAGAGCGTCAGTGCCGCAGCGGCAGAGCGTCAGTGCCGCAGCGGCAGAGCGTCAGTGCAGCAGCGGCAGAGCGTCAGTGCAGCAGCGGCAGAGCGTCAGTGCAGCAGCGGCAGAGCGTCAGTGCAGCAGCGGCAGAGCGTCAGTGATACAGCGGCAGAGCGTCAGTGCAGCAGCGGCAGAGCGTCAGTGCAGCAGCGGCAGAGCGTCAGTGCAGCAGCGGCAGAGCGTCAGTGATGCAGCGGCAGAGCGTCAGTGATGCAGCGGGAGAGCGTCAGTGCAGCAGCGGCAGAGCGTCAGTGCCGCAGCGGCAGAGCGTCAGTGATGCAGCGGCAGAGCGGCAGTGCAGCAGCGGCAGAGCGTCAGTGCAGCAGCGGCAGAGCGTCAGTGATGCAGCGGCAGAGCGTCAGTGATGCAGCGGCAGAGCGTCAGTGCCGCAGCGGCAGAGCGTCAGTGCAGCAGCGGCAGAGCGTCAGTGATGCAGCGGCAGAGTGTCAGTGATGCAGCTGCAGAGCGTCAGTGATGCAGCGGCAGAGCGTCAGTGCCGCAGCGGCAGAGCGTCAGTGATGCAGCGGCAGAGCGTCAGTGATGCAGCGGCAGAGTGTCAGTGCAGCAGCGGCAGAGCGTCAGTGCAGCAGCGGCAGAGCGTCAGTGCAGCAGCGGCAGAGCGTCAGTCACACAGCGGCAGAGCGTCAGTGCAGCAGCGGCAGAGCGTCAGTGCAGCAGCGGCAGAGCGTCAGTGCAGCAGCGGCAGAGCAGCAGCGGCAGAGCGTCAGTGCAGCAGCGGCAGAGCGTCAGTGCAGCAGCGGCAGAGCGTCAGTGCAGCAGCGGCAGAGCGTCAGTGCAGCAGCGGCAGAGCGTCAGTGCAGCAGCGGCAGAGCGTCAGTGCAGCAGCGGCAGAGCGTCAGTGATACAGCGGCAGAGCGTCAGTGCAGCAGCGGCAGAGCGTCAGTGCAGCAGCGGCAGAGCGTCAGTGCAGCAGCGGCAGAGCGTCAGTGCAGCAGCGGCAGAGCGTCAGTGCAGCAGCGGCAGAGCAGCAGCGGCAGAGCGTCAGTGCAGCAGCGGCAGAGCGTCAGTGCAGCAGCGGCAGAGCGTCAGTGCAGCAGCGGCAGAGCGTCAGTGATACAGCGGCAGAGCGTCAGTGCAGCAGCGGCAGAGCGTCAGTGCAGCAGCGGCAGAGCGTCAGTGCAGCAGCGGCAGAGCGTCAGTGATACAGCGGCAGAGCGTCAGTGCAGCAGCGGCAGAGCGTCAGTGCAGCAGCGGCAGAGCGTCAGTGCAGCAGCGGCAGAGCGTCAGTGCAGCAGCAGCAGAGCGTCAGTGCAGCAGCGGCAGAGCGTCAGTGATGCAGCGGCAGAGCGTCAGTGATGCAGCGGGAGAGCGTCAGTGCAGCAGCGGCAGAGCGTCAGTGCCGCAGCGGCAGAGCGTCAGTGATGCAGCGGCAGAGCGGCAGTGCAGCAGCGGCAGAGCGTCAGTGCAGCAGCGGCAGAGCGTCAGTGATGCAGCGGCAGAGCGTCAGTGATGCAGCTGCAGAGCGTCAGTGATGCAGCGGCAGAGCGTCAGTGCCGCAGCGGCAGAGCGTCAGTGATGCAGCGGCAGAGCGTCAGTGATGCAGCTGCAGAGCGTCAGTGATGCAGCGGCAGAGCGTCAGTGCAGCAGCGGCAGAGCGTCAGTGCAGCAGCGGCAGAGCAGCAGCGGCAGAGCGTCAGTGCAGCAGCGGCAGAGCGTCAGTGCAGCAGCGGCAGAGCGTCAGTGCAGCAGCGGCAGAGCGTCAGTGCAGCAGCGGCAGAGCGTCAGTGCAGCAGCGGCAGAGCGTCAGTGCAGCAGCGGCAGAGCGTCAGTGCAGCAGCGGCAGAGCGTCAGTGATACAGCGGCAGAGCGTCAGTGCAGCAGCGGCAGAGCGTCAGTGCAGCAGCGGCAGAGCGTCAGTGCAGCAGCAGCAGAGCGTCAGTGCAGCAGCGGCAGAGCGTCAGTGATGCAGCGGCAGAGCGTCAGTGATGCAGCGGGAGAGCGTCAGTGCAGCAGCGGCAGAGCGTCAGTGCCGCAGCGGCAGAGCGTCAGTGATGCAGCGGCAGAGCGTCAGTGCAGCAGCGGCAGAGCGTCAGTGCAGCAGCGGCAGAGCGTCAGTGATGCAGCGGCAGAGCGTCAGTGATGCAGCTGCAGAGCGTCAGTGATGCAGCGGCAGAGCGTCAGTGCCGCAGCGGCAGAGCGTCAGTGATGCAGCGGCAGAGCGTCAGTGATGCAGCGGCAGAGCGTCAGTGCCGCAGCGGCAGAGCGTCAGTGATGCAGCGGCAGAGCGTCAGTGCCGCAGCGGCAGAGCGTCAGTGCAGCAGCGGCAGAGCGTCAGTGCAGCAGCGGCAGAGCGTCAGTGCAGCAGCGGCAGAGCGTCAGTGATGAGGCGGCAGAGCGTCAGTGCAGCAGCAGAGCGTCAGTGCCGCAGCAGCAGAGCGTCAGTGCAGCAGCGGCAGAGCGTCAGTGCCGCAGCGGCAGAGCGTCAGTGCAGCAGCGGCAGAGCGTCAGTGCAGCAGCAGAGCGTCAGTGCCGCAGCAGCAGCGGCAGAGCGTCAGTGCAGCAGCGGCAGAGCGTCAGTGCAGCAGCGGCAGAGCGTCAGTGCAGCAGCGGCAGAGCGTCAGTGCAGCAGCGGCAGAGCGTCAGTGCAGCAGCAGCAGAGCGTCAGTGCAGCAGCAGCAGAGCGTCAGTGCCGCAGCAGCAGAGCGTCAGTGCCGCAGCAGCAGAGCGTCAGTGCCGCAGCAGCAGAGCGTCAGTGCCGCAGCAGCAGAGCGTCAGTAATGCAGCAGCAGAGCGTCAGTGATGCAACAGCAGAGCGTCAGTGTTGCAGCAGCAGAGCGTCAGTGCTGCAGCAGAGCGTCAGTGTTGCAGCAGAGCGTCAGTGCTGCAGCAGCAGAGCGTCAGTGTTGCAGCAGAGCGTCAGTGTTGCAGCAGAGCGTCAGTGTTGCAGCAGAGCGTCAGTGATGCAGCAGAGCGTCAGTGATGCAGCAGCAGAGCGTCAGTGCCGCAGCAGCAGAGCGTCGGTGCCGCAGCGGCAGAGTGTCAGTGCCGCAGCGGCAGAGCGTCAGTGCTGCAGCAGCAGAGCGTCAGTAATGCAGCAGCAGAGCGTCAGTGCTGCAGCAGCAGAGCGTCAGTAAT
Source organism: Atherinomorus stipes (assembly GCA_023101725.1). Classification (NCBI taxonomy): domain Eukaryota; kingdom Metazoa; phylum Chordata; class Actinopteri; order Atheriniformes; family Atherinidae; genus Atherinomorus; species Atherinomorus stipes. The sequence continues at coordinate 9,664 of JALJCO010011645.1, forward strand.
GCAGCAGCAGAGCATCAGTGATGCAACAGCAGAGCGTCAGTGTTGCAGCAGAGCGTCAGTGATGCAGTGGCAGAGCGTCAGTGATGCAACGGCAGAGCGTCAGTGATGCAACGGCAGAGCGTCAGTGATGCAACGGCAGAGCGTCAGTGATGCAACGGCAGAGCGTCAGTGATGCAGCAGCAGAGCGTCAGTGCTGCAGCAGCAGAGCGTCAGTGCTGCAGCAGCGCGTCAGTGTTGCAGCAGAGCGTCAGTGCTGCAGCAGCAGAGCGTCAGTGTTGCAGCAGAGCGTCAGTGTTGCAGCAGAGCGTCAGTGTTGCAGCAGAGCGTCAGTGTTGCAGCAGAGCGTCAGTGTTGCAGCAGCAGAGCGTCAGTGCTGCAGCAGAGCGTCAGTGCTGCAGCAGAGCGTCAGTGCTGCAGCAGCAGAGCGTCAGTGTTGCAGCAGAGCGTCAGTGTTGCAGCAGAGCGTCAGTGCTGCAGCAGAGCGTCAGTGATGCAGCAGAGCGTCAGTGTTGCAGCAGAGCGTCAGTGATGCAGCAGCAGAGCGTCAGTGCTGCAGCAGAGCGTCAGTGTTGCAGCAGCAGAGCGTCAGTGCTGCAGCAGAGCGTCAGTGATGCAACGGCAGAGCGTCAGTGCAGCAGCGGCAGAGCGGCAGTGCCGCAGCGGCAGAGCGTCAGTGCAGCAGCGGCAGAGCGTCAGTGCAGCAGCGGCAGAGCGGCAGTGCCGCAGCGGCAGAGCGTCAGTGCAGCAGCGGCAGAGCGTCAGTGCAGCAGCGGCAGAGCGTCAGTGCAGCAGCGGCAGAGCGTCAGTGATGCAGCGGCAGAGCGTCAGTGATGCAGCGGGAGAGCGTCAGTGCAGCAGCGGCAGAGCGTCAGTGCCGCAGCGGCAGAGCGTCAGTGATGCAGCGGCAGAGCGGCAGTGCAGCAGCGGCAGAGCGTCAGTGCAGCAGCGGCAGAGCGTCAGTGATGCAGCGGCAGAGCGTCAGTGATGCAGCTGCAGAGCGTCAGTGATGCAGCGGCAGAGCGTCAGTGCCGCAGCGGCAGAGCGTCAGTGATGCAGCGGCAGAGCGTCAGTGATGCAGCGGCAGAGTGTCAGTGCCGCAGCGGCAGAGCGGCAGTGCCGCAGCGGCAGAGCGTCAGTGCAGCAGCGGCAGAGCGTCAGTGCAGCAGCGGCAGAGCGTCAGTGCAGCAGCGGCAGAGCGTCAGTGCAGCAGCGGCAGAGCGTCAGTGCAGCAGCGGCAGAGCGTCAGTGATGAGGCGGCAGAGCGTCAGTGCAGCAGCAGAGCGTCAGTGCCGCAGCGGCAGAGCGTCAGTGCCGCAGCGGCAGAGCGTCAGTGCCGCAGCGGCAGAGCGTCAGTGCAGCAGCGGCAGAGCGTCAGTGCAGCAGCGGCAGAGCGTCAGTGCAGCAGCGGCAGAGCGTCAGTGATACAGCGGCAGAGCGTCAGTGCAGCAGCGGCAGAGCGTCAGTGCAGCAGCGGCAGAGCGTCAGTGCAGCAGCGGCAGAGCGTCAGTGCAGCAGCGGCAGAGCGTCAGTGCAGCAGCGGCAGAGCGTCAGTGATGCAGCGGCAGAGCGTCAGTGATGCAGCGGGAGAGCGTCAGTGCAGCAGCGGCAGAGCGGCAGTGCCGCAGCGGCAGAGCGGCAGTGATGCAGCGGCAGAGCGGCAGTGCAGCAGCGGCAGAGCGTCAGTGCAGCAGCGGCAGAGCGTCAGTGATGCAGCGGCAGAGCGTCAGTGATGCAGCTGCAGAGCGTCAGTGATGCAGCGGCAGAGCGTCAGTGCCGCAGCGGCAGAGCGTCAGTGATGCAGCGGCAGAGCGTCAGTGATGCAGCGGCAGAGTGTCAGTGCCGCAGCGGCAGAGCGTCAGTGATGCAGCGGCAGAGCGTCAGTGCCGCAGCGGCAGAGCGTCAGTGCAGCAGCGGCAGAGCGTCAGTGCAGCAGCGGCAGAGCGTCAGTGATGAGGCGGCAGAGCGTCAGTGCAGCAGCAGAGCGTCAGTGCCGCAGCAGCAGAGCGTCAGTGCAGCAGCGGCAGAGCGTCAGTGCCGCAGCGGCAGAGCGTCAGTGCAGCAGCGGCAGAGCGTCAGTGCAGCAGCGGCAGAGCGTCAGTGCAGCAGCGGCAGAGCGTCAGTGCAGCAGCGGCAGAGCGTCAGTCATACAGCGGCAGAGCGTCAGTGCAGCAGCGGCAGAGCGTCAGTGCAGCAGCGGCAGAGCGTCAGTGCAGCAGCGGCAGAGCGTCAGTGCAGCAGCGGCAGAGCAGCAGCGGCAGAGCGTCAGTGCAGCAGCGGCAGAGCGTCAGTGCAGCAGCGTCAGAGCGTCAGTGCAGCAGCGGCAGAGCGTCAGTGCAGCAGCGGCAGAGCGTCAGTGCAGCAGCGGCAGAGCGTCAGTGATACAGCGGCAGAGCGTCAGTGCAGCAGCGGCAGAGCGTCAGTGCAGCAGCGGCAGAGCGTCAGTGCAGCAGCGGCAGAGCGTCAGTCATACAGCGGCAGAGCGTCAGTGCAGCAGCGGCAGAGCGTCAGTGCAGCAGCGGCAGAGCAGCAGCGGCAGAGCGTCAGTGCAGCAGCGGCAGAGCGTCAGTGCAGCAGCGGCAGAGCGTCAGTGATACAGCGGCAGAGCGTCAGTGCAGCAGCGGCAGAGCGTCAGTGCAGCAGCGGCAGAGCGTCAGTGCAGCAGCGGCAGAGCGTCAGTGATACAGCGGCAGAGCGTCAGTGCAGCAGCGGCAGAGCGTCAGTGCAGCAGCGGCAGAGCGTCAGTGCAGCAGCAGCAGAGCGTCAGTGCAGCAGCAGCAGAGCGTCAGTGCAGCAGCGGCAGAGCGTCAGTGCAGCAGCGGCAGAGCGTCAGTGCAGCAGCAGCAGAGCGTCAGTGCAGCAGCGGCAGAGCGTCAGTGCAGCAGCAGCAGAGCGTCAGTGCAGCAGCAGCAGAGCGTCAGTGCAGCAGCAGCAGAGCTAGGCTCTATGCACAACTGCCTCCTGAACTTAAGCCAGCTCCTTTGTTTGCTGGGTTGTGGACGACACAGATATTGTCCGATTTTTCATTTAAATGCCGACATTGGCCGATGATATCGGACATCTGTACTCGTCAGCAGTGATTTAGAGAAACAGTTTGACCGTTGGAGCTGCAGCCGTTCGGTCCCTGCAACAGTGTTATTTCACCAGTCACATCTCAGGTTTTTACCCGTTAGAGAAAAAAGCTAAACGTCTCTCTTGCTGATCATTTCCAGCTCACAGCTCTTTCCCGTCTTAAATCGCTGCTAAACAATTTGAAACTTGCCTTTTTTCTCTGCTTTCCGCAGCCTGACCTTCAGTTTGTTTAGCAGCAGCAGCCCGTCGGCTCAGCGTTTGCAGCGTTTGCAGCGCTGCAGCGCGCCGTGTGTTCGGCTCATGTCAATGTCTGTAAACAGAATCCAAGCAGTCCAACACCCACAAGTATCTGCACAGTTTTTATTCTATGATTAGTAGTATTTTTGTGTACCCCCTGTTTTCATACTACATTTAACCAAATATGAATACTGAAGCCTGAAAAATGGATCAATAAATAAAATGAAGCCCTATCGTATGTTCCCAGGTACAGACAGACTTCTCTGAGTGGTGCCCCAGTTTCCTTCAGAGGAGCTGAAAATTATCTGCCAGAGCTATTTTCTATGATTAACTCTGAAAGTGCGTATTTTCCAGTGTGAATGGAGCCCTCAAAGAAAACAGCATGAATGGGGAAAAGTGTTTCAACCAACCATTCGTACTCCTTTAATTGCTACCTTATAACAGGTTTTTTTCTGTTCTTTACTGTGGTTGTTTGTGAAGTGGGATTTCACATGACCATTACATAGATACTGATCTTGAGAAAAACACTTGTGAGCCATTAAATCTGCAAAATATAGCTGCAGCCTCTGAAAATATGGTTACAAAAGCTGTGTGTCTGAACCAGAACGCAGAAAAGCACTTCCAGATTTTCTGAGTCGCAGTTTATCGCCGTGATTATATCTCAAAATTACATGTTATTAAAACTGAAATATTAGGCAGTTAGACTAATGTGCTCAAATTTGCCTTAATTGAATAAGTTGAAAGCCATTTCTTTGGAAGTCGCCACCTTTTTTTTTAATTCCAGTTTTTTCCACCTCGTGCTCTTTTCAGCGTCTTACCTTTCAGTTTTTGGTGAGCAGATTTACTCTGGTTTTAGATGTTGGAATGCTGTCGTTTTACTAATGTGGGACTTAATCTGTTTATGTGAAGATTTAGGTTTGGTTACCAAAAGAGAAACAGAAAAACAAGACGGAGAGTTGCTTTAATATTCAATTCAAGTTCATTTATATACTGTAGCACAATTTAAAGTTAAATGAACATAAATGACATTAAAATATTAAAGCAATATATGAAAACACATAAAAGCAATAAGATGAAAATTTAAAAAAACCATCAGACTATCAGCTGAATAACATAACTAAAAACGTAAAGGTACAGTGTGTAAAAAAAAATCAAAGATCAATTGTACAAAAATGTGATGTATAATTCAAAACTGTGTTTCCATTTATGTGTAATCGCTGCACGACAACATCTTTTATATGTTTATTTTCTTAGAATGAGTCACTTATATCTACCCGCTGGGGGGTGCACATATGGAGGCTGCCATATTTGTTTAGCCATTTTTATTACGGTGTCCCTGAACGGACAAAACAATGTGTGTGAAGTGAGAACTGAACTTTAAAACTGCTGTAGCAGCTTTGTTTAACGGGAGTTAGAGACTGTTCGGGATCAGTAATGACGTAAAAAACATAAAAATAATTCCTCATAGTTCAGTCACAGCTGCACCTGAGACTCCTGATGCACTCTGGGAGAATTTTGGCCACTAACGGCCACCGTACATTCACAACAGTGCTGGAATATGAAGGCATTCGACAGAAAACATCTTTTCTTCTTTCTTCTTCATCTGATTTGATGAAATATATTTGTACAGATTCCTAGATTTTACACGTCAGAGCCCCCACTGTTCCTCTGCCTGACCCTCGTCTGTCTCCATCTTCCTGACATTCTTGTTTTGTCCACCTCCATGGTTTCGTGTCTTCAGTCTGACCGTCTCCGCCCCGTCTTACGTCCATCAGGGTTCATGGAAGCTGCATCTCTGCATTCCCTCTCTCTTCCACCGACCGCTCTGCTAGATTATGGTTTGCACACATCCCAACACCTCCAGTTTGATCTAACCCAGACTCCCCTCCACGTAAGCAGCCGTTACCTCCATCACACGTAGCCGCAGGTGCTGGAAGCAACCTGAGGATGTTTCTCCCTCCTCTTCATCTCCTCCTTCATCACCAGAAGAGAGTGTTGATAAGAACCCTCTGATAATCTCAACCTTTCTCCTCTCCTCTTCTCTCTGGTTATATTTCTGTAACAGCCCCCCCCCCGTGCTCCTCCTACCCCCTGATCTTTGCATCATTACAATTTTTCACATCCATCTGCTCCCCCAGCTCCCGCTCCCCATCTCCATTTGATTGCATGTAATGGTGGAGACTGCGAGGGCAAATTGGAGCTATTCAGTGTAGTTCAGTCTCGGCTGAGCAGCTGATTTGTCATATTCATCTGAGGGCACCTCTGATTGGCCTAATGGTCTGGAGGAGAGGCAGCGTGGGACACTAGACCTTCCTCGTACATGTCTGCTCTTACAGCGTCGTCGTAACACTCGTATCAGTCATCAGTTGCTTCAGATCTCTTCATCAGCAGCTGCATTGTTTTCTGTTCTGGCTGCAAAGACACGAACTGGTGTTGCTGTTGATGTTTCGCCCAGATTTCACCCTCTGAACAGTGTTCGTTTCGTTGGCGTAAAATTTTCATCAGTCTTCGTCAACGACCTATTTTTCTCAACAAAAACTAAAGGAAAAACCAACGGCAGACCTGCCAACGTGCGCATTTTGCTTTGCAGGTACACAGTTAGACATCTAAATGCGCTGGTACGGTTTGCCTTTCAAAACTACGCAAAAAGCAGCTGATGCGGGAATTCTGTAGGAAAAACGCGCATCTCGTATTCACAACGAATAGCAGGACGCAGCAGTGTTTGTAACCAATTACTGTAAGGGTGCATTCAGAAAGCATAGTCCGCGAGTCTCGGTCCGTTTGGGGGCTCGGTCCGTTTGGGGGCTCGGTCCGTTTGGGGGCTCGGTCTTCCGGACCGAGATCGCGTTCACGTTGCACTATTGCCAAACGAGCCAAACGGGCCAAGAATGAGAGTCTGAGGTGGCGCTGCTCTCGGATTCACCGTAGACGAGGACAAGACGCACGAACAACAAGGTTCTCACAACTTCTGTTTCCTCCTCAAAGCGACATCATTTCTGTACGAGGAGCTGATATGATGTCATCAGATCACATATCGATTAAAGCTTTTACTTCCTCGTAACTCCACGTCTGACCACGAGCCATCTTTATAAGTACCGCAGTCCCACACGTGTTTGCTGTCGTAGCGTTTAACCACGATGTCCAACGTTTGACCCACAATGCAATGCAGTTTGTAGTCCACTTCCTGTCTTTGGTTCACTTGAAACGGACCGAGACCTGCGTTTGCAGGCGGACCGAGTCCGGTTGTTTGTCCACTTTCCCCACACGGCGGGTTAACCAGCTTTGCGACTGCTAACGATGGAGAAGGTAAGCTAGCTGTGACCCGTTTTCCTTTGATATGGCCAATAATGTGACGTTCACTCCAAAAACATTCCAAGATAAAGTAAAGCGTGTGAAAAAAAAAAACTCAAAAGATTTCCCGATATTTCCCAGTATCCGACCTCCGCGGTGAGCCGACTCGCGACAGGTACAGAGCCCCCCCCCCGGTGTCGTCCATTCAGTAGATAACAGGTGAATTAGCCGCGTAGCCGCGCACACGGGCCCGCTGAGAATCGCCGCTGAAGCTACTGAATGCTGCGAACTTTTCAGTAGCAACAATCAGCAGCAGCACGATGTTGTCGTTGCTCGCGGCATCCAGGAAAAGAGTGGACAACGTGATGATGATGATGATGATGGACGGAGATTAACTGGTAGCGGTCTCATAGCTGCAGAGCTGCTGTGGAACAAGTGAAGGGAGGAAAAAGGTTTACTGCTAATCAAGGTTATTATAGTTAACTAAAACTAACGAAAAAGCAAAAACTAAAATTGAAAAAACATTTTCGTTAACTGAAATAAAAATAAAAATGACAGTTTTTCAAAAACGATAACTAACCGAAACTGTATTGTGTCTTTAAAAAAACTAACTGAAATTATTGCAAAAACATACTTAGTTTTAGTTTTTGTAAACTTATTTAATACATCAGGTTCTTGGGTTGATATGAAATCTATTTCTATTTAATCTGTTTACTTTGCTTTTATTTATTTCTTTTTTTTTAAAAAAAAATAAGAAAAGAGTGAGCTTTTTGCAATGTTGAATTTCATTTCAAGTGACTTTCTGATTATTTTGAATGTCACTCCAGACAAATACCCCTAATTTACAAAAAAAGAAAAAAGTTCACAAAAACTAAAATTAAGACTGAAACTAAACTAAAACTAATCATTTTCCAAAAAATAAAAACTAATAAAAACTAGCAAATCTACTCAAAAAACTAACTAAAACTTACTGAATTGAAAAACAAAAAGTCAAAACTAAATAAAAACTGAAACTAATTAAAAATCTAAAACTATTCAAACGTTGCTGCTAATGTTAGTGAACGTTCAGTCTGCTACATTATTAGCTACAGCTGCCCGATTCATGCTGCTCAGTATGAAATTAAATCATGATTACAGTAAAAACAGCTCAACTTTAAACATTAAATACCACATACAGCAGTAATGTTAACACATATAAACAATAGTACAAAATTATCAGGAACTTTGTCATTTTACATTTTTAAGTTTTGGTAACGTTGTAGTTAACTTGGAATACACGTTACATGTGTAATGGTTCATTTTCATTAAAACGTGGTATTATTGGTGGTGTTAGATTAACTGGCTTACTGCATGAATACAGAATTATAAGTAATGAACCCATTTCATTCATTTCCGGTAAAGGCCCATCATACGGTGGTACTCGTAAAAATTTCCAATGTTGGCAGGTCTGCAACACACGGTCATCAAAACTATAATAAAAGATGAGACGTTTTCATTGACTAATAAAAACAAGATGAAAAACATACCTGACGGCAGTGACATCCAATCAGAACACAAACTTGTTCGTCCATGTCTTTTAAGTACTGACATGTGCTACTTTGGGTTCTAGAGATTTTAGAAACTTTTTGTTTTGTGCTATAAACCTGCAATCTTTGTAGCACCAGTGCTGGAAGCTAAAAGTTCCCGTAGAGCGCTGAGATCTGAGCTGACAGACGAACCTCAGCGCTGCGTCACCCATGAATCCAACGCAATGGTTATTTTTGGTCACGACGGGAAGTGCAACAATGAAAAAATGTTAAAAGAGGTTCGTACACCGCCGAGAAAATCAGAAAAGACAATGCAACTGGCCAAAAACAATCACCCCTCGGGCCAACTTTGGCCCCGGACCCCAGATTGGACACCCCCGATCTAGATGTTTCCACAGCACACTTTTATGTACACACTCAGAAACATGGAGGTACAGACAGGAACATTTCTGCACCTGTAGGTACTTTTTTTTTTACAAATGTTCTCTCAAAAGTACAATATTGGTCTTTATGAGGCCAGAAGTACCTATATACTATGAAAAAGGGTCCAAAGTAATATAAAGTACACATTTGTACCATTCCAACCCTAAGGGTACCTGCAGCATTGAAAAATGTGTGTAGCTTGTACAATAACTATAAATAGCTGTACTTCTAAACAGTAGTATAATTATAGTTATTATATTATGATTTTCATAATAATCATAGTAATAATTATATGTATAATTATATATGTGTTTGGCCTAATATTTCTATAATAATTATTCATTAATTATTAGCATCTTTGATTGTTGTCATAATCTCTATTTTATTGACTTTTATTCATCATCTTTAATTGGTTTAATTGTACTTTATTAACTCATACAGCTTGATAAGGTACAAAAATGGATCATAAAGGTACAGAAATGTCTTTCAGAAAGGAACCCCCCCCCCAGCAACAAGCTCTGGACCCTTTTAGGTACAAACTGGTACCTCTGTTTTTGAGTGTGTAAGAAAGATGATTTAGAGAACTCGTGATGTAATTTTTCTCCTTTTCAAGTTGTTTTATTCACTACTTTTCTCTTCATTTGCTTGTTTTCGGAGACCACAAGAAAGTGCAAAGGGGGGGCAAGTGAAAGACGCACATACCGAACATCCAAACCACATGGACATTATCACTGGAGCAGGAATATGGGAGTTAGATTAGCAGCTAATTAGGACGAATTCATGGTTGTGTCATTAGTGGGAACAGGATGGTGACTTATGAATATTGATGAGCGAACACCACCGCCTGTATGGAACATGGATGTATGGCCTCTCATTTGCAAGTGAGAAACACATGCGAGTTTGTTTGAGATCAGGAGAGCGGAGCGTAAACTGGGAAAAGTCTGTTTGAAGAAGCCGGATGTGGAGCAGAGAGCTCAGACGACCGAGGCGCTCCTGAACAGCCCACGAAGACAAAACCCACAAACACAAACATCTGTGATTACTTCATCCTCTCTCTCTCTGTTCCCCCCCCCTCCCTCCTTCTGCCGCTCTTTGGACACGCCCCCCCCTCCCCACTGCTATCATTGGCGACTGATTCCCGAGGGAATCGGTGATTGACAGGTGCGTAACAATGAGAAGCACAGGCGCACGCACACACTCGTGCTCGCAAACATGATGATTGACAGGCGTGACATCAGTCCCAATGACTTCCTGTCATGATGTTTGATTGGCAGCGTCCCTTCCGCGGTTCCAAGCATGTGCTCCCCATCATGAAACAATGACAGGCGGCGTCTGGTCAGAACAGCAGCAGAAACACGACTTTCAGAGTTTTCCCAAACCCTGACCTGATTATGACATCAGCCTTCCTGCAAACTGCATTAGAAAGCAACTCTGGATGACATTTTCACTGGTTTTCAGCTTTTTATCAATTTTCTTTGTAATAATTTGTAGTGATGCACGTGATACCGATAACCGATAAGTTCATATTTTAAAATGTAATAAAATCTTCATATAATCTGCCGTTTGTGCTCTGGATTATATTTAAGAAGCTCTGCCTAATCTACAGCAGCAAATAAGAAGTTTGAGCTATTAATTTTTATTTTTTTTATTTTTTTTTTCAATTAATCACAGAAAAATAAATAAATAATTAAAAAATAATTGATTTTGAATTGTGGTTGGAAACAAACAAACAAACTGTCCCAGACACATTAGAGCACCTTTCCCATCAACATACCTGTCAGCAGGTGCAGACGTCTGATTGGACGTTACAGAAACACCTGATTGCAGTGATTGTCTCAAAGTGTTGCTCAAAAAATTTTAGTTTTAGAGCCCCATCATTCTTGTTTACTTGTTTTATTTTTTGCTTGTTTGTTTTTTGTTTCTGTTGAACCACAATTCAAAATCAGCGTCATGATTTTTATATAATTTCTATTTATTATTGCTTTTATCAATTTCATCTTATTTCACTGAAAGCTGATTTATTTCCTTTATTAATTTGAGGGTATGAATAATTTTGAGGACGACTTTGTATGTATGTGTATATATATATATGTATATATATATATATATATACAACATAAATAGGTTAATTAATATTTGTTTTATTTGCAATTTTATATTTCTGTATTTCCTCTTAAGATTTGTTTAGCGACAGCAGATAAAAAGCTTTTTGACTAAATCTGGTGTATTTTCTTATTTTCTTCGTTTTTTATACGCTCCGGCCCTGTCAAATAAATAAAATGAGAAAAATATTCTCTGATATCAGGTCAATATTGGACCAAAATTGATTTTCAGTTTTAAAGCCAATATCGATTGATACCGATATCAGGCCGATAATATTGTGCATCACTTATGGTTTGTTGTCTTCACTTTTTATCTGTGTTTTTATAGTTATTCAGCTCAACTGTGTTTTTCCAGCAGAGGGAAAAGTCCGGTAATCTTTTCATTCAACACAGGGAACAGAAAACAGACGTTAATAAAGGAAAAACCACATAAAGAACCTTCTAATTCTTCTACAGGCACCATTTATTTGTAAGGCGAGACAAAGACGACAAGAGCACTTTAATGTAAATATTTCCCTTTAGATCCTGAAACAACCTTAAACCAACGCAAGCATGGGCTCTCTATGTTTCATGCTTGAAGGCGCTCTCTGTTTAAAACATGAAAAAAACAATTACAAGTCTGGACGGAAGTGCACAAAGCGATACCTATGATCTTGTTTTAAAAGGCTGCCCATGTACGTGCAGCTGAAACCTGAAGCGCGGTCGGTATTTTCCTGTAATACTTGTATGTACCACGACATGAGAGGCGTGTTGCTATAGTATCTACTCGGCCCTGAAGGCAACAGGAAAGGAGAGGGAAGCAGAGACCAGCGGACGCTGGTGAAAAGCACCGTGATTACGAGAATGGGACAAGCTTCTGGCGCGCGAGGACAAAAAAGACAAAAAAAGTCAAAACAAGTAGATATTTGTTTGGTTTTTGCTGGAGGCAGCTCCGTAGGGTCGGGCGATATGACCTCAAATCAATATCACGGTTAATTGAACAGGTTACAATTACAATAAATAAGGAATCATCTTAGTGTAGTTTTATTTTTTGGTGCCATTTATTGGTATTCATTGGATGGTTTTTCCAGTCCTGTCCCTTCCACAAGTGACTACTTTTTTTTTATTTTTGTGTGTCAGAGCATTTAATTAATCGGCTGCAATCAGGATGTGAAGGAGATTTTAAACAATATATCAATCAATCAATCAATCACTTTATTTATATAGCACATTTAAACAAACAAAAGTCTCCAAAGTGCTGCACAAAGGTAAAATCTCAAGAAAAATGGATAAAATCACAATAATAACACAGAATTATAAAAACCTAACCACTAAAAGAAATGAAAAAAAAAAAGTATAGTAAAATATAGTAAAAAAACATCATCCAGCCTTCCTTTAACATGAGTATTTGCTCCGTTTTGGAGCCAGCCCCCACTAGATGAAGGGAGAACTACAGTTTTTCTGCATTTTCCGGGACTTCCGCATCAGCTTCAGTGTTTTCTGGAGTTTGTCGCTTGGTTGCGTCACTACCCAAACCATCCAGGAACAAGAAATTAACTGCTAAAACCAGCTTAACACAACTAAAACATGACACTTTTGGTAAACACAGAGCCTGGCTGAAGCATAAAATGTGCCGTGACCAGTCAGCGTTGTAGTTTCTGCATTTATCGTTCAAGTATTTATCAGAAATGAAATGAGAGGAAATATCAGTATTTGCTTTGCAAGTCAATTTTCAGCGTGCATCGCTAAATTTTCTGCTTGCTTTTCTAATAATTAAGTAAGAGGCCACTGTGATGAGGAGCAGCAGTCAGAAAAATCCGTCAGGTGATGCAGACTTCAGCATCAACCCTTTCACCTGCGCAGCACATGCACGCTGAAAAACACATCAGGCATACAGTAAGTACAGACCTGGGCTAATACGCCTCGCACAAAGCTGGACCATTACACACCCCACAATGGAGCCAGTCAGTCCTAATGGACTCCACCGCGGTGATGGGCTAATAGTGGTGAAGATGGGGCACTTTCAGTCTGACAGAGGCGCTGCCTGTCGGAGGGCGCGGAGGTAGAGAGAGAGGGACGAGCAGGAAGGACAAAAATGAGACAATCGGAGGGAGAATGTAATTACAGGCAGCAATGAGAGGGAAAGAAAAGAGAGCAGACTCAAAGCTCAGAAGCTCCTCTGCTCGGTGGCTGCGTTCGTAATTATGATGCTTTTTTTGAGTTTAAGTTCTGCTGGGTTACGGCACGAAAACGCACAGATACGGACACAAACGGAGCAGCAGGAAGATCTGGACGTGCAGCAGCGCATGATTATAGGCCAGCAGGAATCCATTACCATGGATTCATCAGAAATTCACACCACTTTAAAGCTGAAAATGAGCAGCGTGCACGCTTATTTGCAACACAAACAACACGTGACAACAAACAGGAGGCCTCGTCCTCTCCCGGTCTCACCTGAAAGACGCCACGTTTGCGTTTTACAGGTCGCTTTTACCGCCAAACACACGAGAAACCTGCAGACGGTAATGACCACGCCGGAGCGTCCGGTTACGGGCGGTGCTTGAAGAAAGTAGATGTTCAGAGAAGTTCAGGATTTAGTTAAATATCAACCTTAATGAGCCGTCAAAGAAAAACACAGAGAGGGTCACACAGCTGCAGCAGCAACACTCACATCCTCCACGTGCCAGATATATGACAACCATCTGACTGTGTGACCAATCGTGTTTAATCATCATATGAATATGCATGGTGCCGGGATGCTTACCACGCTGCGCACACACACACACACACACACACACACACACATCGATGACTGGCACCTCTGATTGGCAGGTGGCAACAGTTCAGATGACGGCGCCATCTGTCCACGTTAGAGGAGACGCGAAGCAAACATCAAGATCCCGACTTCACGCTGCATCACAGCCGTTACATCTCTGCACTTTCTTCAGATCCGTGGTCATTATGACAGCAAACTGATCTAGCTTTTGTCTTTAGACTAAAACGTTTAGTTTTAGTCATAATTTCATCATCTCAGAGAACATATATTTATATTCTGTGTTAAATGTGAGCTTAATATTCGTTCTTATTACACGGTGTCTTAATCAGACGAACATATTAACGTATCTGTGTCACCGTCTTCTGACGATGCTACCGCTGTTAGCTAAACATTTCCCTTATTAACCGGGAATAAAGTTGGTTATACGGCTTAAATCTCTTCACCCGCTTGCTGGCAGACGTCGCTGAGTGTTTCTGGTAAATCTGATAAATCTGATGATGGTCTTAACATAAACGGCAGGAATAACATTACGTTTTGTGCAGCCGTAACGTGAAGTTCTGGGGTCTCATAAACGTTGCTTACGCACAAAACCGGCATACGCCAGTTTCCACGCAAAAGTTGTGACTTATAATGTCACTCTCAAACATTTAATTCCTCCTTCATATCAAATTATTATCATTGATGACTTTATGGGATTCAAACCAGCAGCGTTATTTCTGCTGCAGGTGAGCTGAAACTATAAGAACCTTTCAAATAAATAAAAAGGTCTGTAAGCAAACTTGTATGTTCAATCAACTTTTCATCAGTTTTCTCACCATCATCTTCCTCTACCCGATCATATATTTGATATATTTACCGCATGTTTAAATGCCTCAGATCAGCTGGCTCATTTATATGCAGAAACATCCATGAGGGACTTTACATTTTTACTTTGAGCATTTATGGGAGAATGTGGGCGTGTAGGGGGCGGGCCAAATTCACCTGCTCAAACTTCAGGACGGGGTGGGATTTATAAAGGGGAAATTGCTTGAATCTGTGCGTACGCACGGTTTTATAAATCTGAATATTTTTTGGCGTATGCAAACTTTTGGTTTTGGCCGTACGTACACTTTTAGTGCACAGTTTTATAAATGAGACCCCTGAACCGGAAGTGAAACGTCTGCTGAAGTTGAGAATCGCGACCGACGGAGCGCTAACTGTGTCGTAACAGCATCTTCTGGTACATTCTGCTCATTACGTCTTCACTACGACACTGAATATGTTGTTTAATCAATAATAACAATTTTAAACACGCAAATTCTTGGAAAAGCCTTTCGTGCATGTTGACATTGATACAGCTACACTGCCCTCTGGTGGCCAAAACGTGTACAACTCCAGTTTGATGCCAATACAAATTTAATGTGGTAAATTATTATCAATAAATGTTCGAATATATTCGAACATTGATATGAAAAAAACAAACAAACTTTGAATTTGATTTCCTGTAGAACAGGGCGATGGGGGATTATCATGCTTCCGTGTTCCGAACTTCCGGTTTGAAACACTTAGGAGGGGCCCACTTCCGGCCCAGTTCAATGTCCCTGCTTTACTTCGTAGATAACGTGAATAAACGCCAACCCTACTGAAATTTTCACGGATTCCAGACTGAAGTGTTACTGAACGAAGTGGGTCAAACGATTCTCCAGAGTGAAGGGCCGAACTTTATAATAAAACAACGAAGCATGTTTGTTTGCAGCCGGTGGGGCACAACACCGGCATGCTAGCATTAGCCAGCTAGCATTTATTGACGTGCTTAACATCGTGCGTCTTAAAACACACAAACATCTGAAAATCGGGTCTGTACCCCCCCCCCCCCCCCCCGCCATGAAAGGGAGACGCCTTCAGATGCTTGTGTGTTTTCGGCCGCACAAAGTTAGGCACGTTATCGAGCTAGCTAATGCTAACCTGCTAACAACCGTCCGTCAGCTACTACTCTGTCTGACTTTGTAAATCGGATAAACGCCAATGCTATGTTTTCATTCAGGCTGAAGTGATGCTAAGGAAGAAGTGGATCAAAACGGCCGATTCGCCGCGGTGAAGGACCGAACTTTATAATAAAACGACACACGTTTGTTTGTAGCCGGCAGACTGCACAGTCGTATTGGCAGGTTAGCATTAGCCAGCTCGATGACGTGCCTAACTTTTTGTGCGGCTGAAAACACACATCACAACCCTTTTTGTCATCTGAAAGCGTCTCCTTTCTTGGCAGTCCCAGTTGTTCCACTGGAAGCGGGGGTACAGACCCGATTTTCAGATGTTTTTGTGTGTTTTTAAGGACGCACAGTATTGCACCCGTCAGTAAACATGGCTGGCTAGTGCTGGCATGCTTGTGATGCGGTGTTGTGCCCCACGGAGGACAAACAAACGTGTGTTTATTATAAAGTTCTGTCCCTCACGCGACCAGTCGTTCGCTTTGATCCAGCTTTTGATCCAGTATCACTTCAGTTTAGAATGAAAACTTAAATATGTTTTGGAGTTTATCGATTTTACAGCTAGTACAACAGAGCAGGAGCGGCTGTCGTTAACATGGCCCGGAAGAGGAGGTGTCCAAATACCGGGAAGTTCCGGTAAGCGTGATAATCCCTATTCCGTTTGGTCCTATGATGGCAGCAGTCCAGCAGGTTCTCCACGTCTCCCTGCTCCAACACCTGAGTCAAGTTGAATAGATCCAATAGCCGATCAAGCTTTGCACGATGACTCATGAACTTATGCTGAAGCAGGCAGACATGGCCCTCGGAGGGACTGAACTGAGTCGCCCCCCCTAGAAGATGGCATTAGTTACTATAAAGGGATGGTCAGCAACAATGATCAGATCGTCTGTGGCATTTAAATGATGATTGATCTGCACTGACGGGGCTCAAAGTGTGCCAAGAAAGCACTCCTTCCATCGATAAACCACACTCACCTC